>JBBPCZ010000156.1:398486-449667 GCA_037974445.1 Brycinus macrolepidotus | reverse complement strand
TCATCACCTATGTCCTGATATCATCACCTATGTCCTGATATCATCACCTATGTCCTGTCGTCATCACATACATCCCAATGTCATCACCTACATCCTGTCCTCATCACCCACATCTCATCCTCATCACATACGTCCTGTCAGCATCAGCTACGTCCTGACATCATCATCTACGTCCTGTCATCATCACCTACGTACTATCATCATCACTTACATTCTGTCATCATTACCTACATCTCGTCATCATCATCTATGTCCTGTTGTCACCACCTACATCATGACATCATCACCCCTGACATTCATCACCTATGTCCTGATATCATCACCTACGTACTGACGTCATTACCTACATGGGCTGTGTCTCCCTGTACTCAACATTCATTGGTTCATAGATGGACGTGCACTGTCACAGTTTCTTTATTGCTCTCCCACCCTCTCTCATCCTCTTTCTCTCATCCTCTCAAAAAATACGTTATAAGTTTTGGAATTTTTATTATTTTTTTTTCAAGTGGATTTTTTCCTCATTTTGACTTCTCTTTTGGTCCTTTTTCTTCAGCAGTCTGCCTCAACTTCCCAAAAAGTGTTTTCTCACTGCAAACCTACCAAACCACGGTTCAGATGGTTTGATCCAGACCGAGACCCTCTGTTTAGGTGGAACCCCCAAATTTTGGTCCTTTGGTCCAGACGAGGTCTAAGACCCTGTTATTTTGATTTGGAACAAACTAAAAAGTCTGGAGGTCTGTACCAAAGAAGCTAGGTGTAAAAGCAGCCTGAAACGTCTTTAGGACAAAAGAACTTGTCTGTGATGTTGACTGGCATTTACTGCAAATAGATTCCACTTACAATTGTTTGCTATGTTTCCTGCTGGTACGGGCAAGTCTTTCTCCACTGAAAACATGCATTTCACACAAAGGTAGAAACTAATTCACACTGAGAGGTGCACCTGGATACACACTCCAACAAGAAGCCTAAACACAAACACAGCCTCTTGTTCAGAACAACCGCTGTGTAGTGATCAAACGAACGCAGAATGGGAGTTAATGACCACTTTGACGCTCCTTTGAAATGTACACCACTGTTAAGAGCAAGAAAAATCCCCACCCCTCCTTATCTTCACACAAATAGATTACAGACCTGCGCCAACTTAACTGCCAGCATGAATTGTTTCGCTCTAAAGTCTTTTTTTCCACACTAATTTGTGACGTACTATACTGAAGTGGCGGGTCATCTATGGACGCCGACAATCGAAGCTACTAATTTTCCTGGTCAGTGGATAGAAAAGGACATTTTTGGAACATTATGACTCTCATCCACAGAAGCAAATGGCTCTGAGAATGCTATGTGTTTGATGCGGCGCTGCCGAATCTCACGCATGGGCCGTGAGACTCACGCAGTCGTCACACGTGACGTTTCTCAAACTAATTTTTTGTCTTTGCTTCTTCCGACGTTCGTTGTTTTTTAATTCCAAGGAAATCTACCCTCATTGCTCTCGAAAATAACTGGATAGTGGAATTTCTTTGAGAGATGTCTGTGGAAGCTGTGGCTGATGTCTGTGGGATCACCTTTACATGTTCTGTTATCTAGTGCCAGCTGGAGCCCAGGGGGGCACAGGCAGCTCAGGGCTTCATTCCTCCCAATCTGGCATCCCAGCTGGCAATGCTGGTCACTGCAGTCAGGCTCCTCTGGACAGAAAAAAACAAAAAACAAAAAACAAAAAAAGTAAATAATAGTGGTTTAACACCACTGAATTATTAAAAGCTGCTAAAAAAAATGCTGGTTATGATCTGTCACCTTCATGTGTCATGCTTATCTTTCATGCATAGACTCACTAGTGCAGGACCTGCCGTCAGGGTCCAGTGTGTAGCCGGGGTCACAGAAACAGCGGAAGCTCCCCTGAGTGTTCATGCAGCTGTGGGAGCAGGGCCTGTGGTGTAGCCCACACTCGTTTATATCTGCCGTTAAGAAAAGAGAAATAGTAAAGTACAATAGTACAATAATTGTGGCCCTTTGACTACTGTTGCAACAGTTGTAATCTCACAATGATCCCAAAAGTTCTTAATCCCTTAAAATGCGAGCGGCACAGATCCATGCCGCGCAACAAATAGTAAATCGTCGTCATAGGGCAAAACACCTCCTTAAATGGAAGTTCCCCTGGTTTGTGGTGGTGCTCGAGGTGTCAGATGTCATGCTGAGCTTTGTTTGGTGTTCCTGTGTCACGTAGAACAAAAGTTATTGTAATTTAAAAAACATGTAATAATAAAAACCACTACAAGGGTTTTAAAAATGGTGTCACACGCTCATAAAGAACAAAAATACCCAAATGTATTTTATTTCAGGTCTTGGAAAAGAACAAAAAACTCTTTCAGGATAGTCTCTGCCCACAAGTGGGTGTTGAAAATTCGCAGAGGGAGGGGGTCCGGAGAGTGGCCTAGCGATGGTGTGCCAAGTGAAAGAGCAGCAAACGGCGAGCGTGTAGCAGAGCAAACACCAATTTTATTAGTTGAAATCAGCTTTTAAATAATGCTCTCTGAGTTCTAAGGGCTAGGGGTGTTTTTTGGCCTCCTTCAGCCAAAATTATTTGTGCTAATACACTTTTGCTACTTTGAACTTCATGCAGTGCTTCACCAGTCCGAGGCTCAGTTAATATTAAGTAAAAGACTGTAGACCAGGGATTTTCAGCTTTGGCCCTGAGTCCAACACGGTTTGGTTATTTTCCTACTCAAATACATCTGCCAGGGTTAGTGGGTGTGTTTGAATAGGGGAATTACCAGACTGTGCTGGACACCGGCCCTCTAGGGCCAATGCTGGAACACCCCTGCTGTAGGTCATGCCATCGATAGATGTGCTGGAATGTAACTTTAAAAGGAGGTGACTGTCTTACCGTCATTGCACTGTTTCCCTTTGTAGCCTTGGTGGCAGGAGCACCGGTCTGGACCAACGCATCTACCATTCACACACGGCTTTTTGCATACAGCTGTGGAAGACCAGAGAGACAAAACCTTTCTCATGGGGACATCCAAAAATGACGCATCCTAACGTTCTTTTTTTGAATTTGTTTTCAATGAATGGGAGCAGCATGTCTTTGTGCCAGAAGCGCAACAAATAGTAAATCGTTGTCATGAGGCAGAACAACTCCTTATATGGAAGTTCCCCCAGTTTGTGTTTGTTCTCGAGGTGTCAGACGTCACGCTGAACTTTGTTTGGTCTTTCTGTGTCACGTAGAACCAAAGTTATTGTCATTTAAAAAATATTAATAAACATTAATAAACATTAATAAAACAGCTACTGGAGCTTTAAAAATGGCATCACACGCAAATGATCATAAAGAACAAAAGTGAACAAATTTCTTTTAGTTTAGATCTTAGAAACAAGTAAAAAAAATAATAAAACAACACACAAGATCTTTGAAACTGGGAGAACTTTCGGGATAGTTTCCACAGCACGCCGAGCGAAAGAGCAGCAAACGCAGAGTGTGTAACAAACATCGGTTTTAGACTGTTTTACACCGCTTTATTTGATGAAATCAGATTTTACTGATACACTCTGAGCTCTAAGGGTTAAAGTGTGGCATCCTTATTCAGTCTTTATTAAGTCTGTTTTAGGCTTGGCTTTATTACTAAGTTCTATACAATTTGATGGGCCATCTTTTAGGGGTAAGTATATCTTTTGGTGATTGTAATTTTGTAATGTAAATCATGGGACAGTATGTTGTACATTATATGTCATACCAGTGTACCATATCACTTACGCTGGCAATCGCCATTAACCTTCCTCCAACCATAACAGCAGGACTGAAGCCGGCCAAAGGTGCAGAACCCCGGCTTCCCCTGCTGCACAGACATGTCCTTCTCTTTTCTAGAAGATTAGAGGTCTCTCACAATGATTAATCAAACTAATGCTCATGGAAATCAGATTTACAGTACTGTACAAGAGTCCTGAGCCGCTCCTCATTTCTTCATTTTTTGCTTCCAGAGATCCAGACTTTCTTGTGTTTTTAATGTGGTCTTGAGGAACAGTTCTCCAGGCTTCCTGAAGGACTTTCAAAGACTCTCATTTTCAGTCCAGTCCAGACCAGTGAAGAAACAGGTGCAGATTGCAGTAAAACATTTGTTCCCGTTTCTTTAATTTAATTTACTTAATTTACTCAATAAGCGAAAGATAAGACAGTTTGACAGACATGAAATAGCCTGTTTTCACCCACAAGGTGATTCAAAGCAGAATGTAAAGAAATGAGGGGGGGCTCAAGACTTTTGCACAGTACTGTATATTGTACATTTTAGTACAAGACAGCAACCACAACACACCAAAGAGGGTAAAAGTCATACTGCTATCCACCCTCACACATCCTGCATGTTAATCAGTCAATGGAGCTTTAAACAAGATAAATAGCATTGAAATTGTATATAAACCTCTGAATGCTGCTTAGGTGTAGCGAATTACATGATCCTTGGGATTAAGTCAAGCCATTTAAATGACCATCCCAAAACAGAGACATGGTCCTTACAGGCATCATAATTTCATTTTTCGCTGTTTTCTGTCACTCCATGTATTTTTCTCCATAAAATAATGGACCACTTGTTTTATTGAAACACTAAATTTTGATATTGCCTTGGTAAATTACCCAACCATTATAAGTAGCTTTAATAATGCAATGTCTTTCAGAAGCGACTGTTAGAAATATGGAGAGAAAGTAGTTTGAAAGAATCTAATGGGCTACATAGGTTAACATTGCACCTAATTGCACCTAATTAATTTCCTACAGCAACAGCCACCACAGGACAAGATACTAACTGCTCTAAATAGCTAACTGCTCTAAATAGGGCTGTTCAAACATCTCTGCTGTAGGACCAAGAAGAAGCTTGCTAGTTGCAGACCAAGGCTTTAAAGCAGTGGTCTTGGTGGTTTTATTCATCCCTGCACCACTGACTGGCAAATTCCATCAAATTATCAGCATTTCAAGCACAATTACCAACATTAAAATACGGAGCCAATTGCAGTCACTCTGACTTTGTGGAATATAGCTAAATGCATAATCACAAAAAAAGCAGAGATGGCTTGTACATACCTGCTGGGAGTAGACATCATGCAGAAAACATGTAAAAACAATGAAGTTATCAGGAGCTGCTGGCAAATGCGAGTCTTTTTATAGCATACAAACAGCACCATGTTGCTGTGTCAGTCAATTAAGCTGGTTTATCTAGAATATTGCAAAAGCAAGCAGGCTTGTTTTCTGGGCTCCATGCCCTTTTGGTTACTCTCTCCAGACTGAAAGGAATTCTGGTCAAGGTTGGGGAAAGGATGCTATTAGGGTTTCTTGGTACACCTATGCGAAAAAGAGAGGAAGGGGTGGAGAGAGAAAGAGAGAGAGAGAGAGAGAGAAAGAGAGAGAGAGAGAGATAGGAAAGGCCTAGAGTGGGAAGGAGTTAGCCTGTTATTATGACCATCATCTGCAAGAACTGTCAACATTCACACACTGTTCACTATTACAGGGATGTCCAGTCTCATCGACAGAGGCCTGTGTTTAAATTCCAACAGTGCCGGAGCACACATGATCATTAGCCACTTTCTGACCACAGGATGGCAGATCATTCAGAGACACTGACAATATAGTGGCATTTTAGCTTATGTGGTGATGGTGATGGCTGGGGATATTACATGTTAGTGTCACTGCTGGTCTACCACTCCAAAATATCCGGTCAAAAGAAGAACTATGGACAGAAATTCACTACTGAAGAAAGGCTAGACGAGTGGCAAATTGTGCCTGGCAACAGATGGGCGGCAGTCGCTAACCGTCATTAATGTTTGTTAGTCGTACACTGTAGAGAAATTCATCCACTTTTTTACAACGATGGTTATAGATAACAGGAATTCCTCATTTTGTTTGTTAACCCCCAATAAATCCATACATCTGTGAATTTTGATATGTAATATTAACAACTGTGAAATGATGGTGAATAAAAACAAGTTTTCTTTGGTAGTACTTTGCCTTACAAGACACCCTGCATGTGTTAAAAAATACTCAAAATGTCATTCTAAACTGTCACAAATCAATGTCTTCTAGCATCAGGCAACACATTTGTAAACATTTGGTGTTAAAGCTTATTTTATCTACAATAGTGCGCAAAAGTGAGAGACCATCCTTTCATTTGTTTCATTTTTAGTAAAAACACCACTACTGCCCCTTTAACCTTTTTAGTCCTAATCCCACCCAGTCACAGCCATGTCCTCCCTGCAAAAGCTCTTCTCAAAATTCTCATTGACGTTATGTTCCCCTTTAAGGAGACATTCACTCAAGCCACTTCCCTCACACACCTCAGCTGCCACACACATTTCTTTCTATGAGCATCTAATACGATTTCTGAAGAGATCAGATAGAAGATAACCCACTTGTATAAAGAGGAGGAAGTCAAACAAAAAACCACCAAAACTGTGCCCATCAGATAAATAGCACTTAAAGCTTTCAGTTGTTTCATCTGTTTCAGATCTGAAGAAAATCCACAGGTGTTTCTGTCCGTCCTTCCACTGTGACAAAGATGGCTCAGCACTCCAGGTCTGAAAGGACATGGAGCAATTACTATGAAAAGGAAATGGACAAAAAAGAGTAAAAATTACACCAGAACTGTTGAGGCTTTTGAGTCCTAAAAACCTGTACTTAATGGTCATTTGGAGTGAAAATTAAACAAATGAAAGGGTGGTCTCTGACTTTTGCACAGTACTGTAAAGTGCCCTCAAACATCTGGTTTGTATCACCACCACTTGAACAATCATTACTTGGTGAGTTGCTCTTGAACTGTGGATTTCATGTCAAACCACTCTGAATGACTTTGTATCTTATTAATTAATTACACAGAAATGTTGAATGTTCTTTAAACCAGTCCCTCTAGCTTAAAAGATAAGCATGTAAATGCATGGGACAGTTTTTTCTAAATGGTAAATGGGTGTTTTACTTGATTATCTAGGTGGTTCATTCAGATTGCTGAAATCACCAGCCCTCAACAACCATCATTAAGTTAGCTTGATTCATATTTATTTTCCAAATGTTTGGGGAATATGTATTCAGAATACATAAATGAAGTATTTGTACCCAGGCCATATTACATCTTAAAAAGACAGTATTCAGAATACAGTTTTTGTGGTGAATACTTTTAGAATACTAACCCACTACAGGAAAAACAAGCCAGCAAAACGAAATCAATGCTGTTTATTATTATATGGTTCCTCAGAATCCTACAGAAGGTTCCAATGAATTGAATAGGCCATCCCAATGTCTGGAGATTATATTCCTGATATTTAGTAATGATGATGGCTGAAAAATTGAATAACTGCTGCCACTGGCGACAGATTTTGTGTTTCTGATTCACATCTTTTACTGATGACTTTATTTCAAGTAGTCAGTTCACTTATTGTGATGGAAATTTGTTTGTTAAATTATAATTAGGGGTGTGTTGATCTGATACTCAAAATCACTGGATCAGATATCAGAAAAAGCCTGAACAGTCACATAAATGCTTAACTAAACTTTGAGCAACATGCCATGAAGAGGGATCCACAGATGAGGACACAAGTAGGGGGTGGTGGTCTAGTGGGTAGGATACTTGAATCTGGACCAAGAGGTCATGGGTTCAAATCCTACCTTCAGCACCACCACTAGGGTCCTGAGCAAGACCCTTAACCCCAAGTTGATCCCTGGAGATTGTCCCCTGTAGTTAGGGAATGGAAGTTGCTTTGGATAAAAGCGTCTGCTAAATGCCATAAATGTAAATGAGTAACACAGATAAGCAGCAAGGCTTTGTCCCAAATGGCTCCCTGCTCCCTATGTATTGCACTTAATATACAGGCTCCTGCACCCAAGCAGTGTAAAGCACGTCTAACACAGAGCTGCTGGAGATTCAGCCATGTGTGTAGAACTCCATAATGGACACACGGTTCACTATATGGGTGTGGAAACTGGAATTTTACAACTTCCATAGCGCCCTCTAGAGAGGATAAGGAGCCATTTTGGATTCAAAGTGCATCCAGATAAATGTGTTATTAACAGTTTAGTTGTTCAAGAGTGGGGAAAGACAGTATTGGACTGGTGCTGGCATCGGCAGATACTTAAGTTTGTGGTGTCAATTTCGGTATCAGTATTGGACATGAAGAAAATGCCACTCCTAGTTACCAGTTTTCCTAGCTTACCAGGTTTAATAAGTTGGAACAGACCTCATAAAAACAGTAGGGCCTCCTTTGAAAAATACTATTATAAACCATGATTTAAAACTATGGTCTTAGTGGTTTCTATTTGTCCATTCATCACGAAATACTGAGGCAATGTGAAGATCAGGTGGTGTTTTCAATCCATACGATAATAAGGTTTTGTTCATACTTAACAACTTATCACACTTTGCCAATTAAGCTCTATTTGTAGTATTTGAAACCTGCAGTCGGTCAGTGTTCTTCACAGACTAATGAAATTCACAATATGCTCAGAAAAGCGAAAACATTCTGCTCATTGCGCAGAGTGGATCTCATACAGCAGTGAATACTGATATGGGCATTTTTGGCATTGTCTTCTCACCATGTGCGATCAGCTCAACTCTGGATATGAAGTTGAATGCACATCCCTTTCAGATGTTGAGTGTTTTGTGAGTGACCGGACACTACACATCAGCAATTAGGCATTCTCTGTTTCCGACTGACTCTAGGAAAGGGAATCTTGCATGGAAACATTTGTCATGCTTTGCAGGACAGAAATGACTCAGAGACTGACCCCTGACACATCTCTGAATCACTCAATCACAAGTGTTTGGCAGCCCAAGTGTTAATGTAGCCTCGTGATGTCAGGCAGGGGAATCATTCTTGATGGTTCAGATGACTTCAAATGATTCTGAGCTATGAAGCCATGAAAATTTTTTCTTTTTTTTCCCTGAGGAACGATCAGTGGGCAAATCAGTTTGTGTTAGCCTCAGGACCCGAGCGCATGTCTCCGATACATCCAGTATGCGAAGGTGGGCTGAGCCATGGTTTATATCTGTGTCTTTGATGCACAAGCTCATTCAGAGCACATTTGGTGTAATCGGGCTGTTTCCCTTTCATGTTGTGCTCAGACACATGAGAGAATCTTAAAAGTGTTTGTCTGGAATTGCCTAATGCGTGATGACAGGTTTTTTGGCAGATGTAGAACATTCAAGTGTCATAATATCAGGATGTAATCTGTATGAGCAGAGTCAGAATCAGAATCAGAAAACCTTATTGATCTAAACAATGGAACTGGAACTTTAGAGGCAGAGAACTTTAGAGATTCGCAGCTGTCTCATGTGAGGCTTCTGTGGGTATCAACCATGTTACACTTTTATGTTTTATTTGTTGTAATATGTTACATTCAGCGTACAAATTGTGTAGTAGTGTGTTTGCTGTATCTGGCGACACTAGCTACTGGACTGCCTCCTTCTGGTCACTCTCTGTAGCATTTGTGGCATGTGCTGGCTGTCAGACTGCCCCCCTCTGGTCACTCTCTGTGGCCCTCGTGGCACTGGCTGTTCAAGTGCCCCCCTCTGGGCGCTCTCCATGGCGCTTGTCTGGGATGGCTGTCAAAGTACTCCCCTCTGACAACTCTCTGTGGCCCTTGGCAGTCCTAGCTATTAGACTGCCCTTCTCTGGCCACTCTCTGTAGATCTCGATGGCACCGGGTACTTGAGTGCCCTTTCTGGTCCCTCTCTGTGGCCCTTGGCAGTGCTGGCTGTCAGAGTGTCCCTCTCTGGCCATTCTCTGTAGCCCTCTGTGGTGCTGGCTACCAGAATGCCTCCTTCTGGTTAATCTCTGTGGCCCTAGTTGATGCTAGCTGTCTGTGGGCCTGGTGTCACTGGCTATTCGAGCGCCTCTCTCTGGGTGCTCTCCATGTCGCTCATCTGGGATGGCTGTCAAAGTCCCCCCCTGTGGCAACTCTCTGTGGCCCTCTGGGTTGCTACTTGTCAGTCTACCCCCTTCTGGCCATTCTCTGTGGCCCTTGCCGATGCTATCAGAGTGCCCCCCTCTGGTCGCTCTCCATGACCCTTGTCTGGGATGGCTATCAAAGTTCCCCCCCTGGTCGCTCTCTGTGGCCCTCGGTGGCACTGGCTACTAGTGTGCCCGCTTCTGTTTACTCTCTGTGGCCCTCAGTGGTGCTGGTTGACAGACTGCCTCCTTTGGTCGCTCTCTGTGGCCCTCAGTGGAAATAGCTACTGGAGTGCCCCCTTCTGGTCACTCTCTGCAGCCTTTGATGGTGCTGGCTGTTAGATTGCCCCCCTCTGGGCACTCTCCTCGGCCCTTGCCTGGGATGGTTGTCAAAGTGCCCCCCTCTGGCAACTCTCTGAGGCCCTTGGCGGTGCTAACTGTCAAACTGCCCCCATCTGGTAACTCTCTGTGGCACTCTGTTGCACTGGCTGTTAAAATGCCCCCTTCTGGCCACTATCTGCTGCCCTTGGGGGTGCTGGCTGTAGAATGCCCCCTCTGGTAACACTCTGTGGCTTTGGTGGCACTGGCTGACAGAGTGGCCCCTTCTGGCCTTCTTGGGGACAGTACTATTTTTACACTCTGTAGATTCTAGCTGAAATTTAAGACATGATGTTTACTGTTACACTACGGTCTTTCAAAGACAAGGTTTCCACAATCCTTTCATTGCTTTAAACAGGCTTGAATTTGTAGTTTCTCAGGCATGTCTGGAGTACGGTTGTCCCTTTCCAGTGATGGACGGGGGAGTAGCAGCCAAATTATAATGACAACAGATGGACTAGATTTTGTAATTGTCTATGTATTACATACACTTGATAAACTGGCAATTCAGCATATTTTGAGCCTAGAATGTGAAAAACACACACAAATAAAACCAAAACACAATCCGTCCAGGAGACCACTGGACTTTAGACCTAATTTAAATACTACCTGTATCCTTGTGTTTGCAGGTTTGAATAGAAAGAAAAATAACATGACCTGGACATTTGTGAACCTGTGCCAAGTCTGATGCAAAAATGAAAATGCTACTTGAGCCTGAGGATGCTGCCCGTTCTTGCGTGCCGGTCAGCACTGTGTAGTCCATTGGGTTTCGATCCGGCACCAACTCCACGCTGTAATTTGTCAGATCCCAAAATGGGTAAAAGCCATCAGCAAATTGTGTATTTTTGGCAGGGTTGGCCGCATGCTAATTACGAGGTTAGTGTAGCAGATAGGAGGGTGACAGTCAAATCGCAGTCCTCCAGCAAAGAATAATAGAAGGTGATGTATTTTAGGCCTGGAAAACCGCAGCACCCTCACCATGGCTGAATCAGCTGCGAAGAGTTTTGAGGCACATTTCTGGCAGGGTGAGGCCAGTGTGGTTTTGTCAAGTGCACTGTTGCACATCACCAAGTGGGCAGAAACTAGAGAATGAGCTGTGCATGATCTGCCTTTGACTCCCTGCCAAGCCTCAGACCTTGTTCATCATGATAATACAATTAAACATAATCCTGGCTGCCAGGAGAGAGAGAAAGAGAAAGGAGGAGAGAGAGAGAGAGATCACATAGAAGACAACTGAAGCTAAGCTCCCGAGCTGTCTCAGTGTGTGGCATTAAGACTGATGGGCTTCTTGAGTGGGTTCCTATGTCATGGCGAATCGGACGGCTCAACTCCCCGGCCCCCCCAACGAGCCACTTCATCTGTAAGCCGAGAGCCTCTGAAGTTCATTCATCTCGTCAGATGACACTGCTGTTCTGTGTTCTGCTCAGATGAATGTGCGGTCGAAACGGTTCATTTTGAGGTTTCGGGGAGGGGGGAAGAGGGCCAGGCTCTGTGGATGATTTTGTTTTTCTTTTCTCTGATTTTTTGGAGCTCTAGAAATGGGACGATGTACAATTTGGGATCGAATACATGCTGGAGTGCAGCACCGGTCTGGCCCAGTGGTGTGGACGGAGTGCCACCTTCTGTCTGCCTTGAGAAGACTGTGGCTTCAAAACCACAGAGTATCTCCTTCACAGCATTCATCATTTCGGACAGAGGAGCTGGATTTTGGCCGCCTGAACCGGGATCTTATTCCTTACCCAGTTGATTTAGCAAAAATCCTGATGTCAAGTTGGATTTCACATTTGTGCTACAGGACAAAAAACAAAAACAGAGTCTTGAATTGTCACTGTGTTTGTTGGAGGGGGTGGGCTTCTTTGAGGAGAAGAATGGACTGCGACTGTGATGTGTTTAACAGGTGCTTGGGAGTGACGGACAGCCTGGGCTCAAAGGTCGAAGAGCAGCGGGCTGACTCCCAGGTGCTGGAGGTCAGAGACTGGGTCACAGCGGGGTGTGATGGGACACCTGCATGGACACTGATAGGTGCACCAGGAATGAATATGGCACTGCTTGCTCAAACTAGGACAGGGTTAAGGTGTACATTATACTTCACAGCCGATGGTTTGTTAACTCAGCCTGAGGATTCAGCAATACATCGGCACATGAATAACAGGAATGTAGGTTCATAATAAACCTGATGAGCAAAGAATGGCTTATGAGCACTGTGGTTGAACTGAGCAGGTCTATTTGTAGCATGAAGAGGTCACCAAACCCGTATCATTTTTTTTCGGGTTTTTTTTTTTTTTTTTACCTGAGTTTACCTGAGTCCTCTGCATTTAACACATTCATCTACATGAAGCAGTGGGCTGATGACAATGGCGCCTGGGGAGCAGTGTGTGGGGACGGTACCTCAAGGGTACCTCAGTGGTGCCATTGGCAGTCCTGGGATTCAAACTTATGACCTTCTGATTTCAGGGGCAACTCCCTAACCAGCTGCCCAAAATAATTCCATAATAGATCCAGTTCTGACTTCAGCAAAGGGAGCCTTCTTTGCGTCAGTGTTTTCTCTGAAGCGCTGACCTCCAAACTGACTCCTTTAAAACAGCCGCTTCACTGCAGAGGCATCATTTGGCTTAGATTAAAGCTCTGAGGGGGTTGAGGACGATTTTGGAAAACGGATATTATGCACAGCCTTGCGTGGGGGATCACGGCACTGTGTGCTGTGTATGAAAACCAGAGAGCTGGGCTTTTTAAAGAAATGGGCTTGGAGGGGGGGGGTTGGGGGGCATAGCTTGTGCCAAAAAAGCGTAAATTATGTGAAACCAGAGGGAAGAATTATATCAAAGCCTGTACTAAGCTTCATCAGCGACGCAAGAAAAATACGATACTCTTAGATATTCATGATTGTCGGGGTGATTAATCGAGCTGGAACGTGCGGCAGCACCGGCTTATATCAGAGTAAGACTCGTGACAGGGCTGTGGTCAGATCAGGATGTTTTCCATTAAGCGAGAGTGTGCGCACGCAGGCCTGTGTGTGGCCTGCCATGAGTAGACGCTCACCGTTCTGATTCACTGTGAATGCAGTTTGTAAACAGCACATTCTTTTCTCACGCCTCGAGCTGGGAGAGACGACAGACAGGCAGGCCATGGTAACGGCCAACACAAGCACGGGCCCTCGGCACACACATCAGGATACCAGCCTCGCGGACCAGCGGACCCACAGAAGTCGAAGTCGAACGACCATGTGTGCAAAGCAAAGCTCATTGAAGAAAAATGTTGCTTACTATAACATCTGTCTTACCTCTTGAGACCAAGAGGAGCTTCTTGTTATTGGTCAATCTAGGGCTTCTAGGGGTTCTACAGTCTAGAGGTCTTCAGTAGCTTTAGTTAGGGAATGTAATTGTAACATTTTCCATTGCAGTTCTAGTGATACTGGAACTAGACCTACAGCTAACAAAGTGCCCTTTTCACCCAAAAGTGAATGTAACATAGAACACATTTAAATTATGCAGATCTTAAGGATCATACTGTACCTTTGAGGGTACATTTATATTATTTGTACCTTGAGGACTAAAACTGACTCTTTTTCTGACAGTCTAAAAGACCTTTATGATATTATGCAATCAAGAGACTAGCATCTTTGACCTCAGATGTTCGTTTCAGCAGGATTTGAGAATCATGGGTCATAAGTCATGACATCATACTTTAGTCTCTTTTATGTCTAGATTAATTTTAGTCTCAGTCTCACCATGTTCTTCAACAAATCAGATACAACAAAACACAAAGATCAGAGACGTTTTTATTAATCGGGAAATTCAATTCGCAATGGCCTAGATGTGAGTGCACACTTAAAATTTTCATACTCATGCTTACAGATTGCTTACTGTAATTATGAAATAATGTAAAGTAGGTCTTAATAACGAAAAAGAGACTTAAAATGATCTGGTATTTTGCTCTCCTATGAACCCCAGGAAGGCCGAAGTGCACCTGATTCAAGTTCTGGCTTGGTAATTAGCTGCGCTTTTGGAGTTGAAGTGGGATGGCAAATTCGCTCATCCACTTTTACAGATCATCTCGCAAGGTCTTTGGTGTGCCTCCTGAAGTGTAAACCCATCTCCTTTGATCAGGCCACAGAGGGTTCGTGCTGTGCCCTTTGATGTAGCCACGTCGACTTTTTGAGTGAAGTAATGTGCAAAGGGGAAAAGGCCTCACAGCTTCGAAAAACAGAAATGCCGCGAGTGGCGAAGATGAATGACCGTGTGTACAGGTTAATACAACACTATCCTACACAAGTACCACCATAAAACATTTGCATAGCTCGTTTTAATGTGTTTGGGAAAATTTGCGGCCTGCGGTTTGCAAAGGTACCTCAACATGGAAACTTTTACCTAGGTGGTCTCTTTCCACTGATACCAATTGTTTACCAGGCCCTTCTAGGGATCACAGCTGAGACAAACAGATAAAAAAAGACAAGTGTCTGGTTTCACAACCTCACACAATGAATGAGCTAGACTGAGCCTATCTCGCTCACCCAAACACACGCTCACATATAAATATATATATGTATATATATCGATATGTAAAACCATCCATACCTGCCTATGTGAATGGATGGATTTAATACCAATCATAATTAACAACAGGACACCAACCATGATCTCATTCCTCCACGCCCATCCCCCTGTCCTCCTTCCCTAACATCTACCTGTCTTCCCCTGCCAATCTCCTGCTCTGGCCATTGGATTGGACTTGGTGTGTGTTTACATGACAGATTGGGCCCCAGTGGGAACCTTAATTGCATCATTTCATGGATGCGAGTCAGCGTACTGGCTTACAGGCAGTAAACAAGACTGGAGAACCAGGGCTTTGGACACAACTCCTCTTGTAGCAAACATAAAAAAAACATGCAGTGAGCTAGCATGGGTTGGGTCATCATCATATGGGTTGGGTCATATTAGCCATTCTGGGGCCTGTATACAGCATGACCAATAACTAATATGTAATACACCTATCAATAGCTCACACACTGCAGAGCACCACTTGAGAGCTTCTTCTCAACCCCAGCAAAGAAGCAATGAATTGAGTAGTCTAGCTGGTGCTGGTGGCATTAAATGTTTAAATGAACAATTACTAATTCATACCAATAAAGGTAATGCTACATCATTGTGAAACAAATTAAAATTTTTGGCAATAAACATAATTATAATTTAATGACATGTAATGAAATATGTAGAATTTGGCTGTATCTGACTTTGTAAATTATATGATTTTGTGTATCTGCAATATTTTACAAGGGCTTTGAGCAGCCAATCAGACCCGATCCCAACCAGATTGTGGGGAGGCAGAGCTTAATGCCACAGGCTTAACAAAAATAGCAAAAGTGCAGAATCAGTCTGGTGATGGTGGTGGGGTTGGGTAGTTTGGGTTCACTACATATAATACGTCACGACACAACTGAAACACAATCACAGACAGTCTGTGTGAATCTGCAGCTTGGGCTAGATATAAATCAGCCCCAAACTAGCCAGTTCTTGTTTTTCTTCTGACCTGATAGCAGTGCTGTTGTTCGTAGGCCCGCAGGAGTAAATAATTAGTTTTTAGTCTAGTCTAGCAAATAAAATTATTTGAATGCTGAAACTTTATTTTGATGCCTTTTTTCCTTTGAAAGAGTAGAAGGGCTAAGCCCTGCTAGCCCAGCCATACCAGCCACCCCTGACTGTAGCAGGGTAATGGATGCGAAGTGGAATGAGATCATGAACCAGACAACACATGAGGCATAGAAATCTGGGTTTTTAATGCAAAGACAAGTACTTTAGGTTGAGCTGGTTCAAAGGAAGCCACATAGTCTGTGTAGGGAATGCAGTAGGCCAGGTAAAGAAAAGCAGGGTTACAGATGGGTCAGTTCAAGTGAAAACGAAAACACATCGCATGGCTGAAAACCAGAAAACAGAAAGAGATACCTCTCATTAGGTTTACTCCTGTGTTTTCGATAAAGGTTAGCTTTAATTTAAGGCCACAGGTCAGTTTGCTGGAGTCTACATCTTCATCAGCGAGTGTGTACTGAAGGGAATATCAGAATTCCTCGTCCATGGCCACACACACTGCAGCAGTAGTCCTCAATGACTCAGTCGTGTAAACACATGAGGTAACAGAATACGCTGCACAGTCAAGGGTGTGACAGGACCAGATATAATACCCAAGGACTGTCATGCCTGGAAACTTCATCAGCCATTTACTCAGTCCACAATCTGACCCATCGCATGAGTCCATGCATTTAGATGCACTGTAGTGGCTCAGAATGATTACACCTTGTGATTATATCCCCAGAAATAAAGATAATGAGAGTTTTTTTTTATGTCATGTTAGGATAAGCATATGTAAATACAGAACAAATGGTACAAATAGTCACCCCCTCCCCCTCCCCTTGTCATTCTCTCCCACCTACGCCCATTATCTGTAAGAATAACTCTTCGGCCCCAGTACACAATATTATAACATACTTCTCCAACCATCTGAGTCGCGGAAATATTTAGTATACAGGCTCGTCGTGTTTACTCAGTACAGGGTTACACTGTTTATGAAAGATAGCCAGACGAGGGCCCTTTGGGGGGAGAACAAGAAAAGCAGTCCAAATGAAAACGAAATGATTCATGCCACAGATAGCATATAAACCAAAATATACCCCGTCACCCCCTGCTCCCCCTTCACACCATTTTGATTGGCTGCAAACAGTGAAGAGACACCCTAACACTACCATTCTCAGAATAAATTGTGGCGGCTTGGGTGGCGTGGGTGGTCCTCATTCATTATTATAATGAGCAATCGATCTGATTGATATCTAGAGACAGAATTCCATTAATCATTGGGAAACTTGTTTTTTATTTGCCTGAGTGTGGTGTAAACCTGACTCGAAGGAACATTTGGATGTGGCGATCTTGTTTCTGCAATTTTGAATTCATGATTACCATTTATTTGCTAAATTTAAAATATTGGAATGCGCTGCAATAAATTGTGGCTTGTGCAAATGTTCTGGCACCCTTTCAGTCTCCAGGAGTTGTCATTTTTTTTGCTTGTTTGATCTCAGTTTGGCCTTGAATAGTCAATTCAAGTCAATGCACAATTCTAGAGCACAACTGCATGATCTCTCAACCTCTAAGAGTGTTCTCACTCTCAACAGCAATGGGCCCTAAGTGATAAGATAATCACCTCTTGCAAAGCAAGAAACCCACTCAATGCTTGTCCATTTCACTTTCTGAAATGTCATTAATGACTGGAAGTTAAGCAAAACTGTTGAAGTCAAGACAAGATTAAGAAGACAAAGAGAAATCTCTGGAAAAGGCTGGCCAGGTATAAAAAGAAAATCCCCCACATCAAGAACCAAAGGGAAGAACTGACTGGCACAGGAATAGTGATGCACTGGAGAACTATGTAGCATTGTTGCACAAGGATCATCTATATGGAAGGGTTATTAGAAACACAACCTTGACTGTGACGTCATCACAAACATCAGTGTCTGAAGAAACACAAAATTTTGGAGTTGTGAGGTCCAATGAAGCCAAAAAATAACCACATTTACCAAAGGCAGGTATTGGAGAGAAAAGGCATTTTAATTAAAAAAAAAATAAAAAATACTACTATAGAACACTAATGTAGTGGGTCTTCTGGGTCTTCAGGGTCTTGCGGCAGCCAGTAGCTCAGGAAACATTGTGGGGATAGAGGGAATAATAGATTCTGCTAAATATCCATAAATCCTATATCCATTTCCAGAAAACCCTAATGGCCCACAGTCAGTGAAGAAACTGAAGAAGAAAAGAGCCTGGATATTACAGCGAGGCAAAGATCCAAAACACATCAAAATCAGCGCTGAGTTACTGTAAGGAATAAAAGATTAAGATTTTAAGGTGGCCTTCACCATCTCCAGATTTGAATAGTTCTGAAAATCTGCAATCTTAAAATGCTGTGCATGAAAGACCAAAAGTGGGGGAAAAAAAAGAAGAATTAAGACTACATGAAGAATTAGCTGACTACAAGAAATGTTTGGAGGCTATGATTTCAAGAAAAGGGAGTTTTACTAAATACTACCTGAACTTTTTATATTAAAATTTCCAAAAATGTTACATTTAGCGTATAATTGCTAATCCCACATGTATGTTATACTTGAGTCTGTTCCTTGCTAACTTCTTTTCCCAGAGTTTGACCAGGGATGCCCAGCCTTCTGAATATATGTAGAGAATCCTGCAGTGTTTAATGCTTTATAAAGCCTTTTACAGTTTCATTCCAGGGAATCCTGACATTTTACGTTTTAAAGAAAGAAAAGAAGACCAGGTGTGTAACTTTTGCTGAGCAGCTTCAACTGAAACACAGTGAAAAGAAAGATATGGGTTCAAATCACAGCGGGGAGTGGAGAGAGAACTGTACAGTCCTTCATAGACGAGGACCCACTTTATAGCCAAGCTGGTGTCATTACATTCACACACACACACACACACACACACACTACCTCAGATTTCAACATGTTCATAAACATAGTTATATGCGTCTCTTATAATGTGCATATGGACTTTAATGCCAAGTATAATGAGGGGCGTTGAGGCCATTGCTGTATCTGGCCTGTACATTGTAATGCCAGCACATATAGGGCACCTCTATTAGTGGTCAGCATTCAGAGTTTAGGGCTTTGGCTCTGGATGAACCTGTGGGAAATGTTGGGCCAGCAGCCACACTGGCCTGCTTGGCATCTTCTCAACGTCCCTCTGTTCACTGTACCTTGCCGGGGGGGATGGGCATGGGAAACTTCTCTGGAAATTTGTCCAGTGACGTACAAGAAATGAGACACTTCCCAGCACTGAACCACAACAGAGACCAGGGGCACCTATGTGGAGTGTGGAGTTTATTTGTCCTAAGAAATGTTCTCCTTTTTTTGTGGGACGCTGAAATATTTCTAGGTGCTGGAGAGCATGGAGACCCCTCCGTCTCTCAGTACTCCGTTATACCTGCTACAGACCGTTCCAGCCAATCAGGGCTCGATCCTGCACAGAAGCAGCCAAGGCTCCGAATGTATCTTCGTAAAATAAACTGTTATGTCATTCCTTTCGGGTACACGAGGTACAGAGTGTTCTGCAGGTGAAAGTTGTCTTGGAGCAAGAAAAAAAAAAAATCTAGCACCAAGGTTTCAAACATGCTATACACTTTAATAAACATAATGATATTTCTGGGGGGAAAAAAATTAGATCGCCCTAGCTTTATTTACAATACATGATCAAATTCTTCACATGAAACAGTACAAACATTGTAGACAACTTAAATAACTTTATGGTGTAACTACTTAAATAATGAAATAAAACAAAAACAAACCCCAAAAAAAACAAAAACAAAAAAAAGGGTTACTCTATTCACACAACACCTTCCCAGCAGCTCCGATGCAAGTTTCACATTAAGTGCTAATATTACAGAATAGACTTACAGCATAGATTCCTTACACTTACTGAACAGTCAGTTTCGTATCAAAGACAAGATATCGTCGTTAGCGTGGTTTCTCGAGGGAACGTGACACTCTCTGTAATGCTGAGAGAGGAAGAGAAAGAGTGACTAATGATAAAGTACACCCAAATCTTTATGATCCTGATGCAGGGGGACATACGATCAACTATGAAAATGAATGGATGTGAATGAAGTTCTGGAGGACTAGAAATGGACCCAAATGACCGATAAGTCCACTCTGCTGTATGTGGCAATAGAAGTGTCCATTCAAAATAAGTTCAAATGCAGCAGTGGTAAAATAGCACGACGAACCCCGTTCGAGTAGCAGTACATTCGACAGTTGTGTTGTAGAGACAAGAAGTTCACTCCATATTGAATAAAATGTTGGTCAGTTTGGAGGTGGGGGATTGTTGATCAGGTATAGTCTGTCTAATCAGTCTTTTAAAGCCTGTGATTCACCAATAAGATGATTCTTATCCTGATTTTTGAAGATAACACTTTATTCCAAGCCTCTAGGCCCATAATTTTGGGAAGCAGGGGTGCTGTTGTCACTGACACCCCTGTTCTTACTGAAGCACCCCAAATACGGTACCTAGTAATCATTAAATCCAATTCGAACCACAAATTTCTTACGTAACACCCCACAACCGTCAACAAAGGTAAAACATCTCCGACACCCCCCTCCCCCGTCGACAAAGTGTTTATGTCTCCACCTCCCTCCCCTGTCAACAAAATGTTAAAAACATTCTTGTGGCTATGTCTAGGACTGTGTTCAAACATCATACCCCTCTAGTACACTGGACCATATCAAAATCAGAGTATTTTAATAATTTACTGTACGTCAACTGATTACTATGGAGTGTACCATGATCTCAGTATATTTGAACTGTCATGACTGAACCTGAAAAGTTGTAATGGCAAATACCTGATACACAGTAATTTGAAGTGTCTACATGTAATGAGATGCTTCCATAGCTTTACCGTATCATTTGGGAACTGTTAGTGTATGCACAAGTGAAAATATACAATATGAATTAAGTCATAGGCTTAATGCAAAACCGCCTTCTATTAACACACTCCTCTGCCATATATTATTACACTTAAAAAAATAAACCCTCCTCTATCAAAACAATAGTAATACTATATTATTTTGCAAAGCTAAGTAGTACTTATCTTAGTACAGAACTATGAGAAATGTACAACACTATGCTTGTTCCCTTTTGAAAATGTTAACTGAACACCATTCAGTGATTAAAAAAGGACCACGGAAAGGACCGAGTGACTGACTGTGACTTATTACTTATTAATAATAATAATAATAATAATAATAATAATAGTAATAGCAATAATAATAAAACACTTTGTACGTGTGGCAGTGTGATTAGCTCAAAACATCTTTGTGAAACACGATTCGTAAGAAACCAGCTTGTTTCCGTGCTGAATTTTAAACAGGAACAAAAAAAGATACATAAGGATAATGAAATGTACTATAATACATTATTTGTACTGAAAGCAGCGTGCATGGTCATGAAGAATACTGGAAATTAGCATGGTTGATACCCTGATGCTACGTAGTTACAGCTCGAGGGCATTTTCTCAGCGTACCAGTTTAAAAAAAAAAAAAAAAGATTAAAAAAAAAATCTCCAAAAGTAACAGTGTAAAAAATGGAATAAAAGTGACTGTCAAAACATTCTTGATTTGCAACTCAACATATTTTCTTTATATAAAATACAAAGTGAATACAACCAATTTAGGTTTGACTTTTTAAGGATTTCCCCCAATGACTCGTTCAAACTCCCTAGATCGTTCACAAACTGCAAGTAGACTGGCATTAAGTCCCATCTGAGTGACCCAATAGCAGAGGTTTGGGTGAATGTGAGTGTAATACCTCTATACCGTACTGTCGGCATCTTTCTTCAGATCTTCAGACTAACCATTCTTTTTTTTACCCTTGGTGTATATACCTCAATGGTGTACAATATGTGTAGACCGACCAAGAGTGGGTACAAGGAAGTTCTGTCCATTTTGTATTGCCATGCTAGTTATAAGGCTAACCCTTTGGTCAGAGGTGGTGGATCCTGGGCCTCCATTGGTATATTTCAGTCATGCAGACTGTCCATATGGTTTCCTGAAGTGAGCCTTACTATACTTGTTGCAAGTCTCTTATTTTCTAGAATTTTGTCCATGTGTTTCGCACCGTTGTTGTACATGGGTGTCCCATTGGGGAAGAATGTCCACAGTGAGCTCAGATGGTGAGTCCAGTGATTTGGGTCTTCTGCAGGGTCCATTTCACTGGTAAACTATACTTTGGACCTGACCAGAGTGGAGGCAGGGTCATAAGATTTAGGACAGGTGTGTGTGTATAGCTGTGTATGAGGTGTATGGGGTAGTGTTTGGAGATCCGAAGCATGTAGCTTATCAAAGAGTCTCCTGGGCAAGCTCTGAATACACTCCGTGTACAAATCTATGAACCAATGCTACTTCGGTTTGGGATTATTGTTTAAAAATAGTCTAAATAAAGAAAATGAAGACTAGAAAATATGAAGATGATTCTGGGTTGGGAATCGGTTGGTATTTGCCTGAGCAACTGGTTTTAATGCATAAGACAAATATGGAGCAGTTACCAACATTAACTGAGCTCTAATGGTTTGCCAGGTGGGTGGACAGTGATGGTGGTTCAGATGCTGGGATGCAGTTGGAGGTTGGGGGTGAGGGTGGGGGTGTTGGGGCTGTTCTGAAGGCAAACCCTTGAACGCATCCTTAAAGTCCAGTCTTTGGGCTGGAGTAGGTGGCTTCTCCTCTCCGCCCTTTTATACGATGTAACTGGTGAGGTCTAGCAGATAAGATGTCATGTCAATGATGTGGTCCAAGATGCCGTCCTTGTCTCGGTCCTCTTGTACGCCGCGCTCTCCCTTCTCACACTGGGCTCCGGAGAAGCCTTCTTTACAGAAGCACTTGTTGGGTTCGATGCAGACGCCGCCATTGCGACAAGCAGGTTCACACTTGGCTAGAAGTGGAGGCAAAAAGCAATAATGGAATGAAGAACAATTTGCTCTAACAGTGGGAAGCACTTCAGAAAGCGACCAGTGGTTTGTATTTGGTTTTCTATTTAGTATTCAGAAGTTTCGTTTTTTTCAAGCCAGAAACCACAGCCTACATTTCAACAGCAAAGCCTTTATATGCAACAGTTACTGCGAATATATTGAAAAGTTGCAGTTTATGCCAGCTGGCGGCCTGGTGATTAGGGAGTTGCCCTTGCAATCGGAAGGTCATGGGTTTGAATCAGTGGCACCACTGAGGTACGCTTGATCAAGATCCCGTCCCCACACACTGCTCTCCGGGCACCCTTGTTGACAGCCCACTGCTTCACTCAGGCGAATGGGCTAAATGCAGGATTCCTCTGGGATCAGTATAGTATATAAAATAAAAACCATAAAATAAATAAATTTATGTCAGGGGTCCACTGCACCCTCACTTCATTGATTAGAATGCTACAGAAAGTGGGAATGTGTGAAATGTGTGTAATGTAGCCAGAAAGACACCTAAAAATATTGAATTTAAATATTTTTAAACTGTAGTAAAATGCACTGACTGTAAAATGCTTTTTAGGCCAGCCCTAGTCTAAACAGTACAGTGCTAAAGGTAAACAGGTACACTAAAAATCTGAATTTAACAGTAGTATTAACAAAGCCTTTTCTTTTTGTATTTACATATTTATGTGTGTATGAGAGTACCTCGTATGCAGAAGGGACCCTCCCAGCCGCTGTGGCAGCAACACTTGCCAGTTGGTGTGCAGTGGCCGTTCTTGCACTCCCGTGAACAAGAGCTGCTTAACATCTCAGGAGCCTCCACGGGCCGCCTGCATTCCTTGGGGACCTGGGGCCTGCGGGAACAACACACACCTCACTGTCACTTAGGTCCATCTTTTGTGCCTGGCTGAACATCCAATCTGTTGCCAAGCTGGCCAACATTTGGGTTTGGTGCAGTCTTGGCTTCCCAAGGTACATTACGCTGTCCATATACATGATCAAATGGACGACTGACCAAACAAATGACCAATGGACAGATGGATGGATAAATGATATCAGATGGACAAAGTATTTGTTTAGAGTAGTGAGGGTGGGACAATCCACAGCTGTTTTAAAAAAACACTAAAATTATAGAATACATATGAATAACATTAATACTGTAAATGGTGATTTTTTCTGTGTCAATGTATTCGCTTAACCATTTCCAGATCTCTCCTGGTGGTGGCCCAGAATTACTTGTAGTTACCATCAAACACCAGATTTGGCTTGATCAGTACTTCATTAAATTAAATCAGGTGTGCTGTTGATGGACTTTCACAAGTTCATGTGAAGACTGGACGCGTCAAGGAGACATCCGGAACTAAACCTTCTAACTTAGCTTAACTAATTCAAAAATGCATTTGTCTTCCGTGGTGTGACATATTTTCGATTGAAACATGGTCTGGCTAGATTTGACCAGGGACATGAACTAACAAGGTAAAAAAAAGGTCAATTTCAGGTTGACTTAATGCTAGGACAACTTGGGGAAAATATCTGATTAGGGTCCAGGTTTGTTTTTGTTTGGGCCAAGATAACCAGCATGTCATCTTTTTGGCGGTGGTGGTTACAAAGTTTCAGTTGGTCTAGTTGGTCTTGATAATCTCACTCCCAGCCCCTTATGTAAGCAGTTCTTGGTTCTAACCCAGCAAAGTGTTGGTGCCAATCTGAAACCGGTTCTTGGGAACTGGTTCAAGATTAGGCACCCAACCCTCAAAATGCACTGGTAGAAAAGGGGTAAAAGAAAACAGGGTCACATGGTCATTGACTGTGGCTCTTACAGCTGTGTGAGAGGTTCTTCTGGACACCCAGCTGTGACACTATGGGTGTGTATCTCTCTCTCTCTTGCTCTCCCTCTCTCTCTCTCTCTCCACTACCCCTTTCTCCACTACATACGTTTTCAACATGCTAACATAGACCTGATATCCAGAAACACTGTTCTTCTCTCTCAAAAGAGATAAAAACACATGCACAGACACCAAAAGCAAATCACAATTAGTAGCAAATGAGCCTTCGTATGATGGATGACGCCACTTTTTTTGGCATGGCAACATCTGGAAGCGGACACAATAGCGTTTTGTGTGTAATGGGGCTCAAATGTGAAAGTTCGCCATCGTACTGAGTGGCTGCTGATGAAACAGTGAGAGCCTCGGCTCCTCAAACATCCTAATGCCTCGCTCCGCTAAGCACGCTGGCTAATGAGCCAGGCAAATCTCTTCAAGGCTGTCTATTAGCAAGCAGCAGGGCTGTTGACATACCCAACAGGCGCGCACAGACACACACTGTAATTGGACTCCGCTGAAGTAGTAACTGTATGGGGAACAGCCTGGAGAGCACTTAGTTAGTTCACATCCTGCGTGTCTCACCGGGAGTGGTGCATGGGAAAGCGAGCGGGTGTGTGCTAAGAATGGAGAGGGGAGTGGAAAACGGCTTTACAAGCCACCATTCGGGCCGTTTTTCATAATTTAACGCTCTGTTGAGTTCTCGTGCCACATAAAATGCTGCGTAAACATTGCCACAGGATTCACACACTTTTTGAACTGTCATAACTCAGACCTTTCAGGTGTTTAGACCACGTTTAGCAATAGTTCAGACTGTCAAATCCATTTTTTTTAACAGATATTTATCTGTAAAGCATCAAACATTACTGCATTAAGGTAAGTTCTTCCAAAAAAAAATTTGTGTACATGTATGTTTTGTGTGTGTGTGTGTGTGTGTGTGAGAGAGAGAGAGAGAGAGAGAGAGAGAGATGGAGAAACTGTGAGACTCCCTGACAGGCCCAGTGACTGATGGCAGGAGTAGGGTGGTAACAAGGGGGTTCTGGCAGGCTGTACTGGGGGTGATGGGGTTTGGAGGGGGGGCAGTTCCCATGCTTCCCACTGCTGCTTTCACCACCCGCATCAACTCTCCCCTTTCTCTCGTCCACACTCTGGCTCTTTTTTTGTGCTGTTGTGACAGGCTGTATGTTGTTAAAACAAAAAAAAGAGGGAGCGAGAGAAACAGAGATGGAGGATGGAAAAGAGAGAGAGAGAGAGAGAGAAGGAGGGAGGTGCTCCCCGGAGGATTGGGCTAACACTGTTAATGACGCGGGGGTCAGTGCAGCTACTAAACAGTTTGCATTACTGGCAGGGTGGCCGTGAAAACAACACCTGCTGCTATGGCCCTTGACAAAGGCAGCTGGGTCAACAGGCACTGTGGGAATGTATCAACTCCGGGAGGCCACATGCATAAAACACAGACTGATAAATTAAAGGAGGGCCCGGGCTTATTAGTTTAAGACTGTCCCGGAGCCTGCCATTTCTGCTGGCTGAATGGGAGGCTGAACGCCTCAGCTGCCTGCCCGGTCTTTGTTCCACTGGGGTCTATTTCAGCCCGGTGGGCCACCAGGGTCCGAGATCTGATCCTCCAGTGTCTGCACTATCCGTGGGTTGTGCAAACTGGATGTAAAGGAATATTTCAGCCCAAAAATGAACACAATTTCCCCCTCAGTCCAAATGCAGTCAACCAGCCAACAGGTCTTGGCCAATGGAGATAACAAATATTTGAACTTACACATCAAACTATGGGCCTAAATCATCACCTAGAGTTAATTTTGAACTTGCTTAATGAGATTCTAACTCGCCATGTGCCAATGGCATTATCATAATTAAGATTTTATCACAGGTTAACAATTTTATGATATTCCATTAAACAAAAGAAGGCACCAATCGCTATTTTTCAGGCTACAAAAACGTTCAGGAATGTTCTAAATGCCATTTTTTGAATAGCAGTATCAGTACTGTGTAGGTGGTTATACAATAAAATGCAATAAAATAATCATCAGTCATAAAAAAAATGTCCAAATATACATGGCCACAGGACACTGCAACCCTTTAAGAGGGCTGTAAAAACGGAAGACTAGGGTATAACAATAGTGTAGTTACTTCTTATACCTTACATTTTTCAATATCATAATTGTGTAGTGATAATAAGTAGTGTCTTTATTTCCTCTGTGGTTCAGTCTCACAAAATTCCAGCAAACCATGCATGAATAATTAATATTCATATGATTTAAAGTTTAAATATAAAGTTTTCAGACATTTTTTGATGCCAAGTTTGAAACTGGTGCTGATACTGAAGTACCAAAAATAGGCATGTTTCCATATATTATTATTTATAATAAATACGTTGCATGGCTAAACACCATGGTCACATTAAGACCCGTACAAGATAATGTTGCAAAAAAGAACTCCTTATATGGAAACCTGGTGGGCATGTCTCGAAGGTCCAGCCTTCAAAATGAGCCTTTTTTGGGGCTTCCTATGCCATCAGAAATGTAGTTATTAATATTTTACCCCTTGGCGGGGTTTAAAAAATGCTCGAAAACAACACTTCAAAAATGCCTGTACTAAAGAGGTCTATTTACGGTTTTTGGGTGAATATTTTGATTTGTTTTGGTATCACAATTCATTGATGTGCTAGACTGAACATCCAGTTAAATGCAGTCAAGGCCAAAACACACTGACTCCTCTATGGGTTAAGAAACAGTTAAAACGTTCACTTGACTAACGCTGATGAGATGCCTTCAAACTCACACACTGCTGGGCCATAAAGAATGATACACACGTGCAGGTCCAACTTAAGAGTCCGATGAGTCTTTTTCTCAGAAGACAGTTTTATTTCCATCTTGGATTGGATAATAAAACAGGTGAGTTGTCCTTTCAGTAGGGTGGGCCGCAGGAGATCTGGGCATCAGCGATAGCGGAAAGAACTTTATCAAGCCGCTCCCCACGACTCCCTCCATCTTTTTTGTCATCTCTCTCCATTGTCAGGCGCTCTTTGTGGACGCATTGTGTCCGAAAAAATTTACTGTGTATTTGTAGCCGTCAGCTATTCAGTGATGCTGCAAAGGGGCTTTGTCGAGGGGTGGGACGCGGCAGAGAGCGGGCGAGATTTAGGGGAGAAAGTCAAATTAAAGCTTCTGTGGCTAAGAATTGGGGTATATAGCAACAGAAAATGTGAGCATTTGTAGCCATTTCTTGATTCACACACACGCATACACACACACTCACTTCTATTCCTTTCTCAATCCCATACACACACACACACACACACACACACACACACACACACACACGCGCACACACTCATTCACTGAATCCCATGTGCATACCTCCAGGCTTGAGGAGAAAGGCCTGGAGTGATTTGTGGCTTCCATAACTAAAGCAGTTCATTAAAAGGCTCCTAAAGAGGCCATTCAGAGAGCCATGGCTCAGGAGCTGATATTCAATAAACCGAAAGGACAAATTCTGCCCAAAGTGTATACTTTATATTCCATAATTTACTTTACCGTGTGCTCTGAGCACTATAGCATCGATTCGACAACTGAAAACGACCTACCGCAGGTAGCTGTCTGCATAGTAGGAGTTTTTTCATGCACCACGTGGCTTCTGGAGAGGAGTCGCTGGCTTCCCTGTGCTGTTTTACAGATTCATGAACTAAAAAAAAACCGTCTGAGCTTTTAACCGTTTTGGCTTCAGCACTTTAAACAAAATGTAATTTGACTGGGGAGGGGTGCACTGGACTATGTGTATTGAGTTGCATTTACAAACTATTTTAATGATTTTCCTTGATCTCTATAGAGGTGCCATATCCACTAAAGTAGGTGCCAGATCCTGTGAAGATCCGGTTCCGGCTTATTCCACAAACTAAGCCCTGAACATTCTGGCAAAGCAGTCGGCACACCTCTTCACCGCTTGCCAACGATACAGTCCACTCATGATTCGGTTTGACAGATGATTCAGGGCTCAATTCACTCATGATATTCAACAAAGTAAGACTGAAACAATTCAGTATTCTCACAATAATTAGAATGAGATTTGAATGATTAAAAATGATGACTATTAATTTCTGGTGCTATTTATGATACAATTTACTAACGAAACTGGAGGTATGATGGTTGGGGTGAGGGGCTGATGTATGACATGACTGGGTTGCTGATTGGCACCTATTTAACACATTTTTTAAAACTAAAAAACACATGACCATTCACCATTTACACAATGACCAGTTTGCACATATTCTATTTAATCTCCACTGGAAATAATCAGATACTTTTAGTCCATTTATCTTGTTTATATTTGTGTATATTTGTCAAATTATTCTGTTATTCTACTATTTGTTCTATAATATTTGATAAACAATGCATCAAAGACTATAATTAACAGAATGTATATTCTATTGTCAGTTTTTTGTATTGCAATATCACGATATTCTGATGCATCGTTACACCCCTAGTATTGAGTTTCAGCACTCAGTAATAAGACTGGCTGGATAATGGCAGTTTGCATGTGGTATCTTTGTGGAAATTGATGAGAAAAGGAATATTTTGATGCTCAACTGCAGAGTTTTTGGATTTACTAAGGAAAAAAAAAAACGTAGGCAAGGCAAGCTTAAAAGAACAGTAAGTGAAAGTGACTGAAATACAGCTATGAAGCCTCTACCTCATTAATTATTAGGGAATGTGACATTTTGGCTTGCAGCTGTCCTTCAACATGAAACTCAAAATGAACTGAAACCGATCCGTGTGAGACCCCAACTGTTTTTCGACTGTTCCATCTTCTCCATCGTTGCCACCGGCCAATAAACAATCCCACAATGCTCCGCTGTCCACATGGGATCCGCACATGTATACGTTTCAGCGTGTGGTGGCCTATTTATTATTCGACGTAAGCGCACTGACAAACAAACGTGGATGGGTGCAGTCACCCTGGCGCGACATGTTTATCGAAACATCTCAGACATTTGACTTGATGCGATACACCCCCCACCATCCAATCCCCCCCAAACTTCGGAGGCCTGCAGCCCTTTTACTCAATGGTGGATCCAAATCAAAACATGATGTGGGCGTTTTGAAGGCCTCCGATTCTGCCAGCGCACAAGATTAAAACACACACACTTGACCGCACTAATGCCACAAGGCCCAGAGGGTCTCAGGTACCTCGGCACAAGACCACCCCTCATGATAGTGCGAGTGAGGTCAGGGGTGTTATCCCCATCTCCTCCGTTTGGTAACGAGATCCAGCCGACTGACAGGGTGTGTAAAACAGCACACCCAACACCGCAGGTCCTGCAGACTAAACAACCCCAATCGATGGTGGAAAGAATTGTTCTTCGGAAAAATGCAGCGATGCCAGAAAACATAAATAAAAAAGGGAGTCCGAAGGGCCTGGGCAGGGAGGCCCGTGGAAACATCTGTTGCATAATTAATTAAGTTAAGACTTGGGTGGCACTGTCATCGCCTAGGAATAATTAGAAAGGCACTGATTCTGATTGTATTTCCCACAAAAAAAGGAAAACAAAACGGTCCAAGAGGTTGGGTTTTGAGGTTGAGATACCCAGACTGTGTAGCGTGTGGCGAAATTTCACCTGCTACATTAAAACTCAGCAGTTTAAAGCCCCAACGAGGAAGAAAGGGCAACATATGTAGAAGAAAGAAGGGGGAAAAAAGCTTAACATGCGATTGGTTTGAATTAGAGATCTGACTGATCTGGCTGCGCCTGCTGTAACGATACATCAGCTGTGCTACGAGTGCGTACATGTCACGGGTTGGCTGTGGTTCTGTGGGAATTTGTCGATTCGGTGTGTTTCTGATGGATGAAATATCTTTCATATGTACTTGGCTTGACATGATTGGCGTATTTTACAAAGTCTGTCACTGTCAAGAAAAGGGGTTTTAATGGGGCGAAACACATGTGGAGCATTGTGCTATATTGCAGATGCACAAATGATTAGGGGCTGTAGTACTGAATCTGTTCACATTTATCGGCGATATGCTAACCTCAGAGTCGGGCCTGTGAGGGTAAGTTTTGGATGGACTCGGCTCACGGACATAGGAACGTACTCTGCCGCCTTAAGGAAAACATTTGCGCTGTTGACGACAGGTGTGCGAGTCTCATCAAAGCCCGGAAAATATCCCAGCGGACCACACATGCATCCCAGTTAACCGGTGACGCCTGAACTGCCCTGACAGTGTTGGTGTTAGAAACACTTTACACTAACATTTGGAAATGGTATGCTTACTCTCCAATTATGGCTGAGGTTTGTGTTGGCTAAGGCCGGCAGTTGTGTGATGATTTGTTTAAAGGGGTACAGTCCCTGCGCGTCTGCGTGCGAGCGAGAGAGAGAGAGAGAAGGAGAGAGAGAGAGTGAGAGAGAGAGTAATGTATTTAGAGAGCAAGAATTTAGAAAGTCCGCACTAATTCCAAACCCATACTGCCAGCAAATCCACTCTCGTCGTAAGCTCGCCACCCAGATGATCGGGCCATAGCGAACCAGCGGGGGGAGGAAAGCCGAAGGCTTGTTTCACAAGACAGAATGAGATTATTATGCATCTTCCAGCACTGTTATTGGTTATGGTGCTGACATTAGCCAGGACAGTGTCATATCCCAGAAGCAGAGACACAGGAATTAATGCTGGAACGATGCTGAAGTTTAATCTTCTTATGCTGCTTTACAACAGCAGCGCCTGAATGCGTTCCTTGAAATTTACTGTCCGGCAGAGTTCAGTTTCAGCTAAAATCTACACTCGTAATCCTTAGCAGTCTAATATTTATGAGGCAATTTTCTTTTCTGTTGGAATGTAATTTAGAATTGTATGACTCACCACATTGTTTAGTAAGTAATGAAATTATGTAATACATTCAGAGAGCAGGAATTACATTTACATCAGTTTGCATCTGCAGGTCCCACTTTTTTCCATTTATTTTCATAATAGGATGACAAAGCATGTCTTCAAGATGTCTAAGTTATACTGGAAATGTTAAGTGTTCTTGTCGAATCGAAAGGTAAAAAACTCCACACAGCTTGAGAGAACTCGCTACACATTTTAGATCTGTGTAATTAAAATGCAATATCAACAGCTCCCTGCAGATCAAAAACACAAACTGAAACTGAAACACCAAAGGAAACTTCAGCAGTCCAGCAGTTTCCCTCTGAACTGTCTTATTAGTCTTTATACAAACTGAATCAAGGATAATACAGTCCATGTTTCTCCACTGCTCAACCGTAGTTTTTAAGGTGGGAAATCAATATGATGCTACAGAACATACTGAGAAATGAAGCTCTGTCACTCTGGTGTAGTTTTAATAAAGTTATTATTATTATAAGTTATTGTTATACATTATCACCAGGTCTTGATCATCTGGATGTCGTGTTTAGAAAAGGGTTGGAAATAAATAAAGTGTCGTGGATCTCAAGAACCAGAAGGGGTTCCTAATGCAAGCTAAACTCACAGTACCTTTTAGGGTCCACCAGTTTGTAGAGCCTCCCACTGTGTGACTGGATGGCCAGGCTTTTGCTGGAGGCTAAGATGTAGACCTCACCTGGTGAAAAAAAAGAATTGAGAAGAAGGTGAGAAGGTGTGGTGTCAGCATAAGTCTTATCTATATACAGTAATTCTGTCCAAAAGCCCCCTTCCTGCCACCTTCCTCTAGCACTGCACTTGATACCATGACGTGTGGATGTTTTGAAAGGGGGGAGGAGGGGGAGCGAGCAGATCCTCATGACTGGCACTATGTGAGTAATCTAATGAGCAGCAAGCTCGCAGCGCAGCGTTTTGCGAGTGAAGATTGTAAACATGTGTCAAAAGGACTGCCATTTGGGCCTGCAGCCCAGCCCACAAATGAATCCCTCTCGCACATCAGCACCAAATGCTATCTCACCCTTGCAGAGCCCCCACGTTTGGCAGGCGAAGGGATACAGCCCTGCTATGCTTGTTCTGGGTGCTTGGAACGAGGAGTTTGTGTTCCCTGTGATACTAGGCCCAGTGACGGTATGGCACGACGGAACACAGGCTTGCTCTGAACCAAAAATCAGGAATGATTCGAAGGCCTGATTTCCAGCAAGCCCTGCAACCTGACCCCTAAGTTCTGACATGGAGGAACTTCATCATCGAATTTGGCAGGCGGTCCAGATAAATGACCATTCTGGAGAGCAAGGGAGGGAAGAGAGGGGCCGTTACCAGTGGCGGCGATGCTAAATGTGCGGTTTACTCGAAGGAAGTGACTGCAAATGGAAACCGTACACGCTGACAAATCATTCTGACCTTCGAGTCTTGGTCATATCATTTGTCAGCAGCGAGAGGGAGAGGAAGTAATCTGTCAGGAAGCGAAAGAAGTTTCGTGTCTTAGTGGAATGTGCCAAGGAGGAAAGGTATTTTGTAGTGGGAGTTGGAGGAGGGATTGGTTTTCCATGGTGACCCCCGCTTGGCAGCCTCTGTTCTGTATCATTCGGATGTCTTCTCGAATCTGACTCTTTTCCTGGAAGTCATCTTCTGTATCCTCTGTTGGAGTAAGAACTCCCTCAACAGCAAGGCAGAAAGTGCCCCAGGCTTGTGATCCACTTAAAACACTGATTTGATTTTATGTACCAAAAATACAATAATTCATAATGCATAGTAAAACCCATCATTCACTCTTGCATCACATCTCTTGATCCCTTAGAATTAAACAGGCGGTTTCTGTTACTGTGCCAGATATATTTAAATAATGTCTTCTCTGATTGGTTACCACGTACTTTCTGTTTCAGGAAGTAGTCTGGACTGAAACAACTTTTATGACAGCATCGTCAACGGGCGTGGCAAAACTGCTATAAGATAATGCATTGCTTTTTGTGACATCACAGAATATTCATACTTTATGGGCTGCGGAGTGAACGGTTAACAATGTTCATGTTTTAAATTCTCTTTTATTTAAAAAATGTGAGGAAAATTGGCTTCTTCATGAAGTAATCTATTTAATAAAGGTGACATTCCCCACAAACTAGTGCCAAAATTAAGCTCAACAACAAATAATACATGTTTCTGCATGTCAAAGTCATTATATGGCTTGAGAACATTTCATTAAGAGAGGGTGAATGGAGGTCCCACTGACCTAGTTCATCCTCACCAAATCCCAGGATGTGGCCTACCAACGAGGAACCACATGAACTGCTACTTCCAAGACAGAGTGGCTTCTCCTGCCACGGCCGGTCCTCGGCAGGCCTCTGAAGGATCCTGAGGTTCCTGAAACACGCGCACAGCAGTAATTTTACACTCGGGTCACTGATGACACACCTGACCTTTGTTTTTGAGAAGGATGTGGACAATTTAACGAGTTATTTGGCATCTACAAACAGCTCGATTTTGCACAAAGCAAAGACAGCAGCTGGGTTTCTCAGAACTGCTTAGCAGTCTGTCTACTACAATTAATTCCCCATTGCACAAGCATGGTATACTGATACTGGACAAAGATCTACAAACCAGCATGAAGTGTGAACAACATAAGGTCATGGGCAAATGACATGGCAGGAAACGTAATCTCAATTTTCAGTGAAAAAAAAAAAAAGAGAAAAACCCTCTTCCTCAGTAGAGCGGGCAAACATGTGTACATTGGCACAGACAGAACCACCGGAAAGACGTCTGTTGGCATTTGTAATTGTAAAGATTAGCACTAACTCCACAAAGCTGGGTTACAATCACATCAGACCTAAAGGATAAGGAAGATCTGTACAGACTTACTCTGTTTGTTTAAAAGTTCATACGATTTTTTTTCTTTCTGTAGACGTGGAAAAAATTGTTCGAATGTTGAAATAATAGAATAAGTCATCACAGATCTTCTGCAACAAGGAGGTTTACTGCAAAAGTAGTCAAATGTAACATACCCATTTTTGTCACCAAACACGTAACTTCCATAAAGCCTTCTTGACTGACAGCCCCTGTAGATGAAACCGCCCACTGGGACAGCGCCATCAGAGGACCCCAAGTCAAAGATTGATGGTTCATTTTCTATGGGGAAAAAACAACGCATTTGAATTTTAAAGCAGAAAAAACTGCTGGATTAGCATTTGATACAGGACAAGCCACTTTAAGCAAAGCTATCCAGACATTTGAGCTCCATTGTTGTAGGTTTCAAGCCCCAGGGTTTCTCAAGCATTATAGTTAGGGGTGGATGATATTGATTTTTTTTCTGATATTTGATGAACAAGTAGTGCCCCAATGAAAACTACCATTAAAAATGTACAAAGAATTGTATCCAGTGTATGACACCCTTAACTGCTCTAAATCCAATACAAATTGACCAACTAAGTTTGAAGTTGAAATTGACCAAGTTTGAAGCAGTACAGCCACAAGTAAAAGTACTTAAAATATTAAAATATGTACAATAAAATTTATCCAACATTTCACACGTTACTGTTCCAAATGTAATAAAAAAGGTACAGTTAATTTTATCGAATGGTTCACACACAAAACTGCTCTAAATCAAATAAAAACTAGCCAATTTGATTTGAACCAGTAGGGCCACTATTACAAATACAAAAAAACACTAAAATGTACATTTTATACAGCATTTCACACACTTAACTGTTCTAAATCCAATAAAAATGGACTAATTAAGTTTAAACCATGGGTGCCACAATTACAAAATACTATAATAAAACTATGAGTAAAGTGACTTTTATCCAACTGGTTTAAATCCAGTAAAACTTAGTAATTATGCTTAAAACATGCAGCTGGTCTGTGTTCTTTCAAGCACTGACGACATCACCATATACTCAAAAAAACATACTGTGACAAATATATCACAATTTATAAAACATCATCATATTGGCAAGCGCTCAGTGTTAGGACTTCTTAAATAGTTTATTGTATTTTTGAAAATAAGTCCCTTATGTAACAATATGAAATAACTTGTTTAAAGCTAAGGAACCGCTTTCTTTGAAAGCTAAATGTATATGCATGTTTAGTGCATTCTGTCAGGAGGCCATTAGGACTTAGTGGAGTGTGGTTCTAATTAACTAGGGCTGGGATCGTTAAAAGCAATGTAAACTTGATTTAAGTGGGAAGCTGACTGTGTTAATTTCCACAAAATGTCCTCATTAACGTCCAGTTTGTGCGCTATTAAGTTCACGTCATTGTGAAAAATGATTGCGGGGCCACAGAGGACTAGAGAGGTACCAGATACTAATGAGCATTTGTGTACTGTGTGTGTTTGAGACATCACGTATGGCAACAGAGGTTACGGCAGCTTTGGGAACAGCCGATATTGTAATGATACAGTCATCGCCCCTGTAAAACTATACAGCTCTGTTTAATAAAGGAACTCCTTCGGCAGGGTGATGCTCTAATGGTGTAAATGGTCCAGTAATTTGGCTTACTCAGCAGGACACATATAAATGTGTTGGTGTGATTGTGTGTTAGGGTGGGGCCAATCTTGCTGGGGGTACTGGGGACAGTACAACAGGAATCCAAACCAAATAACTCCAAGTATGAAAGAAAATGGCATTTTTCGAGAACTTCTGCTATTGATTAGACCCGCGCCCATTGAGAGAACTACCAGTGTGTTGGTCGGAGTGCTTTAAGTGCACTGAAGCAGCGACGACATGCTCATTGTATTTGACAGCGATAAATCATATTCATGGACACAGGCTCGCATTCCCCTGGCAATGCTGCGCAAGCAGGAATCCTTTTGAATCACGGCGAGTATTTGTACAAAGCCTTCCTCCTGCTTCACTATGTTCTGCAGACACAGTTGGAGGAGGCCCAAAGAACATGTTCTCACATTCTGAAAGAATTCACAGTCGTATCCCTGAACGTTGCGGCCGACTGCTTCTCATGGAAAGCAAATGGCACGTTCAATGGAAAGCGCTTTCATTACGTTGGAGACGCTGTGTATTGTCAGAATTAAACACATCATATCATAATCAGGGTTTATATGGCAAAATTACATTTTCTCTTTTAGCATAATACTTGGTCAATTTTAGTGTTTAAATGTACAATTATGAGGGTAGCTGGTGGGCAATTGGTTCAGGACTTGCCCCTGTGATGGGAAGGGTGTGGGCTTGAATCTCAGGACTGTCAGTGGCACCACTGAGGTACCTTTGAGCGAGGTACTGTTCCCACACACTGCCATTTATATATAAAATTCAGTCAGTTATTGAGTCAGTTATTTTGAACTATTTTAAATGATGGCCTGACCTGGGACTGTGGTGTCTATCTGCATTGCTCCCAAACTCTAAATAACGCTATTTTGGCCAACGCTGATTGAAAGCAAACGCAATTAGAGTCCTATCAAACTGTATAGACGTACCATAGTCTTTCCCTTTACTGATCTGCAGGATCCTCCCTGTTGTTGAGTTCTTTCCTGTGGAGTCAGTGCACATGATCAGGAGGCTCCCATTGGTATCCATGCGAAGCTTATCCACTGCACACCTAGGACAGGACGTTGATTAGGGTGGCCTTAAGCCAGAGCAGGACCATGGGGCATATTATTGCTACCTTGGAAACACCTGATAGGCTTAAATAGGTATATCCAAAGAAACTGTCACACTGCGTGTCACCCACCTGCCTGGATCATGCAGCCCATGGGCAAATATTTCAGGTGGTTGATTGGTGCTGTTGAAGTACGGGTTGTTTCTGGGTATGACATATGGAGTGGAGCAGCATTCCGTGTCCACATCCACCCTCAGCACTGATCCAGTGAAGTCACTGCAAAGCAGCAAATCTCTCGCTCAGCAGGTTGGTAGAGTCAGGAGAACTTACCAAACAGCAAGGAATCCTGTATAAATGGACTGGTTCCCAGAACACTGATTATATGTTATTTACTGATTATACAGAGTTCTTAAGATCTTAAATTACACAATCGTTTTCGACACAGAAGAACTGGGAAATTAGAATTGTGTTTTGGGGGGATAAAGTTCAGCAGAAAATCTTCAGCCTGTTTTACTAATTCATTGTCTAAAGAGCTGTATAAACTCCTGTTAACTCCTATTAACCTGCAGGTCCAGATCGCCATTCGTCTGAGGTAAATACATCATGGTTTTACTTATAGTGAATACATGACAATAAGCCTTAAGATGAATTACTAAAGATGAACACTAAATAGTAAGCTTTTTCATTCTTTCTTAGAAGGATTAAAATTGTTGTCTTTGTTGGAATTGTATTAAAATGAAATTATTTAATTATATATTTAGAATGCCCATATAAGAAAGAAAAACACAGGCGAAAGCTAAACCTGACCCTTTTGTTTGTGCGGAGGCAAAACGAAAACCCCATCACCCTCCACCCCCTCATTTGACAAAACCTCCCCCCATTACACTGCCCTCTGCCAAACAAGAGGGGTGTCAGGTTTGGTTTTGGGGGCTGCCGCCCTGCTTTACTGCATATATAAGGGTTTGTTAGGGGCTGAACTAAGTGCGTGAAATCAGGAAAAGTATGGCCCTCTAATACTAAAACCATTTCCCCTCAGAGTAAAGTGCTGTGATGAATCACCTCAAACCGTCCATCTCCTCCATATCGTCCAGGGTGATCATGCCATCACCCAAGAAGATGTGTAGAAGGCCATCGGGCCCGAAAAGCAGTTGCCCTCCTAGATGCTTCCTATGGAGCTCCGCCACTTCCATTAAGACCCGGCTGATCCTTGTGTCCACCTGGTTGGGATTTTTCCTTGAGAGAAACAGACAATCTAAAATAAGTCTACATAACATGCATGAAACTGCCTTTTTTGCCAAATGACCCAACCGTAATTGTTCGATTATATTGGCAAGTTACAAAAATCGGGAGGAAAAATGTTGTAGGTTTAATTAATTATTTTTCCTATGGATTCTCTTGTGTGCATTTCATTTCAGGCGCTGAAATATCAGCATTAGAGACTTTAAGTGCATAAATTCTTATCCTGCCAAAGTTTCATCTTTCAGCGCCTGTGAGGAAATCTCTGTTTTCTTAAGGAGGAAAATAACAGTTGAAATACATCACTCTAAATGGTTCTTACGGCTCCAGCTTAGCTTTCGGTTTGGAATTACCCATAGGTTTGAAAATACTACGCCATAATATTCCACCCACATTAAACTGCCAAGTTTTAAATTGCCATTTGAAAAATGAACATCTTTAACTGAACATACAACTATTATAATAGTCATAAAGTACATTTACATAACTTTAAGTGAGTTTTTCAGCAGACAGAGCAAGCACTTCAGAATTATAGTAGGAACTGTGTCTATATGATCAGTTGGCAGAGAAGCATCAGAGACACTAAACTTATACTTTTCAATGTTATTCTCTCCACTGGTCAGAGATGACAGAGGCATGTGAGTGGTCCACTGTTACCTGGATACCGTGTACTCGACCACCCGGAGAATGTGGTCGTGAGGTCCGATGGCCCAGCGCTCCTGGTTGGTCGTATAGGAGACGTAGAGCTTTCCGTTTTTCTTATAATTGGGGTGGAATGCCAGGCTTAGCAAGCCCCTTTCATCTCCTCCCTGCAAGTCAGATGGGGAGCACAAAGAATCCAGAAGTTAATTATGTCCTTTTTTTTTTTAACCAGCGTAGGGCCAGGCCTGAAGCCAGGCCCCCCGTGTCCCTTTCTGTCCCTTCTTTTCTTATTCTCCCCTTTTCTATCTTGCTCTCTCCATATGGGAGCCAGTTACCCCCATGCCCTCTTGCTTTTTTCACTCCCCCTTTTGCCTCTCCTTGACTACTGCATTACAAACGATTATAAAACATTTGACTCCCAGCAACCCCCACCCCCCTCCTTTTTGACCACCCCTGTCCTGGATATGTGCGGCCTGTCCTCCGGGCCCTCCCTGCAGCCTCGGCAGCACAAGTGATTTGTGGGTGTAATCTTTGGGGGATATCCGTGAACGCAACGCCGAGTGGCTGAAAGAATTTATTAGCTCGCTGGCAGTTCATAGAGAGCACAAAAGTCCAGGAGTCAATCAACCCCAAGCCATCAGCCTCCACCTCCCTCTCTCACTCCCAAACCCACCCCCACACCCTAACTCCCTCCCTCTCTCTCTTTCTCTCCGTTTTTTAATCCGTGCAAAATCTGCGAGGGGGGGGGACGAGGAACAGAAACAGGGGAAAAAAAAAACTAAACAAAGAGAGAACTGCCAACTCCCACTGTCTTGGCAACATGTTTAGAAAACACTGAAATTGCTTGTGTAATAGGTAAACCTTTGTCTCACCCCGGAGGCAGCTACATCACTTGTCACAACTCTGGTGGTCCGCACATCATAGTCAGCTGTAATAAGCGGCTGTATCATTTCAGTCCCTGGGCAAAGCAATCAGCTTGGGCTTTTCCTCTTTTTCTTCTGCATTCTCTCTTTCTCTCTCTTTCCTTTGTAACAAAAAATAAAAGGAATGAACAGAATGCCAGGCTTATGTGCTCAGAATGAGTGAATGAAGGTGTTTCAAACAAAAAAAAACAAAAAAAACAGTCGTTCTCAAATAAGGATTTCTGCATTCTGGGACCGGGCCGGACCGCAGGCGGGGCGTTTTTTGCACCACAATGAGCCGAGCGTTGGTCGTCCAGTAAACAAATACGCCGTGCATGGAATTGAGGCAGTTTATGTCGGTCCTGTGGCATTCCTTCCCGATATCTCACAGGAATTAAGTAAAGAGAGGTCTTCTGTTGACTGCTTGATTTAACTGTGTGGTTCGGCGCCCAGAGCGAGCCAAAACACACAGATCATAAACTGGTCAGAGAGGCTCTGTTAGGCTGTGTCGAACTAATCCAAGTTGGTCGGGCCAGTGGCACAAATGTGAGCGCGAGGTCCGCAACATCTCTGGAATGCTGTGGAGGAGAGCGTTGGAGATCTTTAGAGATTTGAATAATCACACTCGAGAGCCCTTTCAGCCTGACCACAAAAGCGGGAGAGAGTTGTGAAAGTTGACAGATAAATAATGACTTATGGGCTCCATGAGCTGGAGCAGACTTTTATTTCTGAGCTAGCAAGTGCAGTGCGGCCAACGGCATGTGTGCATGTTTGAGAAGGGTCTCTGAGCCTCTGTTTCCTAGAACTGCCTCGAAACACTTGACCCATATGTTGGACTTCTGATGCACTGACCTGAATCTCAAAACAAACACCGGGGAGGTCAAGACAGGAATTCCAGAGCTGTATGATCTCCAGCCACGGACCACCGAGGAATGGCGGTAAATTAACTGCAATATTAGCTTTTGCGTGTGATTCTATCAGCAAGTAGGTACACCCTAGCGATGACACTGGGCCATAAGAAACAAAAGCAAGTTTCAGGTCTGTTCCTCTCCATCCAGGCTAACAGCCGAAGTGTTACAGAATGAAAACAAATCCTGTGCCGTTCATCATTAGCAAAATATAAGCGGAGGTGGACTGCTGGCAACCTCGTGTCCCAAGAGGAGGTCTGCTTGACTGAAATGCTGGCACAAGGTGGTGCCCTCATCTAAAGCCAAGACGGTTTAACCACATTTTCGCAACCCCCTCGGGAATTTATAGGCTGGCAATCCTGTGAGACTTCTTTCGGACCATAACGGGGGACTTTAGAGAACAGGCAGGGTAAGACACATTTCCGCCTGTTTCGTTTTAACTCAGATTGGGTTTAAATGAGCGGAAGAACAAACTGACTGTTGACTTCACTATGATGATGGAAACTGGTCCATTTTGTTCAATACTCTTACAGTATCCAAAGGAGGAAGGACAAGCAAGATGAGGATGAGATTGTTACAGTCTCTCGCTAAGGATGTCCACAAGAACACGAGAGCCAGGAACTGAGAACAAAATGTTCTAATGCCCTCTCCTCCACCAGCCATTGGCAACTGCCTGGGGATGATGCATGGCCTGGCTTGGGTATTGTTGCAGTGCACGTTTTGATCCTTAGGTGCTCAGGCAATCCTACATAAAGAAGCATCCCCCCTGGAGCTGACTGGAAGGAAACAATGTTAACAGTTGTCACAGCAGTGGAAGAAGACCACTCTTTATGATACAGGAAAGTGGACCACATCTAAGACAATAGCTATTTAGAGGGAATGTAGTCTGGAGCAGACAACGAATCTTCCTAATAGCTTCGACTGCACATATTTTATCACTTCTCAGGTCACTCCTCAGACCATCTAAACCTTCCTCTGGAGCCTAATACAGTGCAGGAGAAGTTAAGTGAGATGACAGCTAAGGCAGTGGTCGTTTCCTGAAGTGATCTGTTAAGTAAAAGGAGGGGGGCAAGGGGGAGGAAGGAGGCCATTTGTCAAAGCCGCGCTACTTATCTGAGACAGGGCTGAGAGCCCTTCTGCACATCTGACTGAAAGAGCTCAACAGCTGTGTGTGTAGTGTGACAGAGAGCATGACACGCTGTGAACTATTTGTTTCAGCAAGGCATACTTTATTGCAGCTGGCTGCCCTCGTGCTGGCTAATATACTAAAATAGAGTTGCGCTCACATTGCCTGCAGATGTCTTCATCGCCTTGCAGGTCTAGCAGACGCAACAACGCAGAAGTTCGAGGCTTTTGTTCAATGTGCAACGAATCACGGCTAATCACCATCTCCCTTGCGCAAATCTTTTAAAAGATCAACACATGCTTTGGGTTTTTCCACGTTACCGGGAGGAATGGAGTTCATTTCGGCATCTGGAAGAGGCTGACTTGATGCGAGCCCAAAATGAGTTAATTGGTGAAGCCTCGGCAGTTAACGGCACTCGTGCGTTGCTCGATCCAGGGCCTGTAAGTGGCTGGCAAACCTGGTAAACACCCTGCGCAGCTGCGATAGCGTGCATCCTGACAGCAAGAGAGATCATTATCCTGCTGTCCCGCTCGTAACCATGCCACAGCGGTGAGCGTAATGCACAGCTGAACCGGTCACATGAAGACAAGCCAAAAACAAGCCTTTCCTCAAGCGGTGCATCGAGGAAGTGCAAATAGTCCTGCCGATTGGCTCAGCTCTCAGGTGACAGTGTTTAACTGTCTCATTTGAAGAGGACAGTTATGGCACCTCAAAAAAAATGTTATAAAGTCATACAAGGTGAGTTAAGACCAAAATGAATTGAAAAGGATGAGTCTTGGAAGGCTTGATCCATGTAGGTCAGGAAGTGTGTGTAATTCAAAATTAGTGACTAGATCAGTGGCTGATAATCCTGGTCCTGGCGTATCCCTGCTGGTGATTTCCCTGCTCTAAGACACCCAGGGGGATTGCTGACTAGTCGAATAGCTTGTTTAGGTGTGTGTTAGACTCAGGAAAATACCAAACTATGCGGTGCAGGGGTACTGCACGACCATCCTTGGGAACCACTAGACTATGTGAACTATGCCAGCAATCTGAAAAACATAACACACGGCCGGAGAGATGATGACAGAGGGAAATGTGCGTGTGTGTGGAGAGACAGGAGATAGGGTTTCATCAGAGAACACCCACGGTGCTGAGGGAACCTCCCTCCAGCAGACGGCGCATTGTTTCCGAGCGGGTCGGCTTAATTGGCAGCAGGGGAATCAAGAGTTTGAGGAGACATAGAACATTAGAATCAAAGTCGTGATAAAACACTATCACCCTCTCAGTGCCCAAGTTGGGTCCCCAAGGGTCCCGGGGCCCAACCGCGGACACAAAGGGAGTAATGTCCTGTTGATGCTCCGTGTAAACAGGCAAGCTCAGTGCAGTTCTTTCTGATAACGGCCAAAACTTCACAGAATAGGACTCCCGGGATCGAGGCTCCCTTAATTGTCATAATGATTGTTTTATCCGCAGCTAATTATGTTTCATTACGATGGAGGCCTTCCCAATGGAGTTTTGCATGTCCGATTCAAGGAATTCCATAATCGTTCTTTCTCCCTTGGAAAAGGGGGGGGTGCATGAAAAGTACGTAAACTTCCTGTCAAATATGCAGACTGCTTCCTCCATCTCTAGACACTTTCTCAAATAAACTCTTTCAAATGCACAAACGCTGCATTTGCCGTGGGGACGGATAAACATCCGCAATGGCACACGCCATAGCTGCTGCTGACAGACATGCACAGGCTAATTCGACAGCTGGACATGTACGGGAGGATATCCCATAATCATGCAGCTCCATTTCAGACCCATGGCCCTGTCCTTCGCAAATAAGCATATAAAGTTGCCTCTGCTGGCAGCACGCGTGACAGCATGAAACCTCGCGTCATGGATGGAGAGCACAACTGTGCATTGTTGTGCCATTATACAGCCAAGCTCTGATATCCTCCTCAACTCACATTATGCCCCGGGGCAGGAGGAACAGGGGTAAGAGCAAGGGATTCATGGAGGTGTATGTAGCGATTGTGTTTCTTTAAGGTTCCTTTCTGTGAGAGGGTTTCTGTGCTCTCTCTCGCTCCTCAGTTCTCCTCTGTGAAGGTGCCAAAGCAAACTGAAGAACAGCATATCTTTCAGGGTGAGCAGCGGCCTCCTGTTTTCTGGAAGTCATACTTCCCTGATGGTGGGAGGCCAGGCTGGATGGATGTCAGATAGGTGCTAATTCCCCCTCAGAAGTACAGACATGTCCACAGCTTCCTGTCTGGAGCAAAACCGCAGAGCATGTGTGTGTGTGTGTGTGTGTCTCAGAGGGAGCGCTCCTCTCCGCTCTCCTCAAACCCTTCATTATGATCATGCCTGACACTGAATACATGTGTTTACTCCTACCACGCAGGCCCTACTGGCAACGTCAGCCAACGTTCAGAGATAGAGGTAGCTCACTGGAGCTCTTTATAGTAAAGTTACAGTCTACTGCTATTAAAGTAGATCCATTGTTGTAAGTCTCTCATTCTGATGCATGATGCATGCAACACCTGTTGCTATATGTGCTCAAATTCATGGCAAGATATCCAAAGTGATTATCCCAAAGTGTGATTACATTATGAATATTATACTGGGTTATATAAAGTGAAATGTAAAGGAATCAAAGTCCTTTTTATATGTAGCCCTCCTTTTTATTAGTAACAAATGATAAACAACTGGATAAATAGCTGCTTGGTTGTTCCACGTCCAGCCGTGTGTTATGGCATCATTAGTTTATACATTCATACATAAGACAGCTCACAAAAGGAGTTGACTCTAGATGTGGCATTTGCATCTGCAGTCTGTTAAAGTTGTCAAAACATTGGGTGTGTCAAAATCAACTGTTTGCTACATTGCTAAGAAGTACGAGTGAGTTTAGCATTAGCATACAGCCTGCCAGACCACAGACGACCTACAGAGGACCATAATAATGAATGATTCAGGCAGAGATGTGTCACCATAAAAAGGAGGATATACCAGGATGGTCTCAATATGCAAAATGATAGGTCAGTAGGTCTCAAGAACAGAAGGTCTCAAGAACAGAAAGGGAAGGTTACAATATGCAAAACGTAAATCACAATACCCTCTGGAGCTATGGATGCAGACCAAGATCTGATGGAATGAGAAATGTGCAGAGATCCAAAGCAAAACATATCATCTGTGCAACATGTTGGTATGCAAGTTTGTGGCTGCCAGCAGACATGGATCGCTCTCATTTTTATCTACTGATGTCATGATTGTTGATGGTAGCAGTAAAATGCATTGTGAAGTGGACAAAGTCTTAAAAGTGAGGGGCACCTCACCTCGTAGTAAGACAATGACCAAGACTCTTTTTATCTGGCCAAGTGAATCACCACTGAGCATTTCATTCACTGAAGACAAGACTGAAGCAAAAAAATCCCCTAAAACGAGCATTACAGGCCTGGCTTAACATTACCCAGAGCCTGGTGATATCTGTGTCTTGCAGACTTCAGGCATTAACTGTTTGCAAAGGATTGCAGAGGAGTCATCGATTGCGAAGCTCACAGCCTGCACTTTAACCTCACTGCCCGTGTTTTGTGTCAAATCCAATGTGCTGGTGTACAGAATCCGAACAACAAAAATACCCTTGGTGTCCAGTTACTTACTGAACACTCTGAAGTTACCACTTCATACCATGTGTACATAGACCTTGTCCATAAGTCTTACCTTGATCCCTGTTTGCACTAGCTTATGGATATCCAGGAAAGGCTCCTTGAGGAGCTCCATGTCATGGGTGAGGATCCGAACGAAGCCTTCCTTCTCCAGGATGAACAGGCGTTGAGACCCATCGCCACAATGCACTACGGATACAGGCTGCCGGAGCCCACTCAGGATCTCCTGAGCACAGTAGCAGTTGTGTTTGTGCTTCCTGATGAGGAGAACGGACAATATAGCGAGCTTGTTGGGGTCATGATGCAGAAACAGATACAAAAGCAGGTATAGATTTGTCCAAATCCATTTCTAATCATACAATAGCAGTACAATTACTGTATTTATTTACTTATTGAAGTTAAGTGTGACCGGGCATGTAGAAAGAACACTGAGTAACAGACAGCTGCAGAAATTTGTTTAAGGCAGACATGGGGGAGCTCTCAAGCTGTGAAACAAGTGTTCCATTAACCGCAGGGCGCATTTGACAGAGCGGAAAAAGGCAAACCACAAATATGATATTATATATGGGTCAGTCCTGAAGTAGCATGGGTGCACTTATTTGAGGTGTTGGCAGGCTTGGAGGTCATTTCTACAGAGAGTGAATGGTTACTGGAACAGAATGCGTGTCTCCAGTTCCCTAGTTTAGCAACGTAATATCAGCCGTTAACTGCGGCACCCAGCAGATGTGCTGACTTGCTGGCCATATATGCCCTGGGGGGCCTAATTAACAGTTCCAATGGGTGGGGTGCCTAGGACCCTATTCAAATGCACAGCAAAATCCTTTGTGTTCCAATGAGCCCTGTCACGACCATTAAAATTTTAGCTGCCGATTAACTCTCGTACAAGTAATTGCAATCAACAATCCACACATTACATCACTGTTCCAGGAAAAGCACCTAAAACAGCCCATTTGCTTTCTCATTAACTTAAAGGACCCACATTATGGAAATCCAAATTGTCCTTGCTTTTATTGAAGACAATTATGTGAACAAAATGTGAACAAAATGTTCAAAATGTACTGTTTATTTCCTAATCCATCAAGTCCATATATAGAAACAGAGTCGCAAAAAACAGCCTGATTTGAATTCACTGGTCTCATGATGTAACAAAAAACAATTTATTTACATATAAAGAGTTTAGTTTACATATACATCAGTTAAGCCCCACCCATTCATGATGCAGTTATAAGGAGTGTTTTTTTTTACTCCAGAGTTTCTTGGACTGAGGCTCAGTACAGGGCAACCAGTTTGAATGTATGTCATTTACATAGATCAGTCTTAAAGGTATAATAACCAAAAATGGCCTGTTCAACTCTAAGGGATAAAGAGAGGCTGAGAAATGGTCACTGACTAATGCATCCATTATCCAAGCTGCTTATCATAGCCAGGGTCGCTTGGGGCACTGGAGCCCATCTCAGGTCATTGGACGAAGGGCAGAAAAACACCTTGGAAATGTTGCTAGTCTATCGCAGGGAAGGGAAGAAACAGGTGCAGATAATTCCAGATGATCAGGCGGTGATCAGTATACTGGTGGTGCTGAATGCCGAGTGGTTGAAACACCTTTATCTAGGCTCCTTGTATCTTTAGGCATTTAGGCACTGTCGCAGTAAAACATTTGTTCGCATTTCTTTTAATCAACTCAACATGCCAAAGATAAGACAATTTGACAGACAGAAAATAGTATTTTTGTACCAACAAGGTGATTCAAAGCAAAGTGTAAAGAAACGTGGGGTGGCTTTTGCACAGTACTGTAGTTTAGGCTCAATGAACCTCACAAATAAGAGTAGGCCATTCCTTTTGGCAAAGAGCCGGGCGAGAGGAAGCATTTAAACCTTTTAAATGACAGCTGCCTAAAGCAAATGGGATGAACTGGTGGGCTCCAGGTCATTGCACAGACATCCCAGCTGAAAGAGCAAATGAACTGAGAGGTCTTTCCACTCTGGCTGTTTTAAAGCCCTGTCCCAAAGACAAACACTGTCTGTGGTGCTCCTCTGGTTTTATCAGCTGAGGTGGCCGCTTCTAAAGGACGTCCCTGATCGTGTCTTTTCACAAGAGCTTAACGTCCTCTGGCCCAGATCAGAGCGGCAGCAGTATAAGCACTTTCTTTGTGCCCTCGGACCTGGCTAAACCAACGCTGGACAAACACGGAGCTCAGCCATGGGAAGGGGGGCAGTGGGCCAGGCCACAAGCACATGCAGGAATATTTTGACGCATAAGGTCATTCATGCATGTCATGCCTCTAGTGACCTCTGCCTTGGTCTGAGCTCGGACAGAAAATTCTCTGCCTGTATTTGGGTTTGGACCAACATTTCAGGCCTGATTAAAGCTCTGGTTTGAGCAGGGAAATCACCCAAACTGCACAGGATCGGGCACGGACACCCCTGACTTATACACTACCAGTCAAAAATTATTGCACACTCTGAAATTTTCTACATTTGCAAGTTACTCACTTAATATCTACTAAAAATACACTCAATATCCTTTGCTCATAAATACTTTTGCAGTTTATGAAATAAATGGATAAGCGGTAAAAACCTGTTGTGTGCTAGTGAAAGTCTTAACAAAAAGACATCTTTGTAAAGGTCAGGTTTTAGCATTTTAAATGTTTTAAATTATTTTTTTTTGCATTTGCATTTTTTGTAATTATTACATTTATTGCATTTGATGGATGCTCTTATCCAGAGTGGCATCATACATTACAGATCAGATGCAGGCGAATGTAGCATTAGGAGTCTTGCCCAGGGACTACTGCTGTAGTGTAGTCTGGTGTGGAGGGCAGCAGTGTGACCCACTACATCACATGAACCACCACTGATATGCTTTTTATATCACAGACATGCAATAACACACACATACCTGTTGACTGCCTCTATTCTTTCATCTCCCAAGTAGTTGGAGTCCTGGCCCCGCGGCAGCTTTTGGTGGAAATCGGGAAAGCACAGGCCTCCATCCCGCCTCCCGTAGTACTGGCAGAACTCGTCCACGTCGGCTTGGAACAGCTCTACCAAACACAGACAGACAACCGCGCTCAGCCTGACACACACACACACACCACAGGGCCTTTAGGGGATGATGTAATTGCCTTCAAACCCGGCTGAATCCCCTGTAGTTAAAGCTGTCCCCCAGGCAAGCCTGCGCAACTCCAGACACTTCACCACAGGCTCGAGCTGAAGCCCATCTGTGGCTACGGTGCATCAGTGGGACGCTACAAACTGTCGCTTTTAACCGTCACTGTTATTGTTACTCAGTTCACGAATGTAAACCACAGTGCTCTCCAGCATGAACCGATGACCTTTGGCCTGGTGTTCAATATTTACCACAGACAGAAAGAACTGGGTTCTGGACAGAACCCTGCCGTCTGATTATAAAATACACTACCAGTCAAAAGTTCTTGCACACCAAAGGTTTTTACCACTTATCCATTCATTTCATAAACTGCAGATTTTTATTCTAAGCACTTGAAAGTTGTTGAGTGAACAACTATAAATGAAAATATGCCCAATAAAACAAGTTTCCTTTATAAGATAAAAGAATATGTAACAGTGCAGGTCTGACTCCTATTAACTGGTTGTGTGGTGATACAGAGTCAAATTCTAGACTGTCCTTTAACTTTAAATGCTCTCGTTAACTGTTTCATCCCATTGTCACTTAATAGCTTGTTAAATGTCAAACACCTGTCTGGTGATCCACATTATAATTATAATTATATTATGTGGCTTTTTGTAGGTAAGTAGTTAAGAAAAAAAGGACATTTTCTGGTTAATAAAGGTCCTCAGCTGGTGAACAGACTGTAAATTTATTTGTTAGCAATGAATATTGAGTGTATTTTTAGTCAATGTTAAGTGAGTAATATGTAAATGTAGAAAACTTTTGACTGGTATTTGTATTTGGTATTTGTACAGCAAGATATAAAACACAAATTTCAACCATGTGTGGCCTGCGTGTAAAAGTGTTAGACCTTCTGTTTGGTGTATTTTATCGTACGTGACCATTAATACCAACCATTTGCTCTCCAGCACATTTTTCAGCTGGAACATGTAGGTCGAGTCCAAATAAATGAAGAATGCAAGCCTAGGTTTGACAGATTAGATTTGCTTTTAGGGAAAACACCATTATTTATTTCTCTACTAACAGCCAAGATAAATCTCTCAAGATTATGAAATGTTCAGAATGAGGGAGAAAAAGGAGGTGTAAAAGATAAAAACTGTTACCGTGGTGCAGTTATGGTCGTCCTGTGCAATATGAAAGGTCATAATCGGCCAACTACGGCAAAGTTTAGCAGGTAAGTTTAAGCTATAGTACGTCCTATCCAATACCCATCTTTTGTTATATAAGAGGCAGGGGTATGGTTGCTTAAAATGTTCTTAAATGAAGTGATTTTACTCTAGCATTTTAAACTAAACACCAGCTTAGAAGATCTTACGTCAAACTGACTTTAGTAACTTTAATGTATTTGAATTGTGAACTGCAGGTACAAGATGCTTTACACTTCTCCTTGATATTATCTGGGAAAACACAAATATATTTTAATATCATACAATAATCAATGCCAAAGTTGCAGATATACACAGAGATATTGTTGCATGACATCATTTGAAAGTGACAGCTGGCATTCACATATCATTTGCATGATGAATGGACCAATAGAACTGGTCAAGTTAAGTAGATGATGGATGAGGATTTTGACCATCTAGGCTGTACACGGTGAAGCAAAACAGGACAACGGTGCGACACAACACCACAAGAAGACACAAGAAAGGACAGGGAAATTGCTGCTGGTCCAATGTCTTAGAATAAAATCTTGTTGTGATTTGAAGGTTTTTTTTTACTTACAGTGAAGATTTGCACATACGAACCTACATATCAACATAACCAACTGAAGCATTCCTATTGATGGAGATGATGGAATACTGATAGTTTGGAGATGATGGAACACTGATGGTTTGGGGATGATTTCTTGCCATTCACAAATAAAATGGTTTGCATATCCAGAGTAGCATGACAGTAGCTGTTAGTAGTACAAACTGCCTGTCAATTATTGCAGTTATTATATAATCGCTTGAGCGAAATTATTAGATCTGGTTCTTTTCCAAAGTTGCCAGCTTTCAAAGTCACATGTTTATATCACAACTGACAGAACTGAGTCCACTGAGTGTGTTTTATTTTACAGATAGAACAAATGTTCTCACTTGTGCTATATCACTTTTAGAGGGCAGCAGTGAGCATTGTTTGTTTATTTGATCTCAAGCTATTTCTCCTAAATCTAGACTTCTAGGAAATGAGATTTGTTCTCTTCAGTATTTATTTATTGAGGTCTAATTAAGCATTTGTCTGATGGTCTAATTATGTGCACTTGTCTTAAGATCTTTTAAAATGTGTCAGTTGGAACTGATACAACATCTTTTAAGTTTATACAGTTTGGCATTTTGACAAATTTGTCTGTCAACAGAGATAGTAATCAATTGTTATGTATGTAGTTCTGCAGGCCTCCTGAAGGACTTTCAAAGACTCTCATTTTCAGTCCAGTCCCTGAACCTGACCGGTTTCCTGCTTTACATTTGTTAAGACACACAGTGACCTACTTATGAATCATTCAAGCACAACAAAGCACATCTAACTTAAGTCCTGAACCAGTGAAGAAACAGGTGCAGATGATTCCA
>JBBPCZ010000156.1:358717-370965 GCA_037974445.1 Brycinus macrolepidotus | reverse complement strand
ATGGATGTTTTTTATTCCCCCCCCCCATCCCCCCCCCCCCCCACCTCCTTCTCCTTGCTGTAATTATTTGTAAATGGTGCCAGTGGGGGCCAACATAGCGACCCAAAGCAGGCCCGTAGATGTGCTGCCCATATGTGTGTGCAAATTGCGGGGAGGCATCATTAGGCCTGTGCATCATGCTAACGAGTGGGAGGAGAAGAGCGGACTGGGAGAGTGCAGGGGTTGTGGGCAGCAGCATCGTTGATGGTGGTCCTTCCCCATGATCCTAGCAGTGCCCCACGTTCGGTCCATCTGTTCCCACTCGGCCCGCTTGGCTCTCTGTCAGCAAGGCCTCCACCGTGGAGGGCTTCTACAGCCTTCTGGTGGCCAAACAAAGTGAGACCTTCTACCAGTGCTGGCCTGAGGCCCGCCAAGTGCTCAGAGCAAATGTATGGGCAGCAAGTGGGAGGCAGATTCCTTAGTGTGGACCCTTGTCTGAGCAACATCTGGACTTGGCACAGTAACCCCTTAAACTGTAAGGAGCCACTGGCAATTTAATCAACTCCCGGAACAACATGCCTTACATATTAGTTTCAGGGTACAGAGTAATAAGCCGTAAGATATGTATCAATAATAAACCTGGAATGTAGGGGTTTAAGACACTACAGGTGAATGGGGCAATTTAACTATATTTAACAGATATAATTAGATTGCATTTTTGTGAGAAACTGCGAAGTATGATTGCATGGTTGCTATAAAGTCAGTGGCTTTAGGGCCATTTGAACTGATGCCTCTTCTGTTTCTCTTCATTCAGTGCGCTGCGTATTACCACTGAACCATCAAGAGGGGCACTAACTCGCTGGCTCTTACCAAGCCATTTATGGTTAGGGACGGCAGAACGTGTAGCCGCATTTATGGGCTGATTATTTTTTAATTGAACCACAACGAACAGTGACACACGTCTATTTTTCTTATTGACCTGAGATTTTGTTTTTTGAAGTCTGTTTATGAGTCTGCTGTGTGTTTAGCACCAAAAGATTGATGTGTTTCTCCATGTTTTGTCCGTTTCCGGCTGCATTAGCCATGATGCCATGGACTTCAACACACATTTTTAAGGTGACCCGACTGTCCTCTCTCTCTCTCTCTCTCTCCCCCATACATTACAGAGGTGACTCGACCACAAAAAGCGATTTTTTAAATGATCAATACTTGAGCTAATCAACCAAACAAAAATCTGAATAAACACGCACTTCCCCGGATATTAATGGACATTTTGAAGTTGGAACTATGCCAATATTTCAAAAACTGGAGGAGGAGAAGAGGCACCAAATTCCAGCTATAGAAAGTATAATAATAAAAATAAAACTTAAGAAGAACAATAGTGTAATTGCTTCTGCAATCACACTGATAATTAATCTTTATCTGCTGATTACTTACATTGTATTTTTTGTATTGGTTTTGTAAATTGGCTTCTCATTTGAACTTTCTGTTCCACTTTAAATGGGCCATTAGTTACATTTACTTATTCTTGTTCGGCCAAAATGCAACGGCTACGCCTTTTAAGGTGGAAAGGAAAATTTGAGGAAGGAACTTCAGCTTCATACATCAAAGTAATGGTCTCAGGTGTTTCCATTACTCTGGCCTGTGTGTGGAAAAATACCCTTCTGCTGAGTCATCCATTCAAATGATGCCTCATTTTTGATTATTATACATTTTGCTTCCTAAAATCGCCCCTTTTACACCACCCTACAATCTCTATGCTAGAACCCGAGAAGCCCTTAGTCCAGTGGCTAGAAGAGGGTATTCTGAAAATATTTTTTTAAAGCAATAGCCTTAAGATATACAGTAGGTCCGAATTACATCATCACCTACACCGAAAGGTGGATATGAGCAAAAGCAAGAGTGATGAATTATGTGTGTATTTATATTAGGGAAAGTGGGCTATATTTTATTTTTCCATTACTTTGATTACGTTAGTTTTTCCAGGTACTTTGCCGAGGGTGGCCCTGGCCGTAAAGCAGGCACATCACATCCCTCTTAGGTTTACTGGAGTCCTGACCTGACCATTGAATCACATTTGACTTCAAAGTGTGGGTTCTTTGGGCCTGTGACACCAAACTTGAAATTCATATCAGGTAATGTGAACTTTGACGAATATGTCCCAGATGTTATGCTCATGAATATACCATTATTTGTCTGTGCACCCGATCCAAAGTAGACAGCTCGCAGTTGAACCGCTTCACCAACGTCTATACAACATTGATGTACAGCGTGTGTGGGAATCGGAAATGGGACATGGATATGCTGTTGATTCAGTGTGTGGGTTTTTTTTTCTCAGCTTGAGCTCATACCCATATCTGATAGTGCTGAAAAGAGCAGTCGTTCCGGTGGGAAGTCGCGTGAGTAGGTGCGGTACGCTGGTCGACGCCCCCTCCTTTGCTTTCATGTCCGTATGAGAGGTCATGGGTTCGCAAGGCCTCTTAGTTTTATTGTCCCAGGGAAGTGCTTGAGGTCTCGTTCTGGCGTTTCCCTTCCTCTCTCTCTCCTTCTCCTTGTATAAAAAAATCCAAAGTGAAAACTTACCTTTGTCTTGGATCTGATTAACCGGAATGACTCATGCCTGATATACCTCGTGCCAGGAAGTTTTTGTTGCAGCCCCCCCTTTAGGGGAAAGGTACAGTAGGTCTAGCAGAAACCACGACACGGTGGCTGCACTGTGTATTTTCCCTCGCCACCCGGAACGAAACACAAACTGGGAGCAGCGCTGCGTTTGCTGATCCAGCCTGTGGAAGGTATTCGCTTGTTTTTCCGATGCCACACAGATAGTGCAGAGATAGCGGCGGACCCGGAGCAAGTGCCTGTACACTTGCGCCCGTGTGTTCGTGCCCTCTGGCTCAACCTGCCGCTCTCTCCGCACTGTTGCTTTGAATTCCTCCGCACCGCCAAAGAAGTGCCGCTGCCAGCAAATTCATGTGTCTGTTTTTCATATCGTTTTTACCAGCATTCTAACAGCATCCATCAGTTAGTCATGCACATGTGGGTGTTAGTCAGCCCTGGGGCCTTAAGGTTCTCATTAGCCTCCGGGTGACGCGGGTGTCAGGGTGTTCCTCCACGTCAGGCCGGAGAGTGGCAGTTGGAGTCAGCGTGATTGAGCAGGCGAGACCCGGGCTTTAGACCTTTCCCAGCGGGCCTTCACCCTGGCAAGGATCAGGTCACTGCCCTGTGAGCATCATATGTATACACCTCCCCATTCCTCAGTGGAGTCATTGAGCCAGAGGCGTAAGGGACAGACAGTTCTGAGCTCAGATTGTGACGTCCCTCTTCAAACACTTACAACAAACATTTTTTAAAATTACAATAACTTTGGTTCTACGTGACATAGGAACACCAAACAAAGCTCAGCATGACGTGTGACATCTCGAGCATCAACACAAACTGGGGGAACTTCCATATAAGGAGTTGTTTTGCTGTATGATGACAATTTACCATTTGTTGCGCTTCAGGCACCGATCTGTGTTGCTTACGTACTAAGGGTTAATCCACCTTAACTGTGGTAAAGGCCCATTTGTCTTATTCCCTTAATAAATTGTCCTGTGTGTGTCCTGGTTGGGTTTCACTTACTGTCATGCATAAAAAAGGACAAAAAGGATTTTGGCAGTTTTGTCAAACTATTGCTTTAAGACCTCAGATACACATTTATAAACATATACAATACCCTCATATACAGGCAAATAAACACATGCAGATACTCAGACACACACAGACATGCAGGAATGCCCACGTTAACACGCAGAGACATGCAATACCATCTCTTTCTCGCCCTCTCTTATTCTCTCACACACACACTGTCTGCACCAACAAACATCATCCCCTCCAAAGCCCCACGACCAGGCCTCAGCCAGGCAACAAATTAAGTAGCGCCAATTACCATAAACAGACTCCACATTCGGCTGCTTTTGTGTGGGAAAGCTCATTTTGTAAATATTTCGGAGAACAAAGTATAAATCAGGACAGTGCAAAACCCCAAGTTTATCTTCGGCTAATTGCAGCGATACAGCCATGGGGACTTGTGTTGCTTGCGGTCCCCTCTGCGTTTTCATTCCAGATGCTGATAGTGGGGAGAGGACCACCAAGGACTCTAAGTACGCTTTATTGACTTAAGATGTATAAAGAGCCTGATAAAGAGCTTCCCTCTCTCGGCCATCCGTCTGCAGGGCTGACAGTAGGCTGGCTCTGTGTGCTCAGAGCGAGACAGCGGGCTGCTACTGCCTCCAGCTCCTCTACACACACTCAGACACACACACCCTGATTCACTGCACATGAGCTCAGCGCACAAGGACTCAAGGCACATACTGGTCAATGTACACAAAGCCCCACTCACCACCCCCACCCTCAACCCTGGGGAATTTAATTTGGAGTTACTGTAAGTGAACTTATTGCAAACAGATTGCACTAATTTACTGTGCACTTATTTACAGCATAGGACTCACTGTACACTGACTCCGTGAAAACTGACTCACTGCATATTGACTCACTGAACACTAAAAAGAATACTTGCTGCTCTCTGATTCATTGCATAAGATTCGCTGAACACAGACTGACTAGACAAACACAGACTCACTAGACAAACACAGACACACTGATTCTCTGCACATTGATTCACTGCTAACAAACTTGCTGAACCCTGACTCAGTCTGCATTATACTCACTGAACAAAGACTCACTGCGCATTGACTCAGAGAACACTGACTCACTGCACAGTGATTCACTGGAATTACTCACTGCACACTGACTCATTGAACACTGATCCATTAAAAACATTCATTCATGCATAAGACTCACTGAACACGGACTAGACAAACACAAACTAATTCACTGAACACTGACTCACTGCATATTGATTCACTGCAGACAAACTCACTGAGTACTGACTCACTCTGCATTACACTCACTGAACAAAGACTCACTGCACATTGACTCAATGAACACAGACTCAGTGAACAATGATTCATAAAAAAACGACTCTCCAATTCACTGCATAAGACACACCGAACATAAGACTCAGTGAAAACAATTGCACTGATTCACTGAACACAGACTCACTGCATCTTACACTCACTCATGGGGGCTGGAACCATTATAGCAGGGAGGGACGTGTCCCCCCACTTTTCAAAATCATTCGTTTCATTCCCCCGCTTTTTCTCTCCCGGACAACAGCCTAGACGTAGAGCTCTGCGCGCTGTTATAGCTGCACAGGGGGGACCAACTTCAGATTAAAGTCTATGTATTTGAATGCAATGTCATTAAAGTCCCTGTTGGTGTAATGGTCAGAAGTCCCAATACTTTTGTCCATATAGTGTATGTCATGGGCGCAGGAACCATTATAGCAGTTTTCGAAATCATTAGTTTGCCCCCCCCCCCCCCGACTTTTTCTCTCCCGAACAACAGTCGAGACGCAGAGTGCTGCGTCCCCCCCACATTAAAAATACCTCCGCCACCCATGCCATGCACTCACTGCACACTGATTCACTGAAATGACTCGCTGCACACCAACAGACTGATCAATGACACACTGAACACAGTTTCACTGAGCACTGACTCACTGACTCACTTCACTAAAGTACAATGAAAACTGGGGCCATTCTCTACTTTACGATTCTTTTCATACGCACTTATGTTGGTGTTCCTTTTTCTGTGCTGTATTCCAATTAACACAAACAATGATGATGCGCTTATTCATGCACAGTGAGACTACAGACGGCCATGAGTAAAGTAAGATCGAGAACTGGACAGAGCATCCAGCCTTTGATGATTGCAGCATCAGCAAAAATTTACAGATTTGGGTTTGATGTAGAGTTGGGGAGTTTGCCATTCAGACCTTTCCCAGCATGGAGTTAACCCTTAGAACTCAGACCGTATTAGTAAAATCTGATTTCAACCAAACAGTGTAAATCAGTCTAAAACTGGTGTTTGTTCTCGTACACTCTCACCGTTTGCTGCTCTTTCTCTCGGCGCCCTGTAGGTCGGCCGCTCTCCGGACCCCCTCCCTCTGCGGGTTTTCCCCACCCACTTGTGGGCGGAGACTATCCTGAAAGTTCTCTCGGGTTCAAAGATCTTGTGTTATTTTCTGTTTGTTTCAAGGACCGAAAACAGAAGAAATTTTTCTGGGGGAACTTCCATATAAGGAGTTGTTGTGCTGTATGACGACAATTTATCGTTTGTTTACCAATGCTGCTTGCCTTCTAAGTGTTAAACAAAGCACTTGTCTGTCCTTTGGGAGGGCTCAGTTTTTTCCTGTCCATCTTAACCTGCTCAAACACAGAGTGGCAGCGCACATGAGCTTGTGTATCAGGCTTGTCAGCTTGTATATTTGTATGCGTGTGTGTGTTTTTCTGAATGCATCTCGCAACTGCCATGTGTGCCATTCCCAGAATGAGTATCACATTTACGGATGTGGGCTTTATTTACTCCCAGATTGAGTCGCTGTATATCATTCCACGAGCCGAGCTACAAGGCCTGCACTGTGTGTTTTGTATTAAGATCCTGAGTGAAACGAGACGTCACGTTTTTGCGTTTGCTCGGCCCACTGAGACGTCGGGCCGCTCACGGCAGCCTGGCCTGGCCAAGCCGAAACGGACCAGCAGAAGCGGGCGATTGATCATAAATCACCAGCCTGTCGGGAAGAACTCTCGGAGGCCTTTCAGCACTTGTCTTTCCTTTGGGAGGGCTCCTTTTTTCCTGTCCTTCTTAACCTGCGGTTTCCACACTGCTTTGAGGGGGAGTCGACTGCCAAATATGAGCACTTTACAGACTCCAAATATTTGTATGGTCAATTGGACAGTGTACTGTTGCGGTTGCGGTGCCGCGAGTCACATCTAAACACCCTTGGGCCTTTCTGCTGATTTAACTCTTACACAGAGCTCTCTGCTGTGCCAGGTCTGCTCCAGTATCTCTGTCACGTCTCAAACTTTCTCCTGCAGGATCCAGTGTGACCCTGCGACTCAGCCAACGCTCCATTCAGCACAAGGTGTAGGTTCCTCCTTAACAAAGAATTATACCTGCTGAGAGGATCTGGGACTGCAGAGCAGGGCTAAAACCAATGGATTTAATTAGGCACCCGTGCAAGGCAAAACTAATATAAAACGAGTTTATTTGATGTGTGTGGTTATATCCAGATGTCTTGTGGGCAGTGGTTCTTTAGGTGATCAGAAAGATGTAGTTTTGGTGAAAGTTTATTCAATCCTCAGGCAGTGGAGTCTTAGTGTATCTCTTTTTGTTTTTGGCCTGTTTTATTGATTAGGTGATTTGTGTGAATTATATTTGATTTTAAAAGAAGGTCATTGAATAATTTTCACCTATAATCAATTGAACAAGACTCCAGTTGGAAAAGAGTGTCAGACCTAAATGTAAGTGTAAATGTATGTATCTTAATTTCAATTCACTAAAACAATGTAATTATTATTATTATTATTATTATTATTATTGTTATTACAACAACAACAACAATACTAATTATATATACACACACATATATATATATATATATATATATATATACACAATGAGTGCAACAATGCAAATTAGTTCAGGTGTTATTATGTGTCTTTAGGATGAAAAACTAACCAGATAACATCCTTTGGTGCAACATGCTAAAGGACACCTTTTGCCCCTTTTCTGGGGAGCTTTCTTGTCCTAAAGGTTTTTAAAAGAAAGAGAAACTCTTTTTCCTCTCAAAACCAAATTATATCTCTTTATTTACATATACTCTACAGATGACCACAATGTCTTTAGTCAACATTCAACAAAACATTTAACTGAAATTTAACTGAACATGAAGCTGAACGTTAAAGATTCTATTACATATAACCTTAAACCTAAACCTGACATTAGCCTCAGTCCTAAACCCAAATCTAATCTTAAAACTAACCCTGGCATTGCAGATAATCAACAGAGTTGTTAATAATTTAAGCCTCTGTATAAAATCTCTAGTGGACTCATTATAAAATGCAATGAATTACACTCCCCCATCGATCATGTCTGATGACACTAAAATCTGATGACCTATTAGTGAAATTATTTATGTTTTATATCATAAATATCACTGGCTGGCTGTCTGCTGGGTCGCTCAGCATCTCGGATCCAGGCGGAGCTCTTACCCAGAAGTAGCCGCTGGAGAATTGCTGAATGCTCCGTCTGCTGCCCACCAACGAAGCTCGTCGCCACACAGAGCGCTAAAATATGTGTTTGCTCCCACTGTATAGGTTGCACGTCAGGCCCGGAGCGCTGTCACGAGCCTAATTCAAATGCAGTTTGTGTGGCTTTGTAATTTCAAGGAGCTTTGACTGCTAGCTAGGTGCTTAACGGCACGAGGGCACTCTGGCCCCAAGTTTCAAATATTATTTTCAACATTCGCCACAAATAGGCTGGATGGTATACAGATCATGTCTCGATAATTGTTTAGCGAATTGTTTGGACTACCAGTGTGTCACGTCATCTGAAACCTGAGTAAATATTTATCAGTGGAGAGAAGGACTTCGGGGTGGGGAGGAGTCTGTATGTCTGGTCTTGGAGGGGTGAGGGCTCGGGACGGCCCAGTGCTGGAGCTGACGTTGACCCTATTTACCATTTAGGGGCCCTGAGACTGATAGGATTGTTATTGACCCCGGGGCCATGTTTGGGATCTGCTGAGTATATCCCTAGCGTTAATCTATACAAGGGGGCCAATTATAGCCTTGGAAGGCCAAACAATGCAATCCATCAGTCACGGCCAAAGGGGTACATGGGTAAACAAGGATGGGGCAACTGCTGGGCTGGGTGTAAACTAGCCAACCTGGGCACGCCAAGGGTCAGCGCCATTGTTTAATTGTCTTGTTGGGGTGGTTGGTTTGTGTGTATCGCTCGAGGAGGGAAGGCCAAATGAATGATTGTTTATTCTTCCTGCCCCCCCCCATGCACACTCCTCTGTTTATTTGAACATGGATTGTATGCCTTACCAACTTTATCTCCCCCATCCGCGTTTGCGCTGGTGTCTCAGACGATGTGCCGCTCCCGATGTCCATTTCTGGACCTTTTCTGAAACAGGGCAATGAAATCGAACAGAAGAGCACAGTGAAGACACGGCGGCTTGATGATTTGATTTGAAGTATACTTTGCTGACATTTACTTACATTGTTTTATGGGTTCAAACCTATGTTCTGCAATCCCACAATGTTGCCTTGAGGCAACATTGTTATTTACTTTAACAGTTTTGAATTAGTGAAGCTTATGAATATTTTTTTTAGTATCTCTAAATACATTTTAGTCACTATTTTAAGCAAACCCCACAATTCAGTCATTGGCGGTGGCGCAGCATAGTGGATAACACTACTGTCGTCCATGCAGCAGACAGGGGTTCCATATTTCCCAATTCCTCATTCGGGCAAACACACCACACTACACCAATAAGAGCCCTTGTGCAATACTTGCATCACTACAACATGTTCTGTAACAGTTGTAGGTCGCTCTGGATAAGAGTGTCCATGTAAATACTGATTTCCATTTAGGTATGTCCCTTAGTGGAACCTCAAAAAAAAAGTCTTTTTAAAAACTTTCTTCAAGTTTTATTTCTTTCTTCTATTTCTTTCTTCTATTTTAGAAAGACATCTGGCATGTTGGCATCTAATGAAATCCTTGAAGGTGGACCAAAACATCATTTTTTTCTAGCTTAATAAAGTTTATTACAACTTCAGCTTTTCTATAGAATGGAGTGAGTGTTACAGCCCACCTATAGATGGGAGAAGTTTTTCCTTTGTCCTGGTCTATTTTATGACATAAAAATGCCGCAAACTTTGTTTTAAAACATCTGGAATCAAAATCTGTATCATAGAAGATTAAGATTCATAGCTATATATATGAGCCTGCGGTTTAAACAGACTGTGAGAGAGAAAGAGACAGCAGGCCACAGAGAGAGAGAGAGAGAGAGAGAGAGAGAGAGACCGTAAACCTCAGTTGTGTGTGAGTGGACGGATGGGGGTCAGTAGTAGCCAGTGCATGGTGGCTCTGGAAGCTCAGCTTTTCCTCTGGACCACCGGGCTGGGGTTCTTCGCCCCGACCACCTCGCTCATCCATCAGCCTCTCCAGCTCCTGCTGCTGCTCTTATCGCTCCAATTAGAGCCCTCATGGCCTGTCGGCTGCTGATGCCTGCAATCCGCTACCGCAGCCATGACCCCTCCAAAACACAGAAACAAACAGAGCTCTAATCAGCCCAGAGTAGCAGAACCGTGCTCCGCACAAACAGTACAGCGTTTAATAACCTCTCGGGCCTCCGTGTGACTCGGGGAACACACTGATCTCAGGCATGTGGTTTTAGAGACGTGTGAGTTTCTCTTTTTGTGTGAATGTTATTCATAGGTACAGTGAAAATGAAACATGCCCCTAGATACGCTCTGCTCAGCTCACTGCCACTCTCCCCAGGCCTGAATCACACACTTTTTGAATGTGTGTGTGTTTCTGGGTCATTGTAATATTGAAATTTTCATTTGTTTGAACTATTAAGTTTATTTATTTTTTATGCATTTGTTTTTTTATTGCTCATTTTACTCAGAATCGCACTTTTTTTGAATATGTTTAAATTTCTGGGTTATTATAATATTGAAATTTTGAAATTGAATATTGAAAGAATATCGAAATTTAAATTATTTTAACTTTTTAAAATATTTATTAATTTATTAATTTATTTGTTTGTTTGTTCATTTGTCGTGGTTATTTTTAACTTTGTTAGTTTTGCATTTGTTTTCAGTTTCAGTTTAGGTTTTCAGCACCATGGTGGATATTTTGTTGAATAATAGCAAACTGACCTCGAGTTTTGCAGGAGAAAATTATTATTAAAATGACTCAGCAAGACTGCTGGATTTACTTTTTAGATATTTGAGATTTTTTATATACAAAGAATAAACGTCTTCAAAAACTAGCAATTTTTTCTCTGTATTAGTTTTATAAACAGTTTCATGTTTGTGCACATATCCATATGGCTTTAGGACCTAAAATTTTGAGTATATGCTACTAGAGGTGAGCCATACATCCAAATTAATTGTAATCCTAATAAATTACATCAGATAACATCACATTATGCTTTTTGAGCATATTTTGGATATTGACAGCACTTAAAGAACACTGAATGACTGCATGTTTCATTAATTAAAGAACATAATTAGTCCTGGTTAACTGGATTTATTCAGTGTAAAAATGTTAAATAAAATTATTTTCAAATCCATCAAACCTCCTAAAAACTTAATATTGTGATGCAGGGATGTGGGAAGGTGTAGCTGAGCGTGCTGAACTCTTAAACAGCCTGGGCATGGTGCCATCATGCAAAATGATTTGCTTTTTCCACTTGAATTGTTTGGATACTTTACATCAAAACGTTTAGTTTTGTCAATATTACTTATATACTACTGATCTCTATTACATGCAATACATACTCCTAACCACCATTGTGTTACTTGTAATTCACTGTTAACTGTAAGTTGCTTATCCATAGTATTCATACCCCAGCATTTGTGTATATTTCATACTGAGTTTTTAATAGATTTATTCAGACTTCATATTTTATAAAATAACAGAATTTCCTCTGGGATCAAGTTTTCTGATTCTGATTCTGATTCTATAATGTGGCAAAAGATGGCAATATACACAAAACACTGACAAACCCAACCACTGTAGCCTTATTGACCATAATTAGAGTTTCATACTTACCTCTGCTTTAACAAATCGACCATCTTCGGGGTCTCTCGCTTACCTGGCCTCCAGAACAGTTCCAACCACCATGGATAAGCGGCCTGTTCTGCCCACCCTCGAACCAAAGCTACTACTAGTCACACAGACTCCAACAGGCCCTGCTGCTACTAATTACAGACTCTAATTGATCTTAAACTTCTGACTATAGACTCTACTATAAGTCTGTATACCTTTGCCTCTTACTATTAGTCTTAATATTCTCTGTGCTATCATGTAGAAGAGGATGGGTTTTCCTTTGGAGTCCTGTTTCTTCTCGAAGTTTCTTCCTCCAGCTTTAGGGAGTTTTGGCCTCTATCGCCTTTGGCTTGTTCACTGGGGGCTTGGACCCAGATTCTGTAAAGCTTTACGATATCAGTTGTAGAAAACACTGTGTAAATAAATCTGACTTGACTTGACAGACACACACACACACACACACACACACAGTATTTCTTCTTCTCCTTCATATTGCTGGCTTGCTGGTGCCATGGCAGCTCTCAATGATGGTAGTGGAT
>JBBPCZ010000156.1:333475-350595 GCA_037974445.1 Brycinus macrolepidotus | reverse complement strand
GTGGTGGTCTTTTTTTTTGCACGTCCCCCCCCCCCCCCCCCCCGGTCACACAGGCGAGTGCTTGCGTTAAAGTGGGGCTTCTTTTTTATTGAGCTCTGGAGTTTTGCTGGGAAAATGTTTCCTTTTTCATTCTTATAAAAAGTGATCTTCACAGCAAATGTTGATGACATCTCTCTTTCTCTGCTTCCTTGCAGCTTTTCCTCTTTCCCCCAATTTCTCTCTCTCTCTTTCTCTCTCTCTCTTCCCACATTTCTGTATCTGGTCTATATTTCCCTCTTGTCCGTTCTCCTATTGTTTCTTTGTTCCATTTCTTTTTCTATCACTCTCTCTCTCTCTCTCTCTCACACACACACACACACACACACACACACTCTCACCACTCTGGTGTTTTGGTCTTCAGCTCGTAGAGAGGAGGAGGGAGGGAGGGGGTGTAGACGGGAAGGCTGTGTGTGTGTATGTGTGTGTGTGTGTGTTAGTGCAGGGCTCCGGGCCTGCCTGCCTGGGCTGCTCTGTTGCTGCTGCCGCTTCTTGTGTGGTCTCCCGGCAAACTTTATGATTTATTCAGCTAAAGGCAGAGGAGCAGGACCCCCAGTGACCACAGAGAGAGCTCCGCACGTGGGTTTAATGATTTCACCACAAAAATGTCTGCTATGGCTGGGGCCATGAGAGAGAGAGAAAGAGAGAGAGAGAGAGAGAGAGAGAGAAGTAGAGAGGGAGGGAGGGGAGCGGGAGAATCGTACAAATGCTCACGCTGCTTCGCATACATCCACTTACTGGCCGCACTCTACAGAGTGAATTACCCAACAAGGCAGCGTTCAGAAGAGCGTTCAGAGACTGTGGCAAAATATACACCCTCCCTCAAAAGTTTGGGGACACTTTGATGTTGCAGGAACTGAAACAACTGTGAATGTAATATATGTTTTAGTCACCTTCAACACCCAAAGTGTCCTTTTTTGGATAAGGAGCCATTTTTCATACATCACAAACCGATCTTTTTTTTTTTACCTGAACTGTTTAGAGGACACACTGAACCCTTTTGATCGAAGGGTGGTTGAAACACTTTAAAGGTTTGAGTTCTGACGTCCCAATAAAGAACTATTTTTCGTTTAGCACTTTAGTGGGTCATCAAAAGTCCCAAGCAGCTTTCAGTTGCGTTTGTTTAAGTTATTGTACACTTTTGTTGCACAAAAAAATGTAAAATATACATTTGTATTAATAAAAATTGCATTAATAAATAAGATTAGCTCACCTTATGGCAATGGATCTTGTTTTTTTCTCTGATAAGATTATTGTGAGTGTAAGACTTTTGTTTCCCTCAAGAGCAAATTGCCTTCATCTGTTTCTCCCAAAATTTTTACCTTAATCTAAGTAATTTAATGCCCAGCCCAAGTTCATAGAGTCACTTTTTACCATTATTGTCACAGTAGTTATGATATTAAGTCAGACATAACCTTCTCTTGAGGATTTTGCCTTGTTTGAAAGCTTGTAGAAATGAAATTAGGGTGTTGAGTTCTATACAACTTGCCAGAATTCTTTGCAGCTTTGTTAACACGTGTTGTGGTGTGTGCAGATGCGGCCAGAAGTTAATAAAAGATGAAAGCAAAACTGCGATTTTCATTTGGTGAGCAGACGTGGCTCACAATGGCTTAATTTGAGTATAAAGAGAAACAGTTCGAGTTTCAGATTATTAGCAACGTAGTCATACCAAGACACGGATGCGAGTGAAATGATTAGGCTCCTTTCAAACATGGAAGGCAAAGCGAGTTTATTTGTACCACACATTATCATACACAGAGGCCATTCAATGTGCTCTACACAGATAAAATAAGCATAAAAACATAAAAGGAAAAGTAAGCAATAAAAGTAACCATAAAATTAATGTAGAATAAAAGTAGGGCTTAAGATCTGATCTCCACAGCGAGCTGGTTCCAGCAGTGGGCAGCCCAAAGACTAAATGCCATTTCGCCCTGTTTATGTTCTGATTAGGGCTCCACCAGCGGACCAGCTCCAGCTGATCTAATGGCACTTTTCCACTGGCAAAAGAAACCGTGTCATACCGCAAACAAATGGTTTTCCATCACAAATAAAATGACCCGTACCTGAGCTACTCAACAACAACGATTGAGATACAAACTAACAACTGAGAGATCAATAAAGTACAACCACTGTCTGTTTGGGCTGAAGATAAATTTCAGTGGGAGTTTTCCATGACACTAACAAATTTATCTTTAATGCTGTGAGAAACACGAAGGTGTAGCTATTCATTGCATGGCTAAAGAATTCCGAGAAAAAAATCTATAAATAATAAAAGACCACAGAAACACTGTTACCGAACTGAAATACACTGGAAGATTAAAGTGTGCTTCCGTGCCATCGCAGTATGGTTTAGGTACAGCATGTTTCCTGTCTGCCTATGGAAAAGTGCCTTAAGAGAACTTCCAGGCAGATATTCCTCAAACATCTCAGACATATATTTAGGGTCCAAAAATGCACATGCACTGGAATCCAGAACTTTTCTAAGCATGACCTGGAGGAGGTGTATGTGTGAATGCAAATGTCCGAATCAGACAAGTGGACTTTACACTTTCAGCGCCCAGTACAATGTCTGTGTAATGGGTCATGTGATTGTGTGGAGAATTAACAGTGTGGATGGGTGAATGGGACATGTTGATGACGTAATCATGCGACTTGATGGATAAAACCAAAAATCTGAGGTTGAATAAGACTCATTTACATGAAGACTCCAAAGAGAATGTCAAACTGGAGAGACGACAAGATTTGGGAACTTCTGTCAGTAACTGCAATGGCGAAATTATCACGGAGATTCAAGGAACGGCAAGAGACTGATTATGAACCAGCTATGTGACCACATCATGTCCAGTCTCCTCTACGGTCTACCTAGGTGTGTCCAACACAGAAAATCTCCCTTTCCTTCATAAATCCCGCACATATGAAAGGGCAACTCCAGACAATGTCCGAACCTGATTCTCTGGACATTGTCCGGAGTTCACATGTGTAAATGGCTTTATATTGAGATCTTATTGTTCTGCATGGGAACAGAATCTGGTGCTTAAATCACGCTTAAAATGCTGTATTTTCAATTTTTCTTACATGTTTTAGGATATGCAGGGTGACATGAGGAATTCGAAAGTGTAACTTATTTCTTGCAAAAAAAGTAAATTTTGCCCACCACAATGGCAAAAAATCTTATTCATTTATTCCTTTATTTACATCTCAGTATCCTTTTGCGAGTGTTGTTTGTTCAGTGTCTCCAAACCGTTAAAAAGCTGTGTGCATGTCAATTTCTAGACAGGCTTTCTTTTGGTGGCTGTGATCTTGATGTTCTTTCTGTGTCTCTCACTTCTTCTTTTGTCCTGAAGTTTTCTTTTAGTTCATTTTTTGAACTGTTCCCGTTGTGGAGAGACCGTCAAAACATTTAACAAAAAAAAAACAAGCAAACAAAAAGGCAGCAGATTTATTATGGAAGTAAAAACAAACAAACAAACAAAACACAAGCAGAGGTTCAAGTAAATATGTTTTCAAAAATAGCAAAGATGATGTTAAGTACGGCAAGTCTGAGATGGAAGGCTCTTTTGAACGAAGCAGTCTAGCAGAAGAGGTCTTTACTGTCTGGGAAACCTTCTCTCTTTACATACCTCATTCCTCCTCTGCTTGCCAATCCTCATGCCTGTGCTGATGACCTGCTTCCACCTGTTTTGATTTGTTGCCGTGACTTCCCATGTTTTGAGGTCAATGGCACATGCCTTCATATCATATTTGCAGACATCCTTGTGTTGCAGGGGCGGCCTGTCAACAGATCTGATCCCAGTGGCCATCTCACCATATAGCATGTCCTTTGGAACCTGACCAGCTTCCGTTTAGCTGACTTGTCCAAGCCAGCACAGGCATCACTGAGATACAACGTGCTAGGAATACTTGTTCAGGCTAGGACATCCTTGTTAGGAAAAACTTTCTTGCCAAACGATCCCCAGGATTCTTCTGACACCGAGAAGGTGAAAAGATTGAGGCATCATTCTAGTATATGGTGTTCATGTCTCACTGCCACAGAGCTGAGGTTTGGTCCGCCACAATCTTGGTATTAAAATACAGTCTTGGATTCTCCAGACCCTCCTGGAGAGGGGCACCATTGCCATCATCGCCTTGTTGGAAGTGCCTCCGACATCCACACTTACTGATTTCTTTAGACTTGACACTGATGTCACTGCATGCACAAGCAAATATACCGACACATCTCCAAGAGCACTTACAGCAGGATCATTGGCAAACTCTTAGTTCCTAATCAAACCTCTTTTGCTTTTTCTGTTTGCACATGGGAGAGATCTCAAGAAGATGTAGATGCCGAAGAGTGTATGGGCGTGAAGGCAATACAGTGCTCTCTTTCTTGAGTGGAAAGTCTTCCTAGTGTCCTACTGGAAAGTGATGAACACTAGTAGTTTTGGATGGGCAACTCTTTCTCTGGAGCATTCTGAAATGAAGTCGAATGAAATAGATAAAGACTTCAAGAAGTTGATGAAGGGTTAATTTCTTTGTTGTTGATGACATCTGTCAGAATTCCAACGTTCTCAAGTCTCACTAGGCTTCTGAATGGACACGATCAACTGGCGTCTGTTCAGTTTTATTTAGCTGAACACTTTCCCAGTAATAGCCCTGAGGGAAATACTCTTCAACAAAGGGTTTTCCCTTTGGTCCCTTTTATTCCTATATAGAATGTTCCCTTCCCAGGCTTGATAACCTCATATAGGATTCCTTAGAGCTTTGCTTCCTCAGGAGTTAATCTTCAATAGGAAATTTATCCAGATCTTCCATGAAGGGCAGCCTTTTGATGTTGGAGACTATAACCTTGGTAACAGCATATTCTTGTTTCTAGAGATTCTGGATGACCTTTTTTCTCTCCTATTTGTGATGACTTCACCTGAGGAAGACTGTAGAAATGTGGTCTTGGTTTTGGTTGGTTCAAATGCAACATATACAACAGTTTGAATGTGATACACATAATTGGAATTACCAGAGATTGACACAGCATGTACAGCACTAAGTACCATGGCCTTTCTTCAGGGATGCAAGGGTGTTTTTCTAAGGAGTCCTTGTAGCTTATGAGGTCAGTCTATTTGGCTTCTATGTTAACAGGCGCCAGTATTGCAATCCTGTTGACAAACCAGTCTGGGGTACCCCTCACCCTCCAAAAGTGTCCATGGCTGTACTGTAGGTTTTATCACATACAGTGTGTTGTTCACCTTGGTATCATTAAGACAGGACAGTCCTGCTTATTTAATAGAGCTGAATAGTGATAAAGATGTGCTGAAGGTGTTCTCTTCTGCCAGTATTCATACAAAGGCAGCCTTCAGTCTTTCCACTGTTTATCCACTTGCGTTGAAGTGAATAAATACCTTGACAAGGGAGTGAGTGGTCTCATGGTCAGTTCAGCTGGGGATTACTAGCATACAGGTCAGTGATCCTTAGAATTCAGGGTATATTAGTAAAATCAGATTTCAACAAATAAATACAGTCTAAAACAGTCTAAAACTGGTGACTATCCTTAAAGTTCTCCCGGGTTCAAAGATCTTATGTTTTATTTCCATTTGTTTCTAAGACCTAAAATAAAAGAAATTTGGGCGTTTTTGCTCTTTATGGGCAATTATTATTATTATTATTATTATTATTATTATTATTATTAATAATAATAATAATAATAATAATAATAATGATGATATTAATAATGATAATAATAATTTTCGCTTTTTTGGACACCGCTTCTCGTCGGAGTCCATATTGAATTTTGGCAAAATTCCAATGTCAAAATGTCTGTTAATATTTGATATGTTGCACTGATCAGGGGCTGAGTACTGATCATTTAAAAAATTGATTTTTGTGGTCGAGTCAGCTCTGTAAAAGGGGAAGAAAGAGAGGATGGTCAAGTCACCTTTAGAATGTGCGTCGGAGAGAGAATCTATGACGTCATGGGTAAGGATGCCGGAAAGGGAAAAAAGCAGAAAAACCCAAACACGAAATATCAAAAGCATAGCAAAACCCACAGCAGACTCATAAAACTTCAAGACACTAAAACTCAGGTTAGTTATATAAAAAAAGACATGTGTGACTGTTGTGGTTTAATTAAAAATAATCAGTCCGTGAATGCTACTACGCGTCGTGTTGACCTTAACCATAAATGGCTTGGTAAGAGGCAGTGAATTCCCCCTGCTCCCCCCTACTTCGCATTTTCTCACAGAAATGCATCTAGTTATTATTACATGTTTTTTTTAATTACAATAACTTTGGTTCTATGTGACACAGGAACACCAAACAAAGCTCAGCATGACGTCTGACACCTCGAGAATCAACACAAACTGGGGAACTTCCATATAAAGAGTTGTTTTGCTGTATGATGACATTTTACCATTTGTCGCACTTATGGCGTGGATCCATGCTGCTCGTGTTCTAAGGGTTAAGTGACTAGGCCTAGCTGTTACCGTGTCTTTAGTCTGTACTGCATCAGGTAACACTAACTTAGGAGGACTGTAGGGGAACACAAGTTATTTAGGGGTGATCAAGGCATGGTGAAACGAAATGTCTTTGAAAGTATTTACACCCAGACACTGGCATCTAATCATAATCAAATCCATCTGATGGCTGAACTCAGACAGGGTCTTGTCTCAAGCTCAGTACATCTATACTGAAACAATTATGTGATCTAGCATTGTTACGATACTATAAGCAGTGTTTCAACCCACAGCATTCTCTACACAGCAGCATAAATCACACCACAAGCCATAAAGTCCTTGAGACACTGTGCTGTTGTTTTCACAGTGGGCGTAATATTAGGTAACCCAAAACATGCATGGCTGATGATGCCATTTGTTTGCCTTCCCAAGCCAGCGATGATATGTGCACAGAGCGTTTTGTTTGCGGAAGAAAAGGGAGCTGAATTAATCAACTTGTAGACAGCTTAATTTAACACGAGTGAGGCCCGTTTCCCATGTGTGGCTCTCCGCTCCTCACAGTTCACCTAGTAACTGGAGCGGATCTCCATCAGCAGGCCTGAGCGCAGGAAAAGCAGCAGAAAGTAGAGCAAAGCAATCAGAGGTGTTCCACTGACACTGCTTGAGCCTGGAAAATACTGCAGAATCAAAAAACATGCAATTACATAGCTTATGCCTCGCAGCACCTGGTTCTTGTTTGTTTCTTTGTTGCTTTCTCTCAGCATCAATTTCCATCTCTGTCCTTCTTCTGCGTGCCCTTTTCTTCTCCTTCTCCAGCTTTGCTCTTTCCTTTTCCTTTGCTTCCATCCCACTATTGCTCTTTTTGGAAGCCTGAAAGGCATCCAAGTGTAACCCCTGGTTGTGCGTGGTTCTTCAGAGAGAGGCTCTGTTTGGGCACTGCTGCCCGCTGGAACTGTGTGGTTTCAGCCACCATGGTGGCAGCAGTTTCATGCTAATTATGCTGGGCAAGTGACACACACACACACACACACACACACACACACACACACACACACAAAGTATGGCACTGACTTTACTTTTGGCCTCCAGGCAAGAGAAGTGGGTTTTCTCTGATCTTATGGAAAACTCTGGGACCTCCTCTGGAGATGAAGGAGATGGATTTTGAGGAACACGCATCCTCTTTTGTGCGCCTCCCTGCTAATGGGATTCCTCTCTAAGCCGGTGCTCGCTCTCATCCTCACTCCTTCATGACTTCAACCTGTCATCTTTAGCCTCTTTTTTCTTTTTCTTTCTTTCTTTCTTTCTTTCTTTCTTTCTTTCCTCTCGCTCTCCCTCTCCTCCACTCCTAACACTCTGGGCCCAGGCGTCGTGTGAGTTATGACAAATGTTATTATGCTCCCCTTTGGATTATTTTAGCACACACTGCCGAGTAAATCACAGTGTTTTCCTAAACCGCGGGTCATTTGCCGACCCCATGTTTGAACAGCTGTAATGAACACTGTGCATTAATAACCTCTCCGGGCTGAGAGAGAGAGAGAGAGAGTGGGAGAGATAGAGAGATAGAGAGAGAGAGAGAGAGAGAGAGAGAGAGAGAGAGAGAGAGAGAGAGAGAAACTGCTACTTTATGTGTGTTTTGGAGAACAAACCTTTTTAGCACAAAAAGTGATGGATCCATGTTCTTCCAAGGCTTTATTCAGCATAGTAACCCATCTTCTGCTCCTGTGATGTATGGACAACACATCGCATTCTGTCATCTTTTGGGACTCCTGAGAGGAAATTTACATTACGGTGGACGGAAGAAAGCAGGCGAGGTGTTCTGCTGGCCACACATGATGACTGACCTTTTTTCAAAAGCTCCTGCAAGTCTTACAACTTCCAGCAGACAATAGTGTCCATAGATACTAGACTGAGGTAAATAGAGGCTGATAACAATTTGAGAATAAAAAGTTCTTTACTGAATCCTATTCAAACATCAGAAAAAGAGGGATATTCTGAGCCTCCCTGAATTTTGTTTGACCACAAACAGGAAAAGCCTATTTGTCTCATTTTGTCAATGACAAGTCTGTGCTCCTGGAGACGGCTAAAGCTGGTGTGATACGGCCAGTCCCATATTATAACCCCCTTCATTTAAGTAATGAGTAGGTATTACAGGTCCACAGGCTTTATAATTCGCCCAAAAGTACACCGTCCCTGCCGTAGGTACTCTACATGATCACCAGTGGGCACATTCTGACCACAGTGTAGAAATCTCTAATCGTTATATCGGTAGAATAATGATAGCAGCCATGTGGTGAGTTACAAAAGGAGAAACAAAATGAAGACCTTCACACAATGAGGTAATTACAGGGGTCTGCTGAGTCCAGTTGGCCACTGTTTCCATGGGCTCTGGGCTCTGGGTATTGGAGCTGGTGGAAGCTAGGTTTGCTTGAGCCTCAGAGAAGCAGCCCTTTTCCTATTACATAAAGCCTGTAAGAATAGATTACACTACAGTGGCAGAGCATTCTCTTGTCAAATGGAACTCTGTCCTCACATTAGATAAAGCTGCAACAGCATTTTTAGCATTGTATCAGCTTATATAAAAAGCAATGACAGATCCTTCTCTGCTCCAGAATGAACAGTTTCCAATTTTCATTGCCAAGGTCCAGTGAGAGCCACAGTGGCAACATGTTCCACCCGAAGAGTGTATGCATCATTTATATCATATTTAATGTCAGTAGTTTCAACTCCTCCACAATTGTAGCCTCTCGCTCTCGTTCATACAACTCATGGATTCTTGTTGTAGTGGCAGCTCTTAAGGGAAACTGGAGCTCCACTTTGCTGTTGCTTTTGTTAGTTTGCTGCTTGTTGTTTTATAGGTCTCTCTGAAGCACTGTTTAACATAGCTGGATTTATGATTTATTAATTGCCAGGATCTTTGCTTGTAAATTACTCTGTAGACTTAATGTTCTACAGTGATTAACAAATTCACTGTGGCAGCAGTTTGAAAAAACTTTTTTCAAGTGAGCCATCAATGAAACTTGCATAAGCGCAGACCGGTCAGAGTCCCCATGCTGACCCCTGCCTACAGTCAAAAGTACCTGTAGTGGGCATGTGAGCATCAGTACTAGACTATGGAGCACTGAACGAAGGTGGCCTAGTGTTATGAATCAGTTAATTGAATTTTACATGTCTTACAAAAGACACGGATGAGTATGCATTGCTTACTCGGTGAAGGGATGCACTGTATGAAGAAGGCAGGTCGGCAGAGTCAGTGTGGTGCTCTGGGCAATGTTCTGCTGGGAAACCTTTCGTCCTTTGAGGGATATGCCGGGCAAACTAGTCAGATCCATGGAGGCACCCCTTGCAACTTACAGGACTTGACGGATCTGCTGCTAACGTCTTGCTGCAGATACCACAGCACACCTTCAGAGGTCTTGTGAAGTCCATGCCTTGACGGGTCAGAGCTGCTTTGGTGGCACGAGGGGGACCTACACGATATTAGGCAGGTTTTAATGTTGGTGCTTTTAATCCAATGAATCAATTGCATTTGTGAGATGAAACTTGTCTGGTCCCTGGCAGAAGGATAAATCAGTCATGGAACTTTTTGATGTCTCATTTTTCAAGCACAAATGTGAAAATGATCCCCATAAGGAGCTCAAACATCAATGTGGCTTGTGCAACAGTAAACACATAAAGTCTTAAATCATGGCTTAGACTGATCTTCAGGCACTGATGAGGCCTAGCTTTGGACTAAACAAGGATAAGCTTAACCTTAAAAACAGCCCTTCGGCTTTCATCTGCTGGTTTCTTGCTTGCTCCTCCACCCTCACAGTAAGGAAAGCGTGTCGTGAGCCTGAGATTACTAAGTAAATACTCATAAAGCTGCTGGGGTTTATTTACTGCGCCAGTGTGTATTTTGTAAATAGGTGAGAGTCTGTGCTTAGAGGGCACAGTATGCATGCAAATTATGTCTAAACAAGCCAAACCAGGTAGCAGCATGACAATCACTTTGTGCTTTTCTCTTCTCTGCCACCCTTGTTGCTGTACATCGCTCTCTCTCTCTCTATTTCTCTCGTTCACCTTGCCACGTGTCTGTCAGTTAAACCTGTTTCTTTACCTCCGTCGGTCTGTCAACACCTCCACCCTGCTCGGTCGTTATCTGAAATTAAATCATGGGTCTTTCTGCTGTTGTTGGCTGGGTGGGTTTCAGGGCAGCCCATTCATTCGGGCCCCGTTCATTCGAACATCTGTCAGAATCCACTTCTAGCTTTCATCCACCTTGTACATACTCTGCCGGCAGGTGGGCAGTGGCTGGTCCCATTTACTCGGATACACGTACTTTACGCTGAGTTCACATTAACACACAACAGAGCCACAGGTGGGTTTTCATGGAAGTAAAAGACTTGTAGGCACGATTTAGCAACAAGCGTCACAGTGACAAATCAAGTGGTCTACTGACTACTGACATTAAATATGATATATCAAGTGGTCCAACCGATAAATCCTGGGACCAGCTGTCTGAGGTCCAAGGTCTCTGTACTATTTATACCTACTGGCATTTGATCCAATTCCCAGAAGTGTTGCACAAAAATGATAAACAAACTTTCACACAAAATCAGAAGACCACATCCCACAACAGGAGCAGCTTCAAAAACACACACAGAACACTAACTTGAAGTGACTTTACTGATTCCAAATGTGAATAGTAAGTAAAAGTATTTGGATTCATATGTAAGTTTATCCTTTTCTGAGTCAAATGATGTAAGATAAATTACTTTTAGTTAGTAGAAATCACTTTTTTACTCTTTTACTTGTACTCAGGAATATTTTGGAGAAATCATGTTTTCACTTTTTACTTCTACTCTGAAATAATTAAGAGAAATCACCTTTTTATCTAGTTTTTCTTCAGTTTAGCTATTCACAGAGTCTGATCTCCTGTTAAGGTTATTTGATCCCATTCTGCTGGTTTAGCTTTTTATCCCATTCTGTTGGTAAGACCTTCAAACTTAAGGACTTTACATCACATGGACCCCAAAAAGAGAAGAAAAGACCTGATGTCAGTTCTTATGGTGGATGAACTTGAGTAAATTGGATGAGGAATTTACTCAAGCTGTTTATTGCTAGACTACTTATACTTTTTCTCGAGTTGTTTCGAAGCAATAAAACCAAAATTGTTGACTTACTTGTGTATGAGTTTAGGCTGACTGACCCACACTGGTCTATAAGTAAGGCAAAGCAAGACAAGTTTATTCCTAGACAACACTTTTATACACAGAGGTCATTCAATGTCATTCAATGTTCTTTACAGAGATAAAATAAAGCATAAAAAGAAAAGTAAGCAGTAAAATCAGTGGTATTTGAAAGAATGAGTAGGTTTTGCTAGTGAAATGCCCTGGTGATGTTCAGGAGCCATCGCTGTCGTCTTTGGGAGTGGGCCGATCTGTGCTGTTGCCAACTGCCACTTATTTGAATGATGGCCGGTTGAAGACGGCCGGTTTGTTGTGGGGGGTGGGAGTTGAGGGATGGTTCTGCAGACTAGAGAGCGGTGAGGTTTCTAAAAAAAAAAAGCTTTGGAAACAGTACCCACCACATGAAGACTGTGTATTTTTCCATCCACAAGACAGCTCTGGCCATGATTAGATGGACAATCAAATTAAAAAGTGCGTTTGTGCGTGGGTGGCTGTACGTGTGGATTGCTGGGTGGTTGTGTGGATTTGTGTGTGTGTGTGTGTTTGTGTGTGGGTGGGTGGGTGGATGTGTGTGTGTGTGTGTGTAGGTAAGTGGGTGGTTTGTATGTATGTGTATGTGTGTGTATATGGTTAGTGTGTTTATGGGTTTTGTGTGTGTTTGTATGTATGTGCGAGAGTGTGTATGTGTATGTGGATGGGTGGGCGAGTGTGTGGATGTGCATAGGTGAGTGGATGGTTTGTGTGTGTGTGTGTGTGTGTGTGTGTGTGAGTGTGTGTGTGTGTGTGTGTATGGGTTGTGTGTTTATGGGTTTTGTGTGTGTTTGTATGTATGTATGAGAGTGTGTATGTGTGTGTGGACGGGTGGCCAAGTGTGTGGGTGTGTGTAGGTGAGTGGGTGGTTTGTATGTGTGTGTGTGTGTGTGTGTGTGTGTGTGTATGTGTGTGTGTGTGTGTATGTGATTGGGTTGTGTTTATGGGTATTGTGTGTGTTTGTATGTACATGCGAGAGTGTGTATGTGTGTGTGGATGGGTGGGCGAGTGTGTGTGTGTTTGTGTGTGTGTGTGTATGTGTGTGTGATTGGTTAGTGTGTTTATGGGCTTTGTGTGTGCTTGTATGTACGTGCGAGAGTGTGTATGTGTGTATGAAATATGTGTGTAATGTATGTAAAGCTGTAATGTTTTGAGTTTGTGTGTGTGTGTGTGTTTCTATGCCTGCTTGTGTGTATTTATGGATAGTCGGTTTGTGTGTGTATGAGTTGAATGTTTGTCTGTGGGTGGGAGGTTTGGGTGTGTGTGTGTGTGTGTGTGTGTGTGTGTGTGTGTGTGTGTGTGTATTGATTGAATGTGTGTGTATGGGTGGGTGGGTAGTGTGTGTGTGACGCAGAAAAGTGATGTCCTTCCTCTCCACCCGTGTGTGTGTGTGGTTAATCCTTGACTTTCTCCGGCTCTCGCTTCGAAATGCCTTGTGACGGAGGGAAGTGAAAAGAACAAAGGCCGTCTCCTGCACAGTGAAGATGAATGGAAGGAGCTGATAGCTTTTACCTTCAGAGGCCCTCGCTCTGAGAAGTCCTGATCGGTTTCCATTGGTAATCACAGCCCCCCGACTCTTGACCCCTGTGATGTAGTGTGTGTCAGCCGAATGCCTGCTCCACTCCAGCCTGGATCATACTTGCCCTGGAACACTGATGAAAAATGACAAGACCCTTATTACACCCTTTACTTCCTGCAATGCCTCTAATATAGAGATGCTCTGTCACTCTGTGGGACTGTATCAGTTTACAGCAGTTAAAGCGATTCTTCGACAGCACCCACAGTCGCCTGCGGGTGGGACGGGGCACAGCGGGCAGGGGTGCAGTGTTACTTTGCGTAAAGCAAATTTTCTATTCATCAAACACCACATTATTACATTATTCATCATAGTATTACATTATAGTACATTATATTCTATTGTAATATTTTACATGATATGTTATAATTGTATATTATATTATATTATATTATATTATATTATATTATATTATATTATATTATATTATATTATATTATATTATAAGCAATTTTGAGCAATTTCCTCTAGGATCAATAACGTTTTCTGATTGTGATTCTGATTGTAATACTATTTTATTTTAAGGAATTAATCTGTGTCAAAATGTTCTACCGCTCAATTACTTGCCATTAATAACTGCTGTTATTTTATTCAGTAATATCTAATGTGACCAATATTATGTTAATCAAAAATATAATATTTAACATGGATTATTACAATAATATTATATTATAGCATTGAATATTAAGTACTCTATTACAGATGCTGTTTGAGTATTTAATCATGTTTTACTTAATATTACAACATTTTGGCACAAAAAACAACTTCATTAATGTAATGATCTATTTATAGCAAACTACCGCCTTCTCAGTCATTATGGAATTATCTACAGCTTCGTTTACCATGCTGGACATGTTTCAATTTTTTATTTTTACAGATTCCTACAAATGAGTTACTTTGAACATCATAATGATGGTTCAAACTGTGAGGTCTTTTGGGGTCCTGCCCGCCCAATAAGAGTGGAGTCCACTGTTATTTATTTCAATAACGTACATTTTTTAATAAAATGAATGCCTTCTTTTTCTACAAGTTCAACTTCAAACCTGAATACCATAACTAAATGAATTTTTTATAACTTAATATGTGTTTTAGATGAGAAAAGGTAAGCTATTACACACTTCCCATGTCTTCTTGTCAACAAGAATAAAAAATCAAGGGTACTGGTACAGACTGGCACAAAATAAAAGATTATTGGCTAGTAATACTTTTGTAAAAAAACAAACAAAAAAAAGTAACACATAGGTTACCTCACGGTAAGACTTTTCACGTGGGGAACTCCCCCAAGACCACTGCCACAATTCTAACCATGATCATAACAATCATTTTATGCATGTATCTGAAAACAGCTGGGTTTTATTGGTGAAAACAGCAGTACTGAACAGATGTGTATAAAATATAAAGCATATGCATTTAGTCTACAAATAAAAGATGTGCAGTGGGTTTATACACAATAAATACGCATTTTAGAGCAAGGATTCTTATATATATATATATGTAAACATAATGGTAATGGTTACATCAATTTAACACTGACAGTCTTACTGATATTTGAGTAGTTCCTGACTTTTGACTCACCCTGTATTATTAAAACACATGTGTGCAACTGACCACAGAAGAGGTATCCCCTCCGGAGATGTAGCAGCAATGGTCAATAGCAGCAGACAGAGCTCAGCGGGTGTAAAGATAGCCTGACCTGTGAGGGCAGGGAGCCAGCTGCAGGCTGTGGGTGTGAAGCGTTGAAGTGTTAGGTTTCCTCCACTGTGGAGACTGTCAGTCTCGCGTGTGGGGGGGTGGACAGGTAAACCACAAGCACCGTAACTGTTCCCACCCAACACAGACCACCTGCACTGCTTATCCCCCTGAAGAATACACACGTAGGCACATACACACACACACAAACACACACACACACACACACACATGTTATACACACACTATAAATATATAGACATTTACTTATCCTTTGGTTACTTGTCTGGGTTCTTTTTTTGATATCCAAGATGATTCGTCAGCACAATCTTAGTGGAATTTTTCTAGGTCGCCTACTTCTGGGAAGATTCATCACTGTTATACGTTTCCTCCATTTGGAAGTAATGTTGGTTCACTGGGATTCCTGAGCCTTTGTGACCCTTCCCAGAATTCCCAGACATTCAATAACTTTCTTTTTCATTTCCTCCGAAATTCCTTTTGATTGCAGCATAGTGTGCTGCTTGGTGAGACCCAACTTCACACTGCTGGAAATGTCCTGTCAAATGTTTGAGGACTGAATCTCACTGTGTAGCTTGACCACAAGCATGACACAATCAGTTACTGGCCAAGTTACAGCACCATGTTCTATGTGATGTGAATTATTTTAAAAATTCTGTTAAAAAAGCCAATTTGCATGTGCCAGTTATATACTGCCAAACATTTCAGATCCCCACCAACTCCCAATCCCTTCCCATGTTCCAATGGTTGAGGACACACACAGGTTGTCACCACATTCTTAATGGAATTCCTGTAGGCCGGCTACTTCTGGGAAGATGCACCACTGTTCCAAGTTTTCTCCATTTGGAGGTAATGGCTCTCACTGGGGTCCATAGGGGTTCCCAAGCCTTAGAAACAACTTTGTGACCCTTCCCAGAATTCCCAGACATTCAATAACTTTCTTTTTCATCCCCTCTGAAATTCCTTTCTATTGCAGCATAGTGTGCTGCTCAGTGAGACCCAACTTTACACTGCTGGAAATGTTCTATTATTCATTCGAGGATTGAATCTCAGTGTGTAGCCTGACCACAAGCATGACACAGTTGGTTCCTGGCCCAATTACAGCACAATGTTCTACTGTAAATGATTTTTTTTTTAAATTCAGGTTAAAAAGTCATATTATTTTGAATGTGAAATGTCCTGTCATATGTTTGAGGACTGAATCTCACTGTGTAGCTTGACCACAAGCATGACACAATCAGTTACTGGCCAAGTTACAGCACCATGTTCTATGTGATGTGAATTATTTTAAAAATTCTGTTAAAAAAGCCAATTTGCATGTGCCAGTTATATACTGCCAAAAATTTCAGATCCCCACCAACTCCCAGTACCTTCCCATGTTGCAATGGTTGTAGACATTCACATACACACACACACACACACACACACACACACACACACACACACACACACATGTATACCACACACACACATACACAGGGTCATGGTTCCCTTCTAAGCTTTCCTCCCCATCATACACTCACTAGTTGACCTTCTTGCCAGGTCTGACCCTCAAAATGATTATCTAGGCTCTGGCAAATGATACGTGTGAGCCTTGGACAGGCCTGTATGTGTTGGAAGAATGGAGGAGGTGTCGTTCCAGCCAGCAGGCTGCTTGACCCTCGCTCTGACTGGGCTATCTGCAGTCACACATCAGAGCCCTGCAGGCTTCATTCCCCGCATGTCTCTTCACGCCAACACTCCCACTGCCCCTGTCCAGCAGCACTGGGAGGTCAGTACATCATTACGTGCCCCTACTACCAATACAGCGAGTGCACAGCCTGTAATCTGCCAAGCCACTTCATTATATTCAGTTCATAGTGTATATCTGTAAACTGTTGGAGGTTACTTTATCATATTATGTTACAGCATAAAAGAATAGCTACCACTTTACAATAAGACTGTCCTTATAAAGGGGTTATGAATGATTTATAATGAGGTAGACGGTTAATAAATCATAAAGCAGTTACAAACAAGTTGTAACAGCTGACATACATTGATGCAGGCTCACTATTTGGCAAGATCTGGGGTCTCATTTATAACCGTTGCATACGCACAAAACGGGACCTAAAAGGTGCGTACGCCTCTTTCTACGCAAACGTTGCGATCTATAGAAACAAACTTGACGGCAGAATGTGCGCA
>JBBPCZ010000156.1:314979-327933 GCA_037974445.1 Brycinus macrolepidotus | reverse complement strand
TGTCTCCTGGGTTTTGGATTAAGTATCTTGTTTTGTTTGTTGGCCCTCGTGCCTTTTTACTTTGCCTTACTTGTGTTCAATAAAATCATGGAAATCTGCTCACGCGCCTCAAGCCTCTGGTTAACCCAGGCCCGCTCCGCCGTGACACAGAGTGCACAATGATTGGCAGTGGCGTGGCAATGTCAACGTGAATATGGCATATCAAAGCAGCAGGCTTATGTTTTTCATTTTTTCTTTAAATCTGCATGAAAACTAAAAACTAAATTCATATTCAGTACATCTTAAATGGATGCATAAATAACTCCCTAGTTAAAATACATTCTCGCAGCTATGGATGGGCTCAGCCCTGGGTGTTGGTGGGCTTGGTGATCAATTTAACAAATGTCTGGCATCTCCTTATTCCAGACAACACTGACCAACCAGCTTTTACAATGCAACAGGGAGAAGTGCAGTTTAGTGCATAAACTGAAATTGGGCAAAATTAATTTCTCTTTCTGTTTTTAGCACTATATAGGCTTGGGAACAAACCAGACCTATCATGTTTGATGAAAACATGCACATACAGAGCATATAACAATGGCATAAAGCACAGTATTTGTATATATATATATATATATATATACACAGAAACACACACATACGCCTGCCAGGATATCAAAGGCCAAAATTACAATACCGAGGACACATCGTGTAGCCCAGACTGGGTTTTGGGGTGATGCTGATGGTGGTGGTGGTGATCTTGGCCCCAGAGATGATCAGGCATGGGCCAAGACCGACAGCACTTTCGGTTCCGAGTCAGCAGGCCCAAAGAAAGCGCAGAGAGGGAGGCGTGAGAGAACAAAAGCAGCACAGAGAGCCACATGCTGGGTTGACCCTGCAGGTCACCAGCAGAGATCATTAGAGCTGCAGCATAACAGATAGTCCAGCTGTAATGGTCAGGGCCGATTCTTCTGAAAGGAAGAAAGCCAAAATAAGCGTGAGAGTAAAAGAGAGAGTGAGAGAGAGATAACTGGCTCATGAGACAGAGTGAAGGAGTACTCAGCAGGCCAGAAGTTTGGGGACGCCTTGCCTACTTTGGACGTTTTAAATTCTCAAAGTTACAATTCAGTTAAATAAGGACTTTTTTCTTATGTGCTTTGAATATATTTAGATTCAGCTTCATATTCATCAGAGGGTCTTCCTTGGTATGAAGAGCAGGGTTTTGGCTGATTTCCTGTCCAATCTATTGTTAAATACACATGCAGAAGGTTTTTGGCTCAAAGGTGGTTTAAACACCTAAAACTGTTTAGTACCGGCATTCTTCCCAAGGTAGCACTTTTGTCAGGTTTTTAGGTTTTGCAGCTTTTTGCAAATGAAAAGTTCTAGACATCTTTATATTTAGCTTAGGAATATAAAAATTTTTTTCAACCAATCAACCCAGATGTTGTCAAGACAAGGTTGGTGTCCAAATTTTGCGCTTTTAGTGTAAAACTGGACCAACAAGGCTAACACTATTAACAAACACAAGAAATCAACAGTCACCCCAATTATTTCCTTAAATACATCCCCAAAAACATTTCTCAATCTGCTTAAACCGCACCCAGCTCTTCATTTAGGTGGCATAGACTAGTCCATGTGGCTCAGGACACAGTATGACCTACCATGGGCTATAAAAATTATACAACACCAAGGCTGGTATTCACAAAGCAGTCGTAATTACTTCCATAATTACTTGACCTACATTCTAGTTTCAAAATTCATAGTAGAAACTGTATAATAAGCTTTTACACTTTTTAAGAGCCTTAATAACGGCACAATTAGCCTGCAGTTTATCAGGCAACTGTAGGTGTCCCCAAACTTTTGACAGGCAGTGTAAAGGAGACAGAGAGCCATGGAGGGCCTCCTTATGTTTTGTGTCATCTGTGTTACAAATTAGCATTGGAAAAAAAAAAGGAGCAGATGGACCACACTGGTGGGGGCTAATACGGACGCTCCTCAGGTCAGGTATTTACTCCTAATTAGCTTGAGGAATGCGACACATAAGAGCAGAACAGATATGTTACCATTATGAGTGGAATTTCCTTCCTCCGTGCCATGTGCTGCTTTAACCTGATTAGGTATGGCACTTATCGGAGAGATCAAAGCGTTCCGGGGGTGCGGTGACGCAGCTGTGGACACCGCCCCCCAAACCCAGCACTCACACACACACACACACACACACACACACACACAAACATCTCGTGGTCATTAGCAAGATTGGGAATGTTGTGACATGATGCTGGGAATACCGTGTCATTTATTTTACAGTATATGACGCATTAACTCATTTGGGCTCTCTTTTTCAAGTCAAAGGCTTGTTTCTCGAGGGATGGTGGGGGGGCTAATCAAGTAAATAATTTTGATCTGGGTAACTTTCACATAAAATCAGTTTATGGAAGAGCTCAGAATGAGATAAACAAGTTTTATAAGGTTTGCGAGTGGTGCGAGCTTGAATGCAGGGATTCTTCCACCCTAAAGGTTGGTGGCAGCGTTCTGGACGTGCCGCCATGATTTATTAGTTCATTCGGGGTGGTTTGGTGGGCTGGTGGAGGGAAACGAGCCGAGAGCACATCAAGCAACCCGACATCTTTGGACCACTCGCTAATTATGGTGGAATCCTGCACTGGTGATGGTGAATCAGTCATTAGTGGATTTGATCATAACACACACACACACACACACAAGCAGGCCATGCATAACATCCATGGTTTCAACCACCAGCTCTGCTCACACAAGACAAACAGCGACTCTAACCATCTTCTTTGAGGAGTTTGGAATGAATCCCAAAGGGTACATCTATGCTTGCAATCGAAAGGGAAAAACTGGGCATGGATGTCCATGAAAAAACCCAGAATCAACCCCACAAACAAAATCTGTTATTGACACTCACAGCCATGTAACAAGCCTCTGAAACATGGAACACATTTGATAATATGTTGCCATGCAGCTTTAAAATTCAGGAGAGAGAGCGGGATGCATCCATTTGACCAATACGACTGTCTCTGTCTTTGGGCCACACATATTTCAGACTGGAAATGATGTCAGTTGCAGTATTAGTGCCATATGCAGGGTGCTATCGTCTGAGTCCAAGACCTACCTCGCACCAAAAGACCAAAAGTGCAACATCTGCATACCTCCTGTGGACTTCTATCTGTGTGTTTGTGTGCTTGTTCATGCTCCTACCCAGGTGCGCTCCCCTTGAGACCTAACAAAAACCCTGATTCATTCCCATCTCTAATGACAGGACTGGCTAAAATACTAATGCACACAATGAACAAAGCTAATGCGACGTTTAGCATGATCTCACTTGTACGATGCCAGTTGCCCCCTACTACTTTTCCACTCAGTTTTTAGTAACGTTGGCACGTTTGGGTGAAGTTAAAATCCAACAAAGAGGCCGACCTCTCTCTGAAAGTCTGAGGTTACATCTTCAAAAGCAGATGGACTCTCTGCAGAGGTCTTACCCTGACCTTTTCAGGCCTAATCTGTTACAGTAAAGCACCCCGCTCCCCTGGCCCCATACCCTGATCCCATAACCAGACCCTTTTTTTCAAGGGATCAGTATTCACGACGATAATTAGGAAAAAGACCTGCCGAGAAACGCCGCTGGGGGGAAAACAAAACTAAAATCAGTCACTGGAGCTGAGTGGCTTAGTGACCCCAATTGGACATAGCAATCAAGCATAGCTATCTGGTGAGCCATGTGTGCATGGTGCAACAGAGCACAATGAGTGAGCCTGACACAAGTTAGAGCTCAGTGCATTTGCTCTTGCACTTGTATTGGTGCTAGAGGAACAGTTTAATACCTGCACACATCAGCTCCCATCGACACAACAGAAACAAGGTAATAGTGACTTTCTGAATTCCAGATATACTGAAGATGCAATTATAAATCAGATGTTTCACTAGATCCAGAGATTCTTCATCTTCCAGCAAAATTCATTTTTTTGAGATCAAATAGGTCACCTATGAGATTGTTTGGGGGGTCAGTCTGGTGACCGAGAACAGCTGAAGTTCAGAAACACTTCTCTGTAGACTGCATTTTTTCCCACCCTGGCTCTGACCTTTCTGACCCTAATATTCTTACTCTAACCGTTACTGTGAGCGTGTCTTGCAGAGAAGGTTGCTAGGTTGCAAACATAGGGCATATTGGAATGTAGCTAGCAAGCTAATATCTGAAGCGGTTTTGTTTCAGTGGGCAGTTATCTACATAGCTAGTGATCTACATAGTTAATATGTTTTCTATGCAAGGAATTGCCATTAACTTAACTAACAAGTGGAAAAAAAAAATTGAAACACATCTAGCCAATCAAAGGCAGAGTTTCTCATGTATCTTTTTGTTCTTGTAAGTTAAGGAGATGAAAAGGATGAAATGTCTTCCAAATGTAAGGTAAGATTACCTTATTGTAGTAACTTTTGCAAAATGATTATTAATAACGCAAGACAAAATCCCAGTAAAATGTGTACTGATATTTACTTACAATAACTTACTGTGAGGACTATCACAGAAATGTATTTTGTAGATGATTCTAGAGAGAGGTGGCAAAGTCATATCAGTGCATATTAGCATGGCAGTTTCTGTGCAAAAGCTGGTTAGCAAATCTGAAACTGAAAGGGCTGTATGTGTGAATGACCCAACGCCTGCATGTTATCAATGTTATCAGTCAAAGAAAAAAACTAAGAGAAAGCCGCTGTGGTCGCTTCTCTGAAAAACGAGTATTGTTAGCGACCAGCTATCCAGCTACCATTGGTGAAACGAGTGATAACTTGAATGGTGTATTTCACAAGCAGCAAAGTTTATTGTGTTATAGATTATAGGTAGATTATAGATTTGTTGTTATACATTCAACCAGCTACTCAGTCTAAGAGCTGTGAAGTGACACTTCATTACTTTTGATGCTCTTATGCTGAGTTAGGAATTCCCAGTTGAAGGGGTGTTCTCATTTGTTTTTTTCCCAGTTGGAGGTCGGAAATTCCACGTACCAAGCTTTAGCTGAACACAGCATAATTATAAGGCTTATTTTCCAGTAAGTGTGAAACTAATATGAATGGTATGTAGGAGGAATTTTGACTCTGCTTTTATGCTGCAGCAAATAACACAACACTGAACACTGAGAAAATAACACTGAACCGACCTAGATCAAACCAGTTTTTGGGCTGTTGGGAGCCGGACACGTACGACGTGATCTGAATATCTCGGTCGGTCCGGGCGCTCGGCTGGCCGTGTCTATGTCCCGGGGCTCTGCGGGGTGACGTAAAGCGGCAAGCATCGCAAACACTCGACAGTATGCGTCTACCACCCACCACACAGGGTGCTCCAGCGCAGGATACCATTGATCAAGAAGGGCCCTGGCTGGGCGCGTGCAGCCACAGGCCGTTAGCGCTTGGCAGGCAGCCCCGGGTCCATTCCTCTCACCTTTCACCCACACAAATTACAAACGAATGTCATGGTGGTCCGCTCACCCACAGAGTCAGATATATCACAAAGGTATTATCTCGGGGGGAAGCAGGACAGCTTAAGATATAACAGGAGCAAAGCTGAATTTAAACACAGCCGTGCTTAATGTGTATGGTGTAATCTTCTGCTGCATTTTTCCATGTGGTAATGCCACTGGGTCGAGCAAGAGTGTAATACTAGAAGTCAATGTTTCCAAATAGATGGAATCCGTATAGGTTCATATATCTATGTGGTCAGTAGGTAGTTATTATCTCCTTGGCCATTCGTCGAATGCTGTTTGCTACAGAGGCCCTGGCAGTTACTTTGCGCAAGCATTGCTCATAAACATTTTGTGGCATGTTTTTGTGGCAAAAGTGCTGATTTGAGCTCGCAAGTATGTTAAACAGTGCAGCAAACCACTTATCCAAGTGGTCACTATGGGTTTCTTCTGCGAGAGAGCTGTGAATCGCCCGATTGTCGGTCAGCTTTCAGCAGCCGATTCAACAATGAGCTTTCCATTCTTGAACCGCGATGCGTCATTAGCAAGGAAAACACTGACTACACAGCAGCAGATTTATAATTCCCCAAATAACTGACCTGCAGATGAAGCTGTCTCTCTCCCTCTCTCTTCCTCTCTCTCTCACTCACACTGCATCGCTTCAGTGGTAAACCTTCAACCGTTAGATATATGTAGGAGCAAAGGAAACTGCATGAATGATGATTTATTCGAGGCACTGGCTAGAGCAGTGTGCTGTCAAATGCAGGCCTGGTGAAGCCTGTATAGAGAGGGGAGGAGAGAAGCGAGGCTGTGGAAGAATAGGGAGGCTGCAGGCCACAGGGATGAATGCCACCAGTGCTTGACCTTTTGGCATTAGAAGCCTTGTAAGTTCAAACCCCAGCGATTACCAAGCTCAGCTTGTGCCTGAAGTGGCCATTCAATGGCAGGTCTAGAGGCTACCCTCTTCTCCAGGGACTTCAAGAGGAAGGTGACTGGATGCACTAGTATATTGGTCGGATTCACAACCATTTTGGAGGTTTGGTTTAGGATATTGTAACATTTAGGTTAGGGCTGCCCAAAGTGTGGCCTAGAGGTGGCCAATGAGGATGTTTGATTTGGCCCTTGAAAAGGTAATACTTACAGCCTCCTCTAAAAGAACGAACACATTTTTAAGCTACATATGTTGTTTAATTTTTTTTTCTTAAAAACTGCATTTTTGAAGGATTGTAGTAACAAATATATATGCTTTCATTGAAAAACTCAATCTGAAGTTAACCTAGCTCCTTTATTAGTATATTGTTTTTTCTTATTTAGTCCTGGACCCACCACAAACTTTGCCCCCCCAAGACAAATCATCTAGGCCCTCTTCATCAAAGTTGACCGCGATTTCCGCTTAGTGCCTTCCTTAAAGGAAATGACCTTATTAGAGAGTAATCAGACACAATATTGGATTAAAGGCAGGAAATTGATTAAGGGAAAATGTCCACGCTGGTCCACTCTGGAGGTCACCAGCATTAGGCTGTGCCCATGTTGTCATTTCTATAGGAGGCGGTGGTGTGAGAGGTTGGGTTTCATGCATTTTTAAAGAAGAGGGTGATGGTGAAAAGGTCAGTGGACTTCTCTGAGGGTTCCTAAAAATGAGCAAGACATTTTTATGAATTTCTTATGCCCCTCAAAGCAGCGAATCAAAGGCGGTTTTCCATTTAATGCCAGAACCTCGTTTTAAAAGCAGTCATCAAAGTCACAAATAAATCTGCATGCATTAAAAGAGGTCATATGAGCTGTCGTTCCTGTTTTGAGGGGGGAAAAAATAAATGCATTCAATTTTGGAGCAATCAGCACGAATATTCAAAACAGATATTTGTGGGGGGGGGTGAAAAAAGGCCGCCTGTGTTCGAGATCTACAAACTACACGCAGCGTATCACTGCGCTGTCTTTGTAATTTATGCCAGTTTTTTCTCCCCCCTCTCTCTTTCCCAAGGGAATGTTTACTTCATATTTCCAGTTCCGTGAAAATCGTAAAAATTTCTTCACCAGTTTCTAATATGCATTCGTTCCTAAGGGTGTGGAAAACATATGCACAGATCTGACCCCCCCTCCAGAACAATGAAACACATAAAATCACTTCTCACCCTTGTAAACCCATTCATATACTGTATGCCTTGTGTGCCAAGGCAAGAATGCTAAAAAAAAAAAAAAGGGGGGGGGGGGGGGGTTGGGGAATATGAAGCTAGGAAAGCAGAAACAGTCCAAAAACGCAGGTTTGTAGATGTGATTCACAACAGAATAGCCTTTTCCCCCCGTGGCTACGTGCCTTCACAGATGTTGCATTCAGGCCTTTGCAACGTTTGGCCTCTCTAAAAGTGCTCTAGTGCCTGACTACATTCCCTCGCATTGTGCTATGAAGGAGAGAGAGAGAGAGAGACAGAAAGAGAAAGAGAGATAGAGAGAGAGAGCGCAAGTAGGCTGTTTACCACCCCCACCCCACTCCTCCTCCATTCTCCCTGTTAGCTTGAGGGAGGTGGGTGGGTGGGTGGGATGGGGGAGTGAGGGGAGGGGTGGTGCTGGGGTGGGGGCTCAATTGCGAAGGGTCCAGCTTGGAGCTCGGGGCGGCACAGAGGGTCACAGAATGGAGCTGCTGCGGCGTCTGGGCCTCCTGAATCTTGAATCCGCCGGGTGGGTGGTCTCCTCTCCCTCTCTCTCCTCTGCCTTTCTCTCTCTCTCTCTCTCTCTCTCTCTCTCTCTCTCTCTCTCTCTCTGTTCTCCCAACACCTCAGAGCGAAGCGATTAGCTCATCCACTCTGGCCTGGTCGGCTGGCTGGCTGGCTGGCTGGCTTTAGCGCCCCCTACTCAGATGTGGAGGCCTGTGGTATGGACCGCTCTCCTTCTTCAGTCTGAGGCTCAGGCGAGAGTGGGCCTCAACTGGAGATTTCTCAAAATACTGAAAGTGTCTGAACAAGATGAAGTTTTCTTTTCTCACGAGCAAGATCTCTTCTGTGCATGAAAACACAAGCGGCCTTCAGCTTGTCAACAATTCAGTCAAAATTGCCCACAAGCTCACGACAACTTACCACATAGATGGGCCTGATTATTAGAGGAAGAGGTTCTAGTTTTGACATTTACATGGTAAGCTAATGCAAACGCAATCAAGTTAGTACAATTTTGGCTTGTTTGAAACGCACAAGCTTAAAGTATATTAGAACATGTGCACTAAAATAAATATGATTGGTGTCAGAAGACTTTATTACTACTATTAATAATAATTAAAATCCTATATAAACTCAGCAGAAAATGCTCCATACGAAATACACTTTGCTATATACACAAATGCTGGGGTATCAATTCAATAGATAAGTAGGTTACAGATAACTGAATTGCTAAGCAGTAATATTTCAAATGGTAAGACTGTTACCATAATAATAAGATATTAATAATAATAAACTTTCATAGAGCTTTCCAGCTCAAAGAGCTTCACAATGAAATAGTAAATTTTTAAAAATACCCCAAAACACATCATAAAAAAAAACTAACAAAAAAACACTGTCAGTTTTATTTTGACTACAATAAATGTCTTGTGAACTTCATATCTGTTGGTGTTTTCCTACCACATGGTACAGTTAGAGTCCCACGATCATACATTTTGACATTGTTTCCATTAAAAAGTGCCCCATTCTGCACTTGAGCACTTACGCTGAATTTCAGTACCCAAGTGTTCCAAACTGGAATGAATGGGTGGAGCTGGACATATCATTAATAGATCAATTGCAGTTGTTCTAGAATCGTCATTGCTCAAATCAGACAACTAGACAACACTGAACACAGAATTGCTGCTGTGACACTTAAGTGCAAAAGGTAAAACAAGACTAAAAATGACCTGACAGCCACGTAACCCCTTGAGAGCCTTGCCTGCTTTCACAGGAACACTGGTGTTGGTCCAGGAAACGGACAGTTCTTGGGCTGGATTAGTAACTGCATCATGCCATGCTGCACTGGATCAGTGGCATCACTTCCCAAAATAAATGAATAAATCATTTCTTATCATTTAAAAATGAAAGCTTTTGATTTTGTAGTTAATTAGTTCTGAAGACCGAATGGGTCTGAATTAATTTAAATGGAAAATGGACCTCTCTCAGTGTTTGTACTTTAACTTGGCTGTGAGTTGGTTATATGCTTTTAAACTATATATTATGCAGTGTGATGAAGTCTTAGGCACCAGTGAAAATAATATTTAAAAACCGATTAGATAAGCAGTGAGTGTTTTTTCACATGAATATTACTAAATATACTACATAAAACTTAAAACAATAAATACAAATAACATTATTCAGTAAATAGTGATGTTATGTTCAGTATATCAGTGCGTTCTTGTGGAAGTCCAGTATTACTGCAGTTTCCATCAGAAACCTGGTTTGATTCAATCAGTCCTTCATTAAATTTAATCAGGAGCTGCTGATGGAGTTTCACAAATCCAAACAACGGCTGGAGGAACCGAGGAGAAATCTGGAACCGAACCTGTGTTCTCCTCACCAGCTCACACAATATCAACTACTTTTACAAACAAAACTAATCTTGATACTTTTTACTGCTTTCTGGTTTGTTTGCATTTATTCTAAAATTAACTCTTCTAGCAGAAAGACACTGTACTGCACAGTACTGTATATACAAATGTATGTATATAAAATGTATATAATTTGTAAAAATGTATATAGAAAATAGGGTGTCTTTTGCAATAGGGAGAGTTTGCAGTGAACCTTGCTTTGGTAAAGTCACTGGAAGTTTATCCTGAACCTGTTTAGCTCCATAAAAACAAACAAAACTCTGGTTTTATCCCAAATGACGCTGTTTCTCACTGCTATTGCTCTACTGGGATGTTTGCATGTACTGTACTGCTTTTCCCTGCTGCACTGGCATAGTGACCCCTCTTAGGTCATTTTTCTAACTTGAGCGGTGACGTCTTCTCGATTTGCACCTTTGCACTTCATTGTTTACCATGTTGTTTATTGTTTACTGTGGACGCACTCTGCACAGCTGCGCTGAATTCAAGTACCACCAACGTTGTCATGCGGCAAGACAGAATCTTGAATCTTGATTAGAGGGCCTCCTGGGCGAGCTGCACCATCAGGCCCACAGACAGAACCACAGCCTCATCCGCTGTTAGGCCTGCTGGACCCGGGCTGCTCTGCTGAAGACCCCGTCTCAGTCACACCGCTGGCTGGGTGGCAGTAAACACTACTCCTGCCATAGATTATCTCTGGCACCAGGACAGAAACAGTACAAAAGGACACACAGTCCCCTTCCCTTTTACATATATACACACACGGCCTTCTGTTCCATGTTTGAACTTCAAGCTTTTTAAATGTCTTGTTAACTTCCACTGCATGGAAACAGCTTTAGAAGGTACGTCTGAAAGGAGACGTCTGTATAAAAAGATTTTCGCTTGTCTGTCATCAGCACACAAGGTTTATATTTACGTCTCTAAAGCCTAACGGGGACGTGCCATTACATTTGTGTTTACTCTGTAGAAATACTGCCGAAATTGGCAAAACAGCACCGTCTTAAAGTATAAATGAAGTTCATAAATGTGATCTATCTTGTTATTAAATTGCGCAATATGTTTGTGCAATGAGCTCAGAAGGGAGGATGAACCTTTGAGTTTAATTCCATCCAGCTTTCACTGATTGATGCGATTTACTTTTGAAATTGGGCCTGGATGGTCCTGCTTTTCTCTTACCTACAGCGACACCTTGTGGTGGAATTTGGCAGTACACGTTGCAATCACTCAGCCCAACAACTGAAGGCTAAAGGGGGGGAGGGGTCTGTAATAGCTCACCCATAAAGAAACCGGAATTCAGACTTCAGACGTTTGGTTGTCATTTCATACAATCAATACATGTTTACACACTTGGTGTATTTTGACTTTGTAGGTATAAAAATGAACTGTAATGTTTATTTTTGGCCATATATATATATATATATATATATATATATATATATTGCCAAAAGTATCTGGACATCCCTCCTAATTATTGAGTTTAACTGTTTAATTTGTTGGTACACTCAATGCTAAAAAGGTGTGTAAAATTATGCACACCACCTTGCACAAACACTGGGTGTGGAATACATTATAATGAAGAGGTCAGTGACTTTAAACATTGCTCTGTCACAGGGTGCCACCTGTGCCACAAGTCTAGATCAGTGCAAGTCCACTGCAACTGCACTTGTGAAATGTAAGAATCTAGGAGCAACAACTCAGGCACCCGGTGACAGACCACAAACACTTACAAAGCAAGGCCGCAGAGTCCTGACAGAGCTCTGACGTAGAAAATGGGTGTAAAAATCACCCATCTCCTGTTATATCATTCACTACAGAGTTACAAACTGTCCCTGCAAACAACACCAGCTTAAGAACCATGTGACATAAACTTCATTATACGCTCTTAAACCTACGACCATTATGTGCAGTGCTAAACATTGACTGGAGTGTGTAAAGCCCACCACCACTGCAGCATGGGAAATGTTTTCACTGGACTGATGAATCACGCTTCACCATCTGACAGTCTATATGACGAATATGGATTTGGATGAAGTGTACTAACAGTAAAGTTTGGCGGAGGAGGCATAATGTTTTTTTTTCAGGGTTTGGGCCCCTTAATTCTAGTGAATGATAACGTTAATGCTGCAGCATACAAGGATATTTTAGACTGTTACATGCTTCCAACTTTGTGGCAACAGTTTGGGGAAGGCCTGTCCCTGTTCCAACATGGTTGTGCCCCTGTACACAAACTGAGGTGCTTGAATTTGAAGGAGCCTCCTAAAGTTCTCAGGGGCAACACTTTGTTAGAAAGGTCTAAGGGCCTAAAGACCTCAACGATCTCTGTTAGTACAACTGACTTATAATACAAAAACGTGAAAAGTGAAATACAAAAAAATGAAAAGTTCATGCCTGGATGGGTGCGATATGCAAGATTTCTCTCAGACTAATTATATACATATATATATATATACATTTACATATATATATATATATATATAATTTTGCTTGTCATGTCTGGAGAAATAAGGGTTACATGTACCGTGAAGTATGGTGGTGGTAGCTTCAAGATGGTACTGGAACATTATATGTCATTGTTCAACATAGATTGATCATTACAATGTCATAAGACATCGTAGTTTGCCAAGAGGGGCCTAAATTGAGCCATAATTTACTGAGCTACAAAAAGCCAACTACTTCTTACCATAAAGGTTTCAAAGCTGTCATTGTCATAAGTACCTATTTTATTCATCTGTAGTGTCTGAATATGTTTTTGCCATTTCAAGGTTGATATTAACTTAAATTTCAACATCTTTGTTTATGAAGCTATTCCCATACATCCTGGAATGGGAATAGCTGTGTTCAGGACCGAAAAGTCCTTCAGAAAGTGACCCGCTGCTGCAGGTCTGTTCTCCCTTCCCTACAGGACATTTACACCAGGAGATGTAGGTCCAGAGCAGCTCGGATATT
>JBBPCZ010000156.1:298023-314879 GCA_037974445.1 Brycinus macrolepidotus | reverse complement strand
ACACACATACACACACACACACACACACACACACACACACACACACACACACACACACACATACACACACACACACAAAAAGTTTCCATATTGACTTTGACTGGATCTTTCCCCTTTGCGCTAGTGTCGTACCACTCGTATTCCAGTATGTCACGCACAAAATCACTGGTTAGACTCAGAAAGGTCAGCTGCAAACAGGAATGAAGTTCAACCAACGTGAACTTTGAGAGGTGTGTTACAATGCCTAGTTAAAAAACAAGGGTATGCTGAGGTTGGAACAGAGGCACAGCATTCTCGTAATAGGAAAACAATTATATTTTATTTTTGGAAACAATTATATTTTTGATATAAATAATTATATCAAAACCAGCAGCATAGTGTTAGGGTTAGGGTTTGGTGGGTTTGGGTTAGGGTTAGGGGTTAGGGGTTGGGGTAGGGTTAGGGTAAGGATAAGGGTTAGAATGGGTTTGGGTTAGAGTTAGAGTAGGAGTTAGGGTTAGGGTTAGATGTAACAGAGTTTTTACACTCCATTTTCAGACTCATTTAATAGATATTTCGTTGAATATTAGTTAAGTACAATTTGATCATCTACAAAACATCTGTTGGAGGAACTCAAAATAAACCCTGATCGCACTCTGTGTAGACCTGTAGTCCTGTCCTGTCCACACCTGTGTAGTCTTTTAGGCTGCATTCTGTGTATTCCTGTACTCCTTTCCACATGTAGTCTCATGTTTTCTTTTGTGTTGCACTTTGTGTAGTCCTTTAGTTCTGTCCTGTCCATTCTTGTGTAGTTTTGTGTTGTTTTTTGTGTTGCACTCTGTGTAGTCTGGTCCTGTACACACTTGTGCAGTGTCATATTGTCTTTTTGTGTTGCATTCTGTGTCATCCTCTCCTGTCCACACTTGTGTTGTCTTTTGTGTTGCACCTTGTGTAGTCCTCTCCTGTCCACACATGTGCTGTCTTTTGTGTCTTGTCCACACTTGGGTAATCTTGTGTTGTTATGTGTTGCACCATGGAACACACATTCCACTGTGTATTGTGTAGATGGTTGAAATGACAATGAACCTACTTGTCATGACTTGACTTGACTTGTTTGCATGTTCATTAAACAGTTAAAAATAGGTTTCTAAATAGTTTCATGCTGCACCAGCCATACACAGTCTCCCTTCATGCCGTCAAGCTTTTCACAATTTCAGATTGGATTAGCTTTTGGAACTGGACTACAGAAGCAGAGTGTAATTATAGTAAAACATTATTTACCAAAGCCAAGTTACTAATACTTACGTCTCCTTGGTAACATAAGGCAGGTGTGTTTGGGTTGGATTGTTGCAGGCTTTGGTCTTGCCAGCGTGGCAGCGGTTGTGTTGAATTAGGTTTTCAGGTCTGTGTGTGATGACCAAGCCATCTTCATCATCTGTAGTCTGGTCCAGCGTAAACAGGACTGTTCTCAATCTGCAACCCAACTTATGTTTTAGAGTTCAGAAGTAATTTTCCATCTAAATATTCAACATAAACAATAAACATAGACATTGCAAGTGAAAATTGCATCCAGTGCTTGTCGTATGAAAGTTTTCTTCTCATTAAGCTCCTCTTTTCTTCTTCCAAAGTGCTTGCAGTTGTTTTTATGGAGTTACAGACTCTTGATGTTTATTAAATGATTTATGAGATTTATCATCGTATACTTTTGTCGAAAGGTGAGTTTAGAGTAGACAAAATGTTCTGAACTTTTTATTGAGAACTCTGCAGCTACAGCAATTTTTCCTCAGCTTTGTACCACTCGAGGGTGGGTTGTTCTTCAGAGTGGACTGGTGTGCTGAAGGTGTTTGTGGAGAAAACCAGAGGCCTGTCTTTCAACAAGGCTAGTAAATCATTACTGAATACACACTGTTGAATGTGACTACTAAGTCTGGCCCAAATAATTAGAATACTAGGAGTATTAGTTTGTGACTTGAGTATTCAAGTATTTTTGAGTAAATATTTTTATCTTTTTTCAAGCCACTAGATACTGAAGTTGTAACACATGTGGGAGTGCTATCAAAAATTCTCAGCATTTCAATAAGAGGTATGAAAGCCCAACAAGTTTGATGAATCATTTCAAAAACGAGAGTGCAGCGATACTTTTCTGAATACTATTTGTCTCTGGAGAGGGTGACACTGAATTCTGGAGCCCAGAGCCTTAAACCTGTCTGTTATAGAGTTTAAGGAGTGAATGAGGGTTCTACGACTGCTTCCAAGATGATCCTTCTCAAGTTCATACGAACTTTTTTCTCCAAAACTCCACTCAAGTCTGTGTAGCTTTCCATGAAAAAACAATTGTGAACTAGCCGTTCAAATTACTTGACAAAATAAATAAATACAACTAAAACAAAGTGTAAGGAGACTGGTCTTCACTGTTTGCCCAGTGTAGCGTGGTGGATAAACCCAATCGCGGAGTGAACACGAGAGAGTAGGTAAACCACGCGCTTTGTTATGAGAACGCTCTAACGAGAGTTGAGACTCCCACCGGGAATCCGCGTTCTCACTCACACACACAGTCAAAACAAGGAGAGAGGATTTAAAGTACTCATGGTACCGTAGAGTTGGTTGAGGGGGTAGGTTCGGCTCGGGCATAGCAAGCAATGACTGAGCAGTGAGTACCTGCACTTCCTTGTTTATATAGGAAGTGACACGCTTCACTTCCAGGTCCTAGTGTGCGTCACGTGACTGGTGGACATGACACAAAGCAAAACTAAAACTCTGATAATTATAAATAAAATGAAAATTCCACCATCTACAATTGTATAGCAGTTCATAAAAGCTGCACTTGAACGAGAGGCTACAACTGCAGCTTCTATAGCCACATACAGTGCACAAGCAGCATGGCTTCAGCTGATTACTAATACACTGTTGCTGCCTACTGGATATATTTTGAACTGCAGTAATTAACATTATTAAACGTAATTATTATTTATTAAGGGTGATTTTGGGAATGAATTATCGAAAAACACTATCCCAACTATAACCAGTCTAGTGTGTGTTTATGTCTGCATAGTTTCTTCTCAAACACCTTGCTTGCCAGTTACCATCTCCAACCCAGATATATTCTCAACCTTTTTGTCTCCAGTGCGAGCTGTTGTCGTGTAGTGCATGCATGCATTGGTGTGTGACGGCGCGTGTGTGTTTGTGGGGTTGCTATGATGCACAGGACCACACCCGGATCAGAACGTCCTTCTATACATACATACCAGTACAACCCCTTCAGTGAGAGAGCGTCCATCAGCTCTGCTGATTTCCCCGTAAACCCTCACACCTTCTTTGTTCACAGCTATTTTTGCAACGCGGGCGTGTGGTTCAGGGTAATGCGATAGGACCAGCAGACCTGCTGAATTATATCCCTCCATGGTTGGGAGGCAGAAAACACTGAAGGTCTTTTTCATGCCCACCATTAACCCTCTAAGTGCCACCCATGCCGCTGCGTTGTTTTCACCTTTGCATTACCAGTGCAGGTTTAGACATTTGAGAAATTTTTCTGTTTAGCATGGGCAACATCTGGTGAATGTGACAAAAAAGCCCATATTTACTACTAAATTAGCCAAATGCTAATGGGCAACTCTTATATATATATATATTTTTTTTACAGCTACTCTCTCATTTTCTCTAAATGCATGTCCATCTATACTCTTTCTGTCCCAGCTGTCCTTTCTCCTGGGCTTTTTTTACCCACCTTTAGCTGGCCACCTCCAAAACGTGGGGTGCTTTTAGAAAGGCTAAATCGGTAAGGACTCAAGGGGTGAGTTTACAACTGGGTCACTTGAAAGAGGTGATAATTAATCCATAACAAACGAATGTGGGCTGTTTGAACACCCTCTGTGTGCCAGAGCTCCTCGTGTCCTGCCTTTAGCCCTTGTCTTTGGTTGGCCTTTTTTAGTGTGTGGGTCCATATTTTTAGGAAGCCTCTACACACTTGTTTTGATGGCAGTTACTAATGTAGCACCTCTTGGTAACAGTACACTTTAGCTGCTTGTGGAAAGTAGAAGGCGAAAGTGAGACTGACGACAAGACTATATCTATTTTGTTCTTATTTTTACACATTTTTTCTGAGACAGAGAAATTCATTGCAGTCCAGAGGTGTAACAGATTGTTGAAATTTAGGTCCCAGATAGGATGTGCCAAAATTCTCCAAGAGTCTTAATTTGGGTTGGTTGGTGGGGGGTGGTGTTTGTCCAAGGTTTCCTCAAAAATGAGTTGCACTTTGTCAAGTAGGAGACTAGATATTCCAATTTTTGGAGCTCTCAGTAGCGTTACACGAGTCTCCCTGCAGGAGGTTAATGGTAAAGATATTCCCTTTGAGACAAGGAACCACTTTTCTATTCTTTTCCAATTGCTACCAATTGAAAATTTCAAATTTCCAACATTGGGGTTGTGACCCATTACACTGCAAATTACAAATTACTTTTTTCAAACTGTAATGGGTTTACTTTAGCACTTATTGCCTTCTAGAAAAAAAGTAATCCTGCTAATGAGTTCTTCACTAAGTTACTCTTTAAAACCCATACATATCAGCACCAATTACAAAGAACACAGGACAACCCATCAATCCTTTCAGCATTGTACTTAGAAAAAATAAATACCCAGAGTAATCATCATTTAAAAGGGATCGTTAATATCCTCCTTTACTCAAAATAAAAATTGATAAAATCTATAAAAAATAAATAAAAATAAAAGGTTTAAATTAAAATCAAGTCTGGTCTGTTAAAGTGAAGTTGTGACTTCTTCAGCACTGGAGTCTTTGTACATCAGATTTATTTTAACTAGATGATGTTAAAGATTGCTTGTTAAGTTTACAGCAACGGAAGGTTGTTGCCCATTCTCTTTTAGACTGCTCATATTCCCAATCTAAATCACCCAGTCAGCTGTTGCACAAAGCACTGTCACTGAAAAATTTAAAATACAAAGGGAGCCAATTTTTCTGCAGCTGAACGCATTATGATGCTGCTACTCTACAGCTTCACAGGTTTCCAGAATGATGCTGTAGATGATTCTGTGATTACTGAGAAAGCTGTAAAACACTGAGAATTAAGGATAAGCCATTCTTCCTTGGTCTAGATGGCTGTGACATTGCTGCCATTCAATGTTTAGCCATGGCAAGGGGACAAAACCTCGCTTACACTCAGGAACCCCAACTGACTGCATTCTTACTGAAAGTGACCAGTGCATCAATCAGAAAGGCTATTGTTTGACCAAGTTCCTTTAGGTGAGATAAGCAGGACCCTTACTAATGAGGTCAACATGAACAGGCCTGGAGTTTTCCCGATTACCTAGCACACCATTTCACCAGCTACTCACACCCAGGTAGCTACATAATGACAGCTGAAATGTTCGGTCATGGCCATCTGGTTTCTTTAAGAGGCTGTTTTTTCTTGTTTTACTGGTTTTAAGACCACCATGAAGATAACTTCTACAGTTACTGAAACCCCAAAGGATCACAGCTTTAAGCAGTTGTCTCTTAACTCAGCGGAGAATTTTATTTCTAATTAGTTGAATAGAAAAAAACCACAAAACTACAGTCATTAGGTGCTATAGGAATGGATAGACAACCATGAGCATAAAGGTTTAATAATGTCAAATATCAAATTGACAAATTCCCAGATTTATAGTCTTTTACAGGCTCTTAAGTTACGTATTCACCAAGTAAGTGTGAGGTACAAACTCTAAACTACTGGGTAATTATTTTGAGTAACAATTTAACCAAATTACGCTGACATGCCTAACAGGTTAGATGTTAAAGTAATAAAATACATAGTAAAATATCTCATACCTGGATAAGTAATAAGGTTGTCCAAACAAACACATGCACACTAAATTGCAATATAATGTCACAAGTTTAAGCATGAAAAAATATTCAAGGAAATGATAGGAACTCAGGAAAACCACAGTGAGAATTACTGCTTTCTTTTAAAGCCTAGATTCAGTTTCATTTATAGGTAAAAAACAGGTACACCCTGTGTATGACTATGCCTTTTTACCCCGTATTACTACCTATTAGTTACTAATTTAACTATGTGGCTTTGCAGTGCAATTTGGGGTGAGTTTGTTTGGTCTTATTACCTTATAATTCAGGTATGAGATACTTTACTACATCTTTTAATGGTCTAATAGCTAAAATCTGTTTCAGTATAATTGAGTTTGATTGTCTGGTCACTTTCTGTCATTTTACCCTAATAATTAAACAGCACAACCTGTAATTTGGAGTTCGTACCTCATACGTATCCTGTTAAGACCTAGAAATTTGGACAACTGATATGAAAGCATTACCTATTATTTTTGAGATTACAATATAGAAAAATCACAGTATATGTTAGTTCTATAGTTTTAAAAGATGCATCTTGCAAAAAAATTTTCTTTCCATTGTAAACTAGGATTTTTCAGAAATACAGCTCTAAAGTGGGTTTTTTGTGTTTAAGTTCAATTAGATTTCAGACTGCTCAGTGAACAGTGAGGTTTTGATTCGTTGACTGAGGTGTGTAAGAGTGTTACTATCTACCTACTCACCTCTTCACACATGTCTGCTTCCTGCTGGAGCATCTCCAACTGTCCTCCGGCACCTTGATGGGAAATGTGTCGAAGGGCGAAGGTCAGGCCGTCCTAATTAGAGGAAACAGACTGACCATGAGACAGTCTTAGACACTTAGTCATCCTCAGTGTCAAACAGCACATTCCAGGGACTAAGTTACTAGTCCAATTATACAGTCCTAATAGAAGGCGGGACCGTTTAAACCCCTTTTACTCCTCAGTGAAACTTTGCCTTAGTCTGAATGTGTTGTGATGTGTACTTCATGTCCTTAAGCTGAATGCACTGGTTTTCTGACTTTGCTTTGGGCATGTACACACACTCACACACACACACACACACACACACACAAACACACACACACACACACCCCTACATGGTGTAGTCTTGCATTGTGTATATTGGCTGAGATTTAAAGTCTAAGCGTGTGGGATGATAAGAAAGGGTACTCTCTCTCTCTCTCTCTCTCTCTCTCAGTTTCACCTGTTCATCATGACCACAAAGCATGACTTGCACAGATTCATAACCATCCAACCACCCCAAACCCAACCTCCCCAGACCCTACACGCACACACACACACACACACACACACTCACACACACACACAAACACACACACACGCACACGCACACACACACACACACACACACACACACACACACTGCTGGTTGTACATATGCCTACTAGACCCCAAACCTTTCATATTTCTTTGAAAGCTGTTACACATATTTGTAAATGACAGACTTGCCATAGAACTTAACATTAACTACATACCATTGACATAACCTTGTCATAAACCTATAGCATTACTTTGATTGTCAATTAATATAACATCATGTTTCCATTACCAGTACCTGTTTGATGTCTTGATCTTAAATTAGGATGTGACACAAATTGTCATGACGTCAAACATTGTAGCATGTGTCATAACAATTACTGCTTTATGGAGTGGTTATGTCAGTTTTATGTAAAAGGATTCAAGTAAGATTCTTTAGTGCCTGGTTTGGCTCAGTCAGTACTTCAGTTAAATCAGGTGCTAGTGATGAATTTAACAAATCTAGGCATCGAGGAGAAATCTGGAGCATTGCATGAATTTTGCTTACTTTTTTCTAATGGTGAAAGTAATTTAAGGGCATAAACGCACTTACTGCCAAACTACATGGTTTAAAATGATTTGCTTAGGTGCCTAAGACTTACGCAGTATATGTATATGCACTTTGCATATGTACAGTGTGCAGTATAGGAGTATAGTAGTGTAGCGTTTAGAGTTCAACAAAGTGAATCAGGGACTTCCACTGACGCTAAATTTAATGAATGCGTAAAAATGATTTATTTTAGCCTGTCAGTGCAGCTGAAGGAGGTTTGTTTATGGAGGAAGGGTCCCCACAGGGCAGGATTATACGAGTTAGTCAATCAGCTAAGGCCCATCCAAGCTTCTCAATGACTTTTTCAGGCTCAGTCTCTTTTCTCAATAGAGAAGGATCAATAGAGCACTAGCCCTATATATATATATGTATACATATATATACATACTTTAACTATAATTGACTATATTTTACTATTTTTTACTATACTGTACGGTATTTATATATATATATATATATATATATATATAGAGAGAGAGAGAGAGAGAGAGAGAGAGAAAGATAAATAGATAGATAGATAGATAGATGCCTACAATAAAGAGAGAGTCAGTTTGAGTAAGTCTTGAGTCAGCCAGGAATTTCCCTAATGATGTCTGCATTATTAGGTGGCAAAAGACAATAAACTTGAAACTTGAAACACACACACACAGATACACACACACACAAACACACTCATACATACACTCACCCACAATTATTGTTAGTTTTCCTCTCACATGGATTTATGTAAATGATAATCTGCAGGTCTTGATTCAGCTATCCCATCATGCTACTTAAAAATGTTTAAATATATATATATGTATATAGCGAATAAGAAATGAGAATGCTTTACTGAAAAAACCTGCAAAATTATTTTAAAAAATACATAACTACAGAAAATACAGTCAACATATTAATTTCTGATGAATAGTTTCTGCAGACCACCACATACTTAAGATATTATATGTGTCTGAGAGAACCTCCAGCTCATCTTCCCTCCCCGTGGCCCTCAGAGGGCATGTCCTGCTGTGAGCAGCATTGCAGGGCAAGCTGTGATCAGACGGGCGTTGAAAGACAGATGCCTCCACCTGCCCATATCAGCCTTGCCCATCACAGCCACATTCCACAACCCAGCACTGACAAGAGAAGCCCAGAAATCACTGAATCCTTCTGCCTGGGTATGGAGGAACAGTAATCCTTCACCAGGATGCTATGGACAGCATGGGGACAATAATAAAACCCAATGAGCCAAAGTTTAGGTGAATTTATAATGACGTTTCTGATTAGAGTGGACACACAGTACAGTATGAAGCAAACAACCAAGTATAGGTTGTGCCGCATTAAATTACTTTGTTTTCGTCTGTTTGGTTTTTTTTTGTCCATGATGGTTCTGTCTAGGGCAATAACAGAAAAGCCGATTTGTCGACGCGTCGACGTCCGAGGCACAAGTCAACGACCCCTGAGAGAAGTCGACAAGACATGTGTTTTTTTTCCTCTCTCTGTGTGCACGCTTGTGTACACAATGCAATCTCTGCCTCTGATTGGCTTACGCTGACATGCGTTCCTTGACTTAACCAATTATTATAGTCACTTCATAAAAAGGGCAGTAATGTTGGCGCGTGGAGGGGAATCTAAACACAAGACCACAACAAGACGAGAGACATGGCAGCAGAGGCAGTAGGTGACAGACACATGTATGGAGATACTTCACTCTAGACCACACAAACAGCACGGTGACCTGCGCAATCTGCAAGTCAGTGTTAAAGTACAATAAAAGTACTAGCGTTATGCACAGCCATCTGAAACAGCATCTGCTAGCTAACTTGGGTGATGCTAGCACTGCAGGGAGTCGTCCAGGCCAGAGGACGCTGAGCAGCTTTACAGAAAAGCCTCTGACTGATTAAAAAAAACAGCAGATCACAGTTTTGCTTGTTAATTTCATCGTTAAAGATGTGAGACCTTTGGCTGCAGTACAAGGCGAAGGCTTCAAAGAAATCCTACATTTTTTTGAACCAGACTACACAGTCCCGAGCCACACCACACTCGTCTGTGGGATGACGTCATCAAACGACATGTCGACTCGACTTCGACTTTATTGACGGATAAGTTGATCTGAAAAAATCTGAAGTCGTTAATGGCCTAGTTCTGTCAAGCCACTGCAGTTACTCAGATTTTTGTTCCCAGTTGAGAGATTAACCCTTGGACAGGACAAGTTGGAAAAGTGTAGCCTTCCAAGACGAAGAGCTTTTCCAAAGCAATGAGTTTGGCATATGGTTAATATGCACCCAATATGTTCTGAAGAAACAACAAAAGATTTGAATTGTAAAGATCAGAATCATATTTTCATGTAAAAAACTATAAAACAAGACAAAAATGCCATGTTTACACCACAAAAAAACAAATGTCTTCAAATGACTGATTTACTCCTCATAAAACTGCCACATGGAGACAATGGGCAGGCAACTTCATCACGGAAAAGAGAAAGCAATAGTGAGATTTACACTCCTCCATCCAGAAGTGAGTAGTAGACATACTGCTTTTTAGCTTCTGGAACATGATTGATCCATCTTGCTTATCATCATGCCAGCAACAGAGATTGGTGGAGTTACTTCATGCAAAAGTTTGCAAAAATCAAATTAAAATGATGTTGGGATGTTGGGCAGTTGGTGGCTTGGGCGTTAGGCATTTGCGCCTACAGTCAGAAGGTCAGGGGTTCGAATCCCAGGACAGCCAATGGGATCACTGACGTACCCTTGAGCAACGTACCATCCCCACACACTGCTCCCCATGCATCTTTGTCAGCTGCCCACAGCTTCACTCAGGTGAATGGGTTAAATGTAATTTCCAGTATAGTATATAAATAAAAACAATCATCAGGTACCACCAGCCATGTTCAGATTAATTTATTGTTCTTTAAAGTAATTATACATACAAATCTCACTTGGTGTGTAAATGGCTATAGGGGTTGTTGTTCGAAAATGGCCAAAGGGAATGGTCACTGAACTTGAATAACAGAGACTGTCTTGTATGAGCTAATGAGCCCCTACACTAGAACTCCTTGACCACAGGAGACCATGGTAAAGACTTGGAAAAGTCCTGTTGGCACCAAGTTTTTCTCCTGTGCCAATAGGAATATTGAGATAACTTTGACATCAGAGAAATATATTTTCATTGTTTCTGGTGTTAGTTCTGGATAATGGAAGCAAAAGTATTCAGCCTAGTTACAGCCAAACTGCCTCTGTCTTCTCAATAACATCCTTAAGCCTTGGAACACGAGGTCTTAGAAGGTCTTAGAAACAAGATGTATGAAAAAACACAAGATCTTTAAACCCGAGAGAACTTTCAGGATAGTCTCCACCCACAAGTGGGTGGGGAAAACCTGCAGAGGGAGGGGGTCCGGAGAGCGGCCGAGCGGTGGTGCGCCAAGTGAAAGAGCAGCAAACGGTGAGCATGTAGGAGAACAAATACCGGTTTTAGACTGTTTTACACTGTTTATATTTATTGAAATCCAATTTTACTAACATATTCTAAGGGTTAACAACCCACCATTGGCAAATGGCAGTCAGATTTCCTTCTAGCAAAATATACTATGTCTTTTGATTTTTTTTTTTTACATTCTCCAAATTGACCTAACTGGGCCCCTGTCTTGAACGGCAGTCCAGGTATAATCTTTAATCCAATTAGAGAATCCCCCTCATGAAACGTTTTCACTTCCAGGCTGAGGTGAATAAAACCAGTCCATGAAACTCAACCCTTATGGCCATGAATTGGAGGTTAGAGAAGATGTTTTGATCGCGGCTCCTGGATTAGTCCCGCAGGTTTCTCCCACCTTGATAAATCTCCCGAGGAATGCCTTGCCTTTCAGCGGCCTGCTCTCTCCTTTCTCAGGTCAAGGGGGTGGGGGAGTCCACAGATTCTTATCTGTGCTTCTAGCTCAGTTTACCATGTAGTCCTGTTTACCTCGGCCACCTTAAGCATAACGGTAGGGTTCATTTGCAACCAATAGCAAATCAGAAGTGCCTTTGCTTGATTTGTATTTGAAAATATATGTTCATGCACTCAAATAACTGATTACGGTTGTTACCATTGTCACCATAGCTCTTTGGACTGCGGTTCTGAAACAGAACCTGCTCCTGGGATGAACTGGACTGTAAACATATTTCACTTGAAAAATCCTGAGATCATCCAGATTCCTGCAAGACAAGTTGATTTATTATTATAGGCATATGCTAACCAATGTGACCCCGCTGCTTTTTCAAAAATCTCAACAACATATTTCATTTTCATTCCCCTCAAACAGATTGGTGGTTAAATGTCAACCCCTGGAAAAAAAAATGTTTATAAAAGTTTCAATGTCTTTTTTATAAGTGGTTTCTGATGGCAAATGTTAACAGAAAATATGACTCAATATTGCCTTTTTGTTTTACAGAGGAGAAAATGACTAACCCACCCAACTGGAAAATATGAGCCTCTGTAACGGACAAAGAACAAGAAATATTTCATAATTTTTTGATCAAAATAGTCTTTCACCAACTCTTCATGTCATTTCCATCACAACAGCCTCAAGATGTGCTAGAAACTTTGAATGCTGTTTACTGTTAATTACAGTACGGTGCAAAAGTCTTAGACCCCTGAGAAAAAAAAAAATTAAAATCTGTTTATCTGAGCAGTATACGCTTTTAAAAGCTAATATTAGAATATGTATGCTGGAATATATTAATACAAAAAAATAGTGATTTTATGTGTGTCTATGTTTGCCTTTATCTTAAAGGTAACTTGTGTTTTTGCTAACAGAAAGTCCCTTACTGCTCAGATAAATGACTTTAAACAATCTTCACAGTGCATTATTTCTGTATAGGATGGAACATTTTAAATTTTAATATGTTAAAATGGTACACTTGAGTAATTAATTCATTAATGGAGTAATGAAATAGTTACATGTAATATGGACATGTAAATTTGCTAGTCCAATTTTTTTTTTGGAGTAACTTTTCTTTTGTACATAGCACACGACAGCTTAATTATTACTTATCTCTATGTGTCATTGGTATCTGCCCTTATTACTGGATGTAGCAAGTCTATAGTGTTCTTTTCTTCTGCATGTGTCATTCTTGGGTACCGTCTTACTTTCACTCATTATTAGATAAAATTTCCCTCAGTTAAATAAAAACAAAAAAGGCAATACAGACTACACCCCACGCTAAAAGACCATTAGACAGCTACAGTTTATTCAAAATGCTGCTGCTAGAGTTCTGACAAAAACCCAGAAAAGAGAGCACATTACTCCAATCCTCAGTTACTTACACTGGCTTCCAGTCAGATACAGTGATATGGGTCCTAAATATGTATCTGGGATATTTGATGTATTTGAGCCTGGAAGGTCTGATGAAATGGCATTTAGTCTTTATGCTGCTAGAGCCAGCCCCGCATGGAGATCAGATCTACCCTGACTGTTGCCAGTTTTAAAAAGAAACTAAAAACCGCCTTGTTTTCCAGTACTGTCACAAATATCACACACTTTTATCTGTATTCCTTTATATTTCTTTATTTACCTTTGTTTAACTTATTTTATTTGATCTTACATCTTTTATATGTTAATTTTATGGTTCGTCTAATTGCTTAGTTTTCTTTTTATGCTTATTTTATCTCCATGAAGCACATTAAATGATGTATATGATAATGTGTTATTCAAATAAACTTGGATAATGGATCCAGTTAGCAGTGAGTGAGCAAACTTTTGATGTCTGATTGAGTAATAACGGCCCTGTAGCTCCCAAACCTTTTCAGAAACTGTTCCAAACAGGCTGCACTTCTTTATCTCTGCTGCTGGTGGGCGGTTAGCTGTGAGGTGAGTGGCCATAAAAGTGCCTCCATGTTTTATGACTTATAGGAAGTGTTTTAGACTGTAAGAGCACACTTTCTTTATGAGGCATCTCCTCTCGCCCTTGCAGAGTGGAAAGCTTCTGCTCGACTTTGCTGTTACTCATTGTGCCATATGCGACCTTGGATGATCCATGGACCAAACGATCCTACGAGTGATCGTTAATATTGAATTAAAATCTGATACTGCTAAAGATGGGTGTGTAGTTCAGTGTTCTTTCTTTTTAATATGTGGAGCAATAAAGCACAATTGACTTTATTAATATGTGTTTATTTACATATGTGGATCAATTAAGTACTGCTTATTTGATTAATTTACCTATATTGACTGTTAACTGAAATGTTATGTTGATCAATAAAGTACTATTAATGTGCAATCCATATTAAAATTGTAATTATTGTGACAGAAAGAGTATTTTAAATGCATTCAAAAAGTTCTTTCTCCATGTTTCTCCCTCTCTCTCTCTCTCTCTCTCTCTCTCTCTTTCTCTCTCTCTTCTCTCTCTTTCTCTCTTGGCCTCTCTGTCTCTCTCTCTCTCTTTTCTCACTCTATCTTTCTCTTTTTTCTCTCTTCTCTCTCTCCCTGTCTTTCTCTCTCTCTCTCTCTTTCTCTCTCTCTCTCTTCTCTCTGTCTTTCTTTCTTGTCCTCTCTGTCTCTCTCTCTCTTTTCTCACTTTCTCTTTCTCTCTCTCTCTTCTCTCTCTCTCTCTCTCTCTCTCCTCTCTCTCTCTCTCTCCTCTCTCTCCCTCTCTTTCCAACTTTCTCTCTGTCTCTCTGTCTCTCTCTCTCTCTCTCTCTCTCTGTCTCTCTTTCTGTCAGTGCTTCAGGCTAACAGTGTCCAGACGTCCTTTGCATGCAGCATCTAACATAAGCTCCAGGTGCAATCACACCCACTCTGGGTGCTAAAAGACAGGAATTAGCTGCTAGCACAGAAGAAAATACTCCCCCCAAAACACCAAAAACATTTGCACTGGTTTAGCCCTGTTATTACTAGTATTGTGACTAGTATATTGTTGCCATCTCTATAATGTGTTACATCCCAAAAGAGATAACCTCATGCATTTAAGGGTGTTTTCAGGCTTGAAACAGTGGCTGCTCTGTGAATGCAGAATAGTAGAGCAAGTGAGAACACTGCCGTGTGAACACTGGTGTGGACCAGATAAGCAGAACCAAGCCCTCCAAGCAGGCTGGTCTCGGTCCACTTCCAACCAAACTTGGGAGCAGTTCATTTGAAGTATGTATGCAAAACAGACAGAAAACAGAATCTCCTCTCTACAGACCTTCTTTGGTACATGCAAAATAAAATTTCAGAGGCTGTTTTGATGCATCTGTTTGTCCTCTCTTCATAAGCTTTGAAATGGATAGTTTCTGTTTTAAATGAGGCTGAGGCACATTCAAAGCCATTGCAAAGTACTCAATATACACACATTTGACTGAACACATCAGTTATATTATGGATTGTTATGCATGTAGTTTTCTTCTTCTTGCTAAAGAATATCAATATAAAACCATGAGCCCAGTTAGAACAGAGAAAAGCATGATTCAGAAAGTTATAGATGGGTTTTATTTTGTCAACATCTTTTGTCATATGGAGAGCCTTCATTCTGTCGAGTTGCACATCGTCTCATCACATTGGCACCTACTTTTACCCAAGGCGGAGGAGGGGCCCTTGCATACTTTGTGGAGACTTACACATGTTGCGTGGTGAGTGCATATGGCCGACCGGCTCTGGGAGCTTGGATAATATTAGTTCTGCCTAGATATACATCATCAAGACTTTCCAAGCAGATATCTCTTCACATTGGAAAAAAAGATTTTCTGTATTTAGTCTCCTGGGATCCATATTAAACACTTACCAGACGATGGCACTTTGGAAAAGACCCTAAACTCTTAACATGCTCTGGTGATAGAACTTTATCTCCATTATATTTACACTGATGTATTAGCAAGAGGAGATAGAAAATAAAGTTAATTAGAAAAGTGAGATTCCATGAACTGCAGGTGAAGGTATAAAGCATTGCTTTACACCCATGAGCCAGTTCACTAAGTACATCTTATATCTACACTCATTGTCCATTTTATCAGTTCCACTGACCACACTCTGTAGTCTCTGCATCATTTGTTAGCCCTCTTTACCCCCTTCATCAATGGTAGGGACTTCCACAGGGCCACCATGGATCAGGTAATATTTTTGGTAGGGGATCATTCTCAGCACAGCATTGACTACCAGCTGACATGATAGAGACATGGTAGTGCCATGTTAGTGTGTGTGTGTGTGTGTGTGTGTGTGTGTGTGTGTGAGAGAGAGAGAGAGTTGCACAGAGTACAGTAGTATGATACAACCCATTAGAAACTTCCTCATCCAGCAATAATTTTATTGCCATCCGGATGCAAGAGTTTTACCACTGAGGAGACGTGTAAAAAGTTTATTGCAGACGACCCCCTGAAAGCTAATCCAATCTAGGCCAATGTATCATTTTCTGCTTTGGTCAGGACCGAAGGAATCAAAGCCTTCTGAATCACCCCCAAGGTGACCCTTGCACTAAACGAAAGAGTCTAACTTTTTATAGTGAAGTTAGATCCAGTACTGTTGTTATATTAAGTCTTTGTTTCCATGCCTTCAAGGCAGATGATGATGATGCCCAGCATGCAGTGCCCTAGGTTCCGTTTGCAACACCAGTAAACCATGGCCTCTCCACGTGGTCTTTGTGGCTAGCTGAGGTAGAGGGGTACGCACGGAGAGGAGGGGTGGAAGCGGCAGAGGAATGCAGAGATGACCACAGCACTGGGAGAGCGGTGCCAGTGGGCAGGGACAGGAATGCCGCCCTTCTCCATGCTCTCTCCACTCTTGATCCACAGGGGTAAAGTATCCCAGGATCCTCTATTTATACAGTGTGTATATTTACAGTGGCGGATGGTCAGGATGCTGCAGCGTGCGAAAGCAAAGAGAAAGTGTCGCTCTCCTTACAGGGGGGAGAGTTATTCTGAGGCGGTGAGAGGTGCGGGCCGAGGTGTGGATGACGTTGCTGGGACTTTCAGGGCAGTAAAGCCTTGCCCTGGACTGACATTCAGCAGAACCTGGTTTGCTCCGAGGCAGTTTTGCACAAATTTAAATCCACTCATCTAAACCCTTTCCTTAAAATGACAATTAAGTCAAAAAGTACTGCTGCTACTAGGCACCTGAAGATACTACACTGTATATATATATATATATATATATATATATGTTAGGGCTGTCAGTAGATTAAAATATTTAATCGCGATTAATCGCATGTTTGCCATAGTTAACTCGCGATTAATC
>JBBPCZ010000156.1:269852-292975 GCA_037974445.1 Brycinus macrolepidotus | reverse complement strand
TATATATATGAGACATCTCCCAGACGTGCAAGTGTCTATATTGTGTTGGTGGTCCAGGACCACACCTGTATGTCTGCACGATGTGCAAATCAAGTCCAGTATTTGGGCGTCTGACTATGATCCCTCTTGGACGTTGGACAGTGTCCGAATGTCTGGCTAGGAGACTTTCTGGGCGTCTGTGGACAAGCAAGACAGGGAATCCATAAAAGTTCATGTCACCTGTTATTGTGGACTGTGCAAAAATTTATTAACACATTTAGAATTTTTTACAAATGTTAAAAAAAAAATCATTTAAAGATTGTTTTAAACATATGAAAATCTTTAAACAAATAAACCACTATGCAAAAGTTGAATTAAATATGTAAATGCCATGAACATATGGACTGATTAATCTAAAATGACTGCTTGTAATGACAATGGGTAACTAGAAGAAATTTGTTTATTACTGTTACATTAACTTTTTTCTATAAAGCCGTCTGCCTTCGTCAGTACATGTGCAAAAAATATGGTGAAATTATAAAGAAAACTCTTGCTCACAATGTCTTTTTTGTCTTTTGATAAGAAGAGTTTTTTCTACTATATTTTTAAATCATTTTTCTACTTTTCTTTTTTAATTTTCTACTTAATTTTAAACCAAAATTAAAAAGTAATGATTTATGATTCTTATTTAGTAGACACTGATTCAAACTTCAAAGTTACCAATGAAAGTCCTTTAAATCCCGGCCTTGGGCATCCAGAGAATGAGAGCTGGCAGGGGGGGTTGGGTCAGCGCAGTGTTGAGGCCGTCCAATCTGCTGGCTTAAATTAGCCGTGGGAGAGGTCGGGCCGAGGGTGGAGTCTTGCGCTGTCACTGTCTTTCTAGTTAAGTATTACCTGCATTGCTTCAGCTGGAGGACTGCACTTGTGCTGTGGGTGTGGGTGAGTGCAGAAAGGGGGAGAGACAGAGAGAAAGAGGGACACCACTGGAAGAGCACAGACCAAGTTTGAAGTGAAGAGTACAGACATTCTTGCTTAACCTCTTTGAGACTGAATCGTGTTTGTTTTCGCAAAAGCTTGAAAGGCTGCAGTTCAACTAGCTGTGGAAATGGCTGGTTGTCTGCAAAGCACAAGACTGTATGGAGCACCGACACTTCTGAAGTGCTTCAGCGTACTGTTTTCCTTGGGCTGTTGCTTTTACACTGCAGAGGCAGATCCTTTTGACCCAGCTTTCCTGTACAGGCGCCAATCTGGACCTAACGCTGAAACAATCTTGGTGGCAAACAATGGGATTAGAGTTCCCTTCGGACGCTCTGTCTATCTGGACCCTATCAACGACCTTGTCACCGAGGTGCAGCCTGGAGACCGTTGCCACATTACGGTTCTGGATAATGACCCACTGGCACAGAGACCTGGAATGCTGACACCCAAAAAATTCCCTTGTGCTTTTGGAGCAGAGGAGGTAAAATACACTCACTTTGGTTCGCGGAGTCCCAGCAAGGACCATGTGAAGCTACAGCTGAGGTATGACTCCCATACAGATACCGTGGTCATTCCTTTTATGCTAGAGGTGGAAGTGGTCTTTCAGCAGCTGGAGATCCTCACCCGTAACATGCCCCTTGTAGTGGAAAAGCTCAATGACCAAAGCAACCCTATTGATAAAAAGAGTCTGGACTTTGCCTATGAGGATGGTGCCACCACTTGCAAAGTGACCCCGCTCCTTGGTGCAGGTGGGCTCCCCAGGTATGGAACTCTTTCAGATACCTCTATTAATGGCCAAATGATTGACTGTGATGAGTTTCTCAAGAAAGGCATTCGATACCTGCACACTGCCACCACCAAATCTCCTAACAGAGATTATATACCAATGTTAGTAGAGGTGCAGAACAACGAGGGCACCACTATTCAACAGGAGCACTTCCAGATCATGGTCAGAATTAAAGAAGGTGCAGAAAACACACCTCCAAAAGCTAGCTTTATAGCAATGATGATGATGGAGGTTGATCAGTTTGTGATGACAGCCATAACTTCTGACATGCTGGCAGCTGAAGATGTGGAATCAGATTCTGATGACTTAATCTTTAACATAACATCCCCCCTGGGCTATCAGCAGGGATATATCATCAGCACAGATGATCAGAATTTGCCGATAACCTCTTTTTATCAGAGAGATGTCAAAGATCTGAAAATTGCCTATAAACCACCCTCTGAAGACTCAGAGGTAGAGAGGATTTTCCAGATCGAATTTGAGATAGTTGACACGGATGGGGCAGTATCTGATACATTTGCATTTATGATTGTGGTGAAACCAATGAACACTTTAGCCCCGGTGGCGACCAAGAACACAGGCCAGCTACTTTTTGAGGGTCAGTCAAGGCCATTGTCTAGTTCTCAGAATCTGGAAATCAGCGACGAGGATAATCTTGAAGATGTTAAGATCGCTGTAGTTGATGGCTTAAAACATGGTGAACTGACAGTGTTAGGGTCTCAAAGAAAATTTTTCACACCAGCTGATCTGGATGCAGGCATTGTAGTATACCAGCATGATGGAAGTGATACTTATAGCGACAACATCATATTTAGAATGACGGATGGCACAAATGAAGTGGAGTTTTTGTTTCCTATCACAATTGCCCCCACCGATGATGAGCCCCCCATCATTAATGCTAACACTGGCATTGTGTTGTTCAAGAATGAAATGATGCAGATTTCGCCATTTATCTTAAGTGCTACTGATATTGACTCAGAGGACTCAACCATTAAGTTTATTTTAGAGGAACCCTACTCCACCACTGGCGAGCTGCTGCTTAGACAAGTGGAGCCCCCTGTAGATGCCTCTGCTTGGAAGTTTAGTGCAACAGATGAAATGTTTGAACAGGTGGTGACAGAATGGTACCAGCAGGATATTCTGGACGGGAAACTCTTTTATCGCCACAAAGGACCCCACAGCACCACCACTGTCATTGACCAGTTTGTGTTCAGAGTCCAGGATGACAATGACCCTCCAAATCAGTCAGAAGAGCACACATTCCTGATTAAAATCCATCCAGTTGATGACATACCCCCAACACTGTACCCAGGCACTTCTCTGCACATGACAGTTAAAGAATATGAGCTGACATATTTTAAAAAGAAGTTTCTACGCTACACAGACTTGGACTGTGATGACAGAGATCTGAAGTATACCATCATCAAGCCCCCCACAGATACAGACGAGAATAACCCAGTGCCTCTTGGAGCCATTGTACTGAATGACAATCCTGACACTGTCATTACAGAGTTCACTCAAGCTCAGGTCAATCACCATAAAGTAGCATATAAGCCCCCTGACCAGGAACTGGGTATCACACCTAAAGTCGTTCAGTTCACCTTCACTGTTGAGGACACTGCAGGTAACTCAGTAGATGGCTTGTTTACTATATTTTTGCAGCCTGTTGACAATAAGCCTCCTGTAATCATTAATACTGGTTTTACTCTGCTGGAGAGAAGCACCTACATAATAACCAAGAATGAACTGGATGCCTCTGATCAAGACACAGAGCATGAGAATATTGTCTTTAAAGTGATACAAATTCCTAGGTATGGGCAGCTGCAATTTTTAGAAATTGAAATGCCTAATGGAGAGACATTTACCTTAGATGATATTGAGAGTGGTCGACTGACCTACACCCACGGAGGTGAAGAATCTCTCAGTGATGTTATAAAAATTGATGTTAGTGATGGCTTCCATGAAGTTCCCATAATTATTAAAGTTAGTATTAAGCCAGTTGATGATGAGACCCCGACCATTATGCTACCATCAGGTCTGTTAGGGGCTTCCATTGATGTGCTTGAGAATGGAGCCACAGAGATCACGAGCAGTGTGATCCAAGGTCGTGATGAGGACACTGACGACCTCATGCTCACTTTTATAGTAGAAGAGCCTCCAAGGCTCGGAGAAATCATGGTGAATGGTGCTCCTGCTGAACGCTTTACCCAGCAAGACATTATCAATGGAGTGGTTGTCTATGCCCACACAAGTGGCGAAATTGGCCCAATCAAAGAGCATGATTCCTTCAACCTCACCATATCTGATATGTCAGATGAGTGGGTAGTAGGAGGCAACAAAGTCCAAGGAGTCCGAGTCCATGTCACTATCCTTCCTGTAGACAGTATTGCCCCGGTGGTTAGCGTTGTGGAGCAGTTTGTGGTGGTAGAGGGGGAAAAGAATGTTATTACTCTAGAACACATCAAAGCTGAAGATATTGACACAGATAATGATGACATCCTATGTACCATTATAGTCCAGTGCACATCTGGTTATGTGGAGAACATTTCTCCAGCTCCTGGGTCAGAGAAGTCAAGAGCAGGCACTGCCATTACTGCCTTCAGCATTAAGGATGTTAGCCTCAATCACATCTACTATGTCCAGAGCATTCATAAAGGTGTAGAGCCAGTGGAAGACAGGTTCACCTTCCGTTGCTCTGATGGAATTAACTTCTCAGAGAGGCACTTCTTTCCCATTGTCATCATCCCAGCCAATGATGAGAAACCAGAAATTTTCATCCGGGAGTTTGTGGTCATGGAGGGCATGAGTTTGGTCATAGACACTCCGATTTTGAATGCTGCTGATGCCGACATTCCAGGTGATGAATTAGAGTTTGAGATCATTAAGAACCCCAAACATGGAAACATTGTCCAGCAGTTAAGCAGCGGGACTGTCCCTGTTGTGAAATTCTCCTTAGAACAGATCAAAGAAGCATCTAACATTGTTTATGAGCATGATGACTCTGAAACCAAGGAAGATAGTTTTGAAATTAGACTCACTGATGGGAAACACACTGTTGAAGAGAAAGTTCTGATAATGGTCATTCCTGTTGATGATGAGACCCCAAGGATGACTATCAATGATGGACTAGAGGTTGAAATTGGAGAAACTAAAGTAATTAGCAACAAAGTCCTCAAAGCTACCGATTTAGACTCTGAAGACAAAGAGCTTACTTACATTGTCCGCCACGGTCCTGGTCAAGGCTACCTCCAGCGAATCACCAAACATGGTGATGTTATTGGCAACATCAGCATTGGAATGAATTTCACACAAGATGAAATTGACAAACAGCTGATACAGTATGTCCACACAGGCCAGGAAGGTGTTCGTGATCTGCTCAAGTTTGATGTCACTGATGGTATCAACCCCCTCATTGATCGCTATTTCTATATCAACATAGGAAGCATCGACATGGTCTTTCCTGATGTCATCAACAAAGGAGTGACCCTCAGAGAAGGAGGCAAAGTGACTCTGACCACAGACCTCCTTAGCACAACTGATATTAATAGCCCTGATGAATACCTTAGTTTTAGTATTACACGTGCCCCTAGCAGGGGTCATTTAGAGAGCTCTGACTTTCCTGGTATACCCATCTCCACCTTCACTCAGTTGCAACTAGCTGGTAACAAAATCTACTACATCCACACCTCTGATGATGAAGTGAAGATGGACAGCTTTGAGTTTGAGGTGACCGATGGCTATAATCCAGTATTCCGCACTTTCCGGGTGTCTATCACCGATGTAGACAACAAGAAGCCAGTCCTGACCATCAACAAATTATTGGTGGAAGAAGGTGAAACCAAACTGATCACACCTTTTGAGTTGACTGTAGAGGATCGTGACACTCCAGATAGCATGTTGCGCTTTGTGGTCACCCAGGTGCCAGTGCATGGCCAGCTTCTGTTCAATGGTACTCAGCATATTACAACATTCACCAAGCAAGACTTAAATGAGAACCTAATTAGTTACAAGCATGACAGTACAGAGACCAACGAGGACAGCTTCTCCTTCACGGTCACTGATGGAACTCACACAGACTTTTATGTGTTCCCCGACACTGTCTATGAGACACGAAAGCCACAGATGATGACCATTCTTATCAATACAGTGGACAATGGTGTGCCTCAAATTGTGGTCAACAAAGCTGCACCCGCCCTGAGGGTCCTTCATACTGGGCATCTTGGATTCCTAATTACCAGTAAAGCTCTGAAGGCTGAGGATAGGGACAGCCCAAACAAAGTTTTGAAGTTCACTGTGTCTGAAGCCCCACTACATGGGTTTATCATAAACACTGCCCTGGGAAACAACAGCATCAAGACCTTCTCCCAAGGTAAGCTGTTCTAATATCTCCAACTATGCAGTCATATTTGGATTTATGTTCTTTATTTCCCAGTAGAAGCCAAGTTACCTTTACCAGTGTCCTCCAGTGTTTTCCAACCTTTGTCCTGGAGGCCCCCTGTCCTCCACATGCTTTTCTTACTTCCAACACACCTGATCTAACTTATCAACTCACTGACCATCTCTTATTGCATTGAAGTGGGTGTGTTGAAGCAGAGGAAGTGGGCCTCCAGTACCAAGATTGGGAAACACAGCTCTAAACTACAATTATTAAACGCAAAGACAACAGATGACTGCGTGCAGAGGTATATGACCCGCTAAAATATTTGACTGTTTCTCGCCAGGGGATATTGATGACATGAAGATCTGTTACGTTTTGCTTGATGCGTCCAATGCCACAAGTGATATCTTCTACTTCACAGTTGAAGACAATGGTAAGACCGCTTTTACCTTCTCATTAATTTAAGTTCTCGTGTTACACTTAAGTTAGTATTGAAGTTAAAGGGCATTAAGTTGGATGTTTGGTGTTTGCAGATGGTTTTCTGTATCATCCGAGAGAATATTTACAGTATTGTGAAAAAGTTTTAAGCTACCACTCATCTTTTTATATTTTGCTTTGAATCACCTAGTTGGTGCAAAAAATTATTTTGTGCCTGTCAAACTGTCATATCTTTGGCATATTGAGTAGATTAAATGAAAGAAATGGGCCAAAATGGTTTACTGCAACAGGCTGCAAAGTACCTAAAAATACAAGGTTCCAACCACTCAGCATTCAGCACCACCAGTATACTGATCACCACCTGATCATCTGGAATCATCTGCACCTGTTGCTTCACTGGTTCAGGCCTTAAGTTAGATGTACTTCGTTATGCTTGAATGATTCATACGTAGGTCACTGTGTGGCTTAGCAAACAAAGCACATTCCTCTGAAACTGGTCAGGTTCAGGGTCTGGACTGAAAATGAGAGTCTTTAAAAGTCCTTTAGGAAGCCTGGAGAACTGTTCCTCAAGACTACATTACAAAATACAAGACATTCTAGTTCTTTGGAAGCAAAACACGAAGAAATGAGGGGTGCACACCAGTGCATTCATTTTTTTTCTCTGAAAGCAGCAGGACACCCTACAATAAAAAAACTCCCTAGTCTTTTATATCATTTTATGACAATGGAATGTTCCCTTTGCTGTGGAAACAAGATTGTCTAACTCAGTAATTTAAGTGAGAATTACGCTGCTTTTAACATCATAATCCCCCACGTTTAAAGGATTTGATAATCAGACACATTGCTAAAAATAACACTGCACATACGTGCTGCATATTAACGTGTATCAGAATGAGGACTGCCTCTGTTTGGTTGTTCTCTACGTTGGAAAACTGACTCTTTTCTACTGGCAAGTAACCAGTAACACACATACTGGTGCATGGGGGTGGGGGGTATATTCCAAACAAGATATTCCAAAAGCAAAGTAACAGGTGGAAGGGGTGCTATTTTAACTGCTGCTGTAAATGGTACATGCATTCTGAGCATTTTGAAATGCAATTCACACGGCAGTGTTTGGGTTATATTTATGCTGTATTGAGCATCATATTTGAACAACTGCTAGTAGATTTAAATGGCCATTAACTTTATAACTGCTTCACGGTGAAGTGGTCATTATAAGTCCATTATATAACTTATTATAATAAAAGTCCATTACTATTTTTTATAGGACCATAAGTAATTAGGTGTTATTTGTTGGCCAACTATGCAACGTTGCATCATTAGTCCATGGACAAGAGAGCTAGAGTTGATTCTAGGTACCTGCATAAATTAATCAAAATTAACAAGATACTTTATTGTAAGAAGCAAAAGCACATTGGTCAGTCTTACAATAGTAAACAACCCTGAAGTCCGTAGAAGGCCACAGTTGATCAGAAGATTCACAGATTTGTCGAAGTTTACCATTAAGAGAAGAACAGCATGACTCCAGAGGTTTGGGACAATGTCTTACTGACAAATGAGGCAAAGGTGAACCAGTGCTGAAGTCCATAGGTCTTCTAGCTGGCATTGTAAAGAACTGCATTCAGATATCTATGCAAATAATTAAAATAACTCGTCACAACAAATCACATTAGATTGTGTAGTTATTCACAATTGACCACATTTGTCTAATTTGCTCAGATTTGACTGCAAAGACAGGTTTTCTCAGGGTTATGGCTTTGTTATATTGTCCTGGAATGTGAGGGCTGTGTGAAAGAGCTGTAATTTCTATAGTTATCCTCAAAATAATTGTTTCAGTTCAAAAGATGCAGTGCCAAAACAACCAAAACTGTGTTGCAGCAGTGGCCGGAGAAGTCCTCTCTTAGATCACACCAGAAGCACTTGGTTGTTCCTGTTGTTTGGGAGAATGGTTTATGTGTTTATTCAGGAAGAGAATGGGATCTTTGTATGGGACAAAAGAGGAGACGAAAGTCATTTGGACCAGTGCTCGCCATGCTACTGTTTGAGATTCCAGTCGGCTCGTCAGAATCAGATGTAGGAATGTGTGTGTGTGTGTGTGTGTGTGTGTGTGTGTGTGTGTGGGTTTGTGTGCGGTTGTGTGTGGGTATTCAAGGTGTGTTTGATGTCTCACTCTCTGAATCTCCCAAGCGTGTTTGGACACAATGACTGGACACAGAGGTCTTTCTGTAAGTGGCCTGGAAAACTTAACCTTTGACCCCCCCAACCCCCTCCTCTGCACACACCTGAAAGAAGGAGAAGAAAGGGAAATAATTAGCTGATTAGGCTGAAGGTCTGTTTCAGGGTGGACATGTCTGAGCAGGTTGCCAGAGCTTTGGTGGTCAGTAAATAAAAGCATGAGGTTGATCGATGTGTTTGGGACGACTGAGAATGTTTCTCACAAATAAAAGGAGCTGGAAGGATGTGGTTTAACATACAGCTTTTACTTTTGAAATATCAAGAATATCAACCATTTGAACCCTAGGCTTGTTACTATTATTATTAGTGGTAGTAGTAGCATTACCCTTAAGGGGTTCATTTTCATTATTTAATTATTTAAATTTAATTACTATTTTAAAATAAATAATAATTATGTTAGTCTCTAATGATCTTTTATTTTAAAAAAAGGTAACATGAAAAATAAATAAATTTTATTTAGGTGAAAAAAGGAATTATACAGTTTTAAAGTACATTTTTTATCTCATAATATAATGTAGCCTCAAAAACTGTAACATGGTCCTTTTGTGTATCTTTAAAAGGTTTTAATGATGCATTTAATTCACTTTCCCAGAACAGAGGAGTGAATTTATACCCTTTCAACTGTTTTAGGTCAAAAAATAAAATAAACACAGGGTATAGGGTGTAAGTGCTACAAATACATTCCCCACCTGAGGGTAACACCACAGTGTGAAATACCTGATGACAATCAGGGGGTCTCCCATTAAATTTTTGTTGCGGGAGGAGGAACAGGAGTTGGCGATGGATGAAATAAGACAAAATATTTGTTGATAAGGGAGGAGGAGTTGGGGGTTGAACAGACGAAACAAATCGAAGGTTTTTCTCAAGTTGGGGTGATTGGGGACGGACCAAACAAAACAAAATATTTTCTATGAAACGAGTTGACAAGTTTAAGGAAATGCTCATTTCAACAATTTTGCATCACTTGCAGTTTCAAAGCTTTTTCCAAAGGCACCCATAATTTTACTGCTCAGGCTTTTGAGAAGTCTCAAGGGCCAATTATGAGGTTTCAGACCCCCCGAGACCCCCATATTTTGCACCTTAAGTGCATCTGTACCCTGGAAAGTATCGTATAATAGAGTGATGCTGAACTTAAGAATCACAGTCATTTCCCTAAAATCACTCAGGCTATTCTTCCTACTGAATTCCAGCTTTTTCTTTACCAAGAAGGGAATGCTCTGGTGTGTGTGTGTGTGTGTCTGTGTGTGTGTATGTGTGTGTGTCTATGTGTGTGGGGGTGTGTGGCTGGAGTGGACCCCAGGGCTGGCATTCAGCATCTCTGGCAACCAGTCAGCTGGAAGGAGCTGCTGGTTTAGAGGCCAGGCTGACTTATCTATGGTTAGAGCCTCTGACAGCCTGATTGGGCCATGGCACCCTTCAGAGCCAGAAAAGAAACAGTATAGGCCACTTTTTATAATCCTGGCCTAAATCTCATTATCAGCAGAGATTTGCCAGTTGTACTAGCTGAGTCTAAGTTCGACCACAGCCTAGTTTGAACATAACCTGCCTCTATGTTCAGGTTTATGATTAAATGATTAAAATTTAATGATTAAAACTGCTTCGATATCATTTTTTTGCCATTCAGTTTCTCAAATTGAAAATCACTTTTGGATAAAAGCATCTACCAAATGAATGTAACTGAAAAAAATTTAGTTAAGACTATTTATTATTTATAGTGAACTGTCCAAACTGGTTTACCTTTTGCCATCTTCCTTTTGCCATCTTTTAAGCATGTAAAAATAATTTAGTGTAGCATGATGACTGGGTTGTGGTTCATATGACATTTTACATTAATATCATTTACTGTGTCAGTTGACATGAACAAACCATAAATAAAGAAATAATGCCATCGTTTTGTTAATATCTAGATACAACATTTTGACTGATAGATCCAGCCACCATAATTGCTATCAGTTCATATATTTTCAGTGACTCCGATCTTTGAATCTCGTAATTCTTTTGTCCATTTCATTTAGTGGAACTACTGTAGCGCTGTAGCCATGATTTGACCACTAATATTCCTCATCAATAATAACAGCAGTGGCTGACTTACTGCTGTAATCAAGTATTTATGATTCGTAAATGAATCAGTCGCTTCTAAACAAAGAATATGCACTGGTCATGTGACAAACAAATACTAGAAAGACCCATTTCTGAACAAGCCTGTAATAAAGCCTTCCCAGTTCAGATGAACGAACGAGTAGTGCGCATGCACATCTCAGGGAAACATAAACAAATCACTGACTGAGATGATTTGTCATACAAAAGATTTTTTTCAAAATTAATAAATCATTTACATACATTTACATACATCACTTCTGTGTGTGTGTGTGTGTGTGTGTGTGTGTGTGTGTGTGTGTGTGTGTGTGTGTGTGTGTGTGTGTTTGCTCTCTCAAGCTTACACCCTCCTAAGTGGGCCAACATTTAATCTCCCCCCTCATCATAAACACAAACACTTTGAGCGAAGCACTTCCTCTGGGGAATCTTTTCTCTGGCCTGTGTGGCCGCACCTGTTTGCCTGTGAAATCAGATACACAACATGTATAGCACTCTGCAAGCACAAGCCACATCCCAAAATGTATACATATACACCAGGGCCCTTGAAATATATGCTGCTTCACGCACGCACAGCAGCTAGTGCTATGGATTACTAGATATCCGAATATTATTATATTATTATAAGAAGCAAACTGCATTAACCTTAACACAACAGAAAAGCAAACATAGCATCGTTGAAATTTAAGATTATTCCTTTCAACTTAAAGATATTTTCTATAAATCTAACTATAAATATTTTCCATATCCCATGAAAAACAGTCTTTCAACACGTTTTCTAAAACTTTTTTCAGTTTCTGAATGTTCAATCCAACAATAAGGGCAGCATAGAGCTTCTGCAATATAATGGTAGGAAATATGGATGCACATATAAACTTTTGGCAGCATGAATATGTTGGGGAATTTATTGCATTAAAGGGGGCAAAAACAGCTTCTGAATGTAACAGAGCCCCATCATCTGCATACGAGAACAGATGCTTCAAAATCTAGCTTGAGAAAAGTAAAGTTATGGTACCCAGCTAAACCTGACTTAGACTATACCGAGACTAAGCTAAGTTCTCTTTTCCATGGTTTCCACTGTATAAAATATATTTTTTATATATTACTGATTTGCTGGCCCATTGAATTCTCTCTTGGGGAGAGGAGTGAAATCGATACAGAAGGAGTGAGGGTAGATGTCAATTGACTTTCTTCACATTGTTATGGGTTTCTGGACTGAAGAGATTTAAGGTTTGGGAACTTCTTTCCTAGCCAGTGGCAAGTTTCCAAGCATGTTCAGACTTGAATTCCCAGTTCTCTCCATTTCACTTATAGCCAATACAGACAAATGAGTCAAGGAAACCTAGAACCAAGGTCATCTTGTCCAGTGGTAAAATACCACACTTTAAATAGCAATTTCAAGAGAAAGCAGAAGACAAAATATGTGATCTGATCATTTGGTAGAAGTAGGCATGGCATGCATTCGTTCTGACATTTGTGTCTCCTCAGCCATTATAATGTTGTCTAAGAGTCGAAGATCCAGCAGACAGTTGTTTTTTTTTGTCTGTGTGTGTGTGTGTGTGTGTGTGAAGGGGAGTTAATTTGCTTACCAGTCTCTTTTCAAAGCTTTCTGTATACCAAACCTGTAACCCAAGCCCAGTTAGAGATCAGTTGATAACCCTGGGGCTTCCCTTTACCTCAAGCTTGTCATTCAGTACAAAGAAGGGAGTAGTCAGCCAAATTGGTCAGGATATTGGTTGCATTAGTGTTATTTTGAATTACAGATTTTATCAGCCCTAAAATTTTACCTTAAAATTTGACAAAACTAAATGTAATCTGATTCTTTTCTAATTCTGTCTGAACCCTGCTGTAAAATGGTACAATTCTGTCTGAACCCAACTGAACCCGACACAATTCTATCTAAACTCGACAGTAACTGACAAAATTCTGGATAAACTCAACTGATTCTAGCAAACTTTTGTTTGAATTTGACTGGACATGACAAAATTCTGTCTAGATCTGTCTGTAACCCAACAAAATTCTTTCTGATCCTGACTGTAACCCATCAGAATTGTATTTTATGTTTGACTGTAACCCAACAAAATTCTGTCTGAACTAAACTGTACCCAACAAAATTCTGTCTAAACTCAACCATAAATGACAAAATTCTGTCTAAATCCAAGTGTATCTGACAAAATTCTGTCTGAACTCAACCTGACAAGATTCTGTCTAGATCTGTCTGTAATCCAACAAAATTCTTTCTTATCCTGACTATAACCCAACAAAATTGTATCTGAACTTAACTGTAACCCAACAAAATTATGTCTGAACCTAACTATATCTGACAAAATTCTGCCTAAACTTGACTGTATATGTCAAAATTCTGCCTAAACCCAACTTTAAACTGCCAAAATTCTGTCTAAACCCCACTGTAACCGTTCTGTAATTCTGTCTGAACCAGATACAAGCCTAACAAAGTTGTATCTGCTCTAAACTGTAGCTCAACAAAATTGTGAACCCAACAGAAACCTAACAAAACTGTGGTAAAGAAGAGTGGGTGGGTCAGAACAGCAGAAACTAGTGCTGGAGCTGGAACATTCATCAGTTTTCAATCTCTAAATGTTGATTCGTTTAGTGTTGACCCAAACAACCCACAGTAATGCTTTCACAAGAGTGAAATAGGTCACCAGGTGTCTTTCAGCAGAGCAGTTCTTTAGGCCTCCTGCCTAACTGTGTTTGTGATCTGACCTCTCGCTCATGTCAGCGGCTGCCACAGGATTTACTGTGCACTGGTGCCAGTGGCTGTTGAATACTGGAACTTCCTCTTCGGCTCTCCAGCCTCATGTGTCAGAGTACAGATTTATGGGATTTGGTTGCGAACTTGATGTATGACTTTGGGGTTATTCTTATCTCTCCCAAATGGCAAGGCTGTTCCTGTGCCCCAAGGTCTTTTAGTTACCTCTCGCTTGCTCTCACTTTTTCCTCTCTCCCACTCTCCCTCTCTGTCTCTCATGCCATCTCATTTTCTTTTGGATACGGTTTCTCTGTCTTTCCTTCAGGCTCCCATGCCCTCTCTCTCCTTCTCACTTTCTCTCACTGTCTGCACATCCTTTTGATACTCTGTAAGGCCTCTGACATGGTCAGGCTGCTTTTGGCCATTTCCAGCCAGGGCCCCCTACACCGTATGGTGATAGGGGCTCCAGCACTTATGCCTCGGGTGACTGGTGTCAAAGCAGGGCACGGCTGACCTGTCACCCAGCCATTCATCAACCCAAGGCCTGGGGATCAGATCACTCCTATTGGTTCAATACAATCCATGGTAATGTTGGGTTGTGGTTCCCAAATCAGCCCTGGTTTATAATGCATAGTAGTGAAGGACAATTAATACTGACTAATGCTAAAATATTATTACTGATGCTAAGCATTGTTTTATGATGTTTTTAGACAATGGCACTGAAAGATATTATTTTTTAATTACGTATAACACTCCTCTTGTTGAAGTTATAACACTGAACAACTGTCAAACACAACATAATTTTTGGGGTGGGTTCAGCCTTTGCAGTGGCCCCTCTGGTTCAGATTTGGCAGTGCTGGAGTACAATTGTAAGTCATTATGTAACAAATGTTACCGGCCCCGTTGATACCTGCCATGTGCTGAAGAAAAATGAAGAAAAAAATTTGTCGGAAGAAAAAAATTGTCTGAACTCGACTATAGCCCAACAAAATTCTGTCTAAACTAACTGTAACTCAACAAAATTCTGTTTGTCTGTATGTACCTGAGTAAAATTCTGTCTGAACCAACTGTAATCCAACAAAATTCTGAACCCGACTGTACCCAACACAATTCTGCCTAAACACAACTGTAACCTGACAAAATTCTGATTGAACCCAACTGTAACCCATCTGTAATTCTGTCTGGACCAGATATTAGCCAAGCAAAGTTGTATCTGTTCTAAACTGTAGCTCAACAAAATTTTGAACCCAACAGAAACCTGACAAAACTGTGGTAAACTGGGCTGGACCATGTGAGTCATAACAGCAGAACTGGTGATGGAGCTGGAACATTCATCAGTGTTGATTAATTTAGTGTTAATTTAGTCAGTTCAGCCTTTGCAGCACCCCCGCTGGTTCAGGTCTGCTATAGATGCGCATAGTACTGGAGTAGAAATGTAAGTCAAAATATGACTTATGTTACTGCCCCCATTGATACCTGCCTTGGGCTGATAAAATATGAGTGAGAAATATAAGAAGTAGAACTACGGGAATGCAGTTGTAAGTTAATTGAGTTGCTTTCACTCCTCAACCTTATATTAGGTAAGGTTAGGTTCTCTCTGATAGTGTGTGTAGTTTGTATGCATGTGTGAGTGCTGAGACTGCATTTCATAGGCCTTATTGTAATGGTCTGAACAGACTATGTTTGGGCCACACTGAAAATTCCTTGTGTTGCTTTCATTAATTGATTTTTTATAGATTTTCAAAGTTTTTCAAGAGGTCAAGTTATCTGAAACTAGTGAGGAACTGTTACTCTTAAACATAAATGTTTATAAATTGTTTATCCTTGAATAACCACTGTATATATATATATATATATATACACACACACACACACACACACACACACACATACAGTGACCGGTTGTGTGTATGTTTAGGTTGTACTTTACATGCCTTCTGTAAATTTGAATAAGTCTGAAATGATGACTACTGTATGCACATGTCCATGTGTGGAATACCTAACATGGCCCTGAGAACTATGATGATTATAAATGGAAAGAGAAATGAGGGGGAGCTATCGGCCACCTCGTCACTCTGAGCAGATATACTTAGCGCTATACTTAAACAGGCACTCTTGCTTACCCTTGCATCATGCTTTGGGCAGTGAATATTGACCTCCTACATTAGTGCCTCCCATGCCTCTGGCCCAACCAAATGTGGGCTAAGAGGTCGTTCTTAGTGGGAGATCTGTAGATTTTCTACCACCAGTGTAAACTGGTCATCATTACAGTAGCTGCAGCTCTATCTCTATGCAACCCTGGTATGCTAACCGTCTGTCATCACAATTGAAGTAGCATTGTGTAAATCCCTCTGAGCTCTGCAGAACCAAAATACCACCTAGTTGCTTCACCATGTTTCCCAACAATGGACAATGTATTGGAAATATAGTAAATCATCTAGACGATGCTATTACTCATTTAACTTGAATTTTAACCCATACTAAGTACAATGAGAGTACATGAATTAAATGTTTATGACGACTCCATTATGCCCTCAATCTTAGGTGTCCACAGGACGCCATCTAGAGAATCTTGGCAAAACTCTTTTAGAGGATGATTAATATGGATGTACTAAATTAGCACAGAGCAGGCCATGCTAACATCACGACCCAGCACATGTGGACAAATATTATCCAAGTTATTTATGGATAGGCACATCTGGAAAAAGGCCAAACATCTTCTTAAGTGAAAGTGCGAAAAATGGCGGCTGGCTAATAGCATGCTAATTCAAACGATTAGCATAAATCATGGACTTAAATCCACTGGGCAGTTCATTGCATTTACAATTTTGAGTATTTTAACTCTCAAGCATTTCATCTGAGAATTATTAACGTCAGTTTCAGAACGTCAGGGTAATCTGACCTACTGTAGCTGACATCCAGTCTAAATGTTAGTTGTAAAGACTGCAGTAAAGTTGTTCATAAATCAGATGCGAGACTTCTATTCCTGTAGTTTTTTATTAAAGGCCAGTGTGGCTCGAGTCATTGGGAATGTGGTCATTACTTAGCCCTCACATTCTTTCTGTACGTTATTGCTCTCATAAATACCTCAGGAGACCCATGAACCTTCCTGGGCTCCTGGATGGAGGCTACTATTCATTGAGACTGCTGTGCATCCTGATGAGTTACTGATGCTTTGGTGGAAAGGTGAGAAGGTGACTTTATTGCTCTTCTTGACCACTAAAGCCTTCATATTTTACCTACAGCATGCACTGCAGTGACTAAATGCACTCCAATCTCATTCTCGTTTAAGAAAAATTAAACGATTGAACCAAAAATGTTAAGCAACCATTGGAACATCGTTTACCCCAGATACAAATCTCCTTTTAAGGATTTGAAGGAGCCCTGTAGCAGTGGGTTTCGGCCCACCCAGACAGTGCCTGCTGTCTTCCTCAGTTGTTGCTTCTGTGCAGAAACAAAAGCTGACTAAAGGAGAGAGCAAGTGAGGGGAGGGAGGGAAGGGGAGAGGATGGGAAAGAGGTTACAGCTGTCAGCCTCTACGCCTTGGAGTCTCCAAACCAGCGGAAGTGTGTGTGGTGTGAGAAAGAAAAGAGAAGAAAGGGTAAGCTCTGCCAAATGTGGGCCTGAAGTGCCCAGTCAGAGGAGTGAGGCCACCTCCATGGTCTTGGCCTAACAGCTACAGTCAAACAGCACCTGTCAGTCATAGAGGCTGTAAAACCATTTAGTATTTAGCACAAAGTCACTGTTGGACCGTGCTGAGAACGATGGCACATTTCAACAACAATTTTCTGATACTGGACATCAAACTTTAGATACTGTGGCAACATGTTTCACCTAATAAATAAACGTACATTTCTCACACACACACACACACACACACACATTGGTTCCAGCTCCTCCTTAGTGAAGACCCTCAAAGGGGACTGAGGCTTTCCACTTTGCTATTGCTTTTGTTAGTTTGCTGCTCATTGATTTACTGTATGCAAGGAAATATTTCATTATATCTACTTATTTGTTTAAATTCTGTAAATACTCAGAGACTCCTGACCAAAAATCTGCCTCTTTTTTAATGATGCTGGTAGGGGCTGAATGGGTTGTATAATACTGTACATGTTTGTATACTGTCAGCTTGTTGAGCATAGCAGTGTGTATATTTTCCTCAGCTCTTATTTTTAAATCCACATTGGTAATCCAACCCTGTTTTTCAACACCTCGCGCATCAGGTGCTGAATGCTTAATTATAGATCAGATATTAACATCATTCAAATAGTCCCTGTAACTCTTTTAGTCCTGATTTACAACCCTTTGGCTGAGGTCATAATATCTTTTTTGCATACTCTCACCACATTTCCTTCTCATTTTGAATGGTTCCCAAATACTTTCTATTGATTTGATGTTTAATGTTGTGTTATCACTGCCACATATGTGTTCCTTAAGGTACTGAGAGATACTGTCTTATATGGAAGTGGATCTATTTTCTATAATCTGGCAGACAAAGTGGCATTATCCAGGGCCAGAGGAATGTAACAGGGCCGCTGAGGCCGAATGCCGGATACTAGCCTGAAAGAGAGCTTTTTGTCCCAGTGCCGTTCATTTGATAATCCTCTGGTACACAGTCACTAAGCTCAATATCAACTCATACTCAAACTGGGCAAGCTGCCCAAAACACTTTTCTTCTGTAGGAGAAACTGCTTAGCTGTACTGTGCTCTTATTGTATGTCCAGCTGCTTGGAATTAGATTCTTCTACAGCTTAAAGGGGAATTCATTATCTGCATTTTGCAAACATTAGGATGTAAATAAAATCAGTCAGAGTTGTCTGATGGGAAATGCTCTATACTAGAGAAACTTACTGAGTAAGAATCACTGGAGGAAACTGGAGGAACCAGATGTCTGACTCCAACAACTACCTCGCAGGCAGGTATTATGCTAAATGCTTCTGATATGGGGCCTGATGCCAGAAATTTTGTTTTATGAAAGTTTAAGGTAAGGTTTTGGCCTAAAATGTATTTTTAAAGTCCATTCATGGTGGAGAGGTATATGCAAGGCATTCTGAGGCAAAATAGTGCATTTAAAAATGTTTTAGATAAAATGGCTATATTTAAAATGGCTATGTTTGTAATGCAAAGCAGTTTGTCCATAGCTCATGGGTCAGCTGGTGGCCTTGTGGTTAGGATGTTGCCCCTGCAATCAGAAGGTTATGGGTTCGAATCCCGGCACTGCTAGTGTCATCACTGAGGTACCCTTGAGCAAGGTACCGTCCCCACACACTGCTCCCCAGGCGCCCCTCATTGGTGGCAGCCCCCTGGTTCACTTAGTGGTTTAAAAAATAATCTCTCAGCATTAATGTAAACTGGAATTAAGAATGTTGTTCCGTTCTGCTATAAAGTGTTCATTTTGGAGATAAGGGGTCCTGCTATGTCAGTGATGATTTACTTGTTGCTCCTGAAGATATACCACAGTCAAGTGTAGATGTTTTCTGCAAATTTCCAAATTATCTGCCGTTAGACGTTGTCTTGCTGCTTTTACGCATTTGATTTGTATCTCTAAGATTAAGAGGTGCTAAGAGCAACACAGTATTCACACTTATGTCAAAGCTTAAGACTTCAGCATTCCAGCTTATTTTGGGCATGCTCTCATCATGCACGCCAGTTGCAATAGAGCGCTAAACCACCCAGATGGAATGCAGAGCAGGCAGAGATGTATATGATAAATGTTTTCTATATTTTTAGCTTGTGCTGTCAGACACCTGAGCTGTCTCAAGGATAAGGCTCTTGTTCCATACTGAGAAGCTTCCTCCAGATTGGGGGGTGGGAAGTGAAAGGATGGCTGGGAAATCTGTCTCCCACTGAAACGCATGTTGTGGGAAATCCACCTCTACATATCATGGCAATCTTGTGTTGGGTTTTCATTAGGATCCCATTAGGACTTGTTTTGTCTCTGTAAGCTGTTTGGGCTCTGTGTTTTGATAGAGGTGTCAGGAAGTAGGCCTCGTCCTATTCTTCTCTCCAGCATCCATGCTCAAGTCCTCTTTCTTTAAACTCACATAGCTGAAAACCTTGAGTTATGCCAGCTGAGAGGGCAAAGGTGAATGCAATGCAGGTGGATTGTCTGCATCGCCATATGTTAGGCGATAGGTACCTGCTGTTTATTTACCTGCCCACATGTCCACATACCGTTCTCAGAGATATCCGAATCGTGAAGGACCATCAGCCAGAGTCTTCACTGTGCACCATTAGAAGTCCTTAGAACTTTTCAGGATCCACATGTAGAGTCAGTGCTTGTCACGAAATCCACTGAATATTTTGAGAAATGAGAAATGAGTAAACTGATCAAAAATGTCCTTAAGTCTTTTCAGCTCATTTTTACTCATTGTACTTTTCATTCAACCAATAAGCACAACAGAATACCATGATTAAAGAATGAAACATGCATAGACATACACTATTATATGTATAGTGAGGTTAGTACAGTGGTGAACTGTGATTATTAAAGCAAGACCTTCACTTCAGAACAAAAATATTGCTAATTTTGCTTAGCATCTGTGTGAGGTTCTAGTGTTTTGCTACCACCAAGCTATCGGCACTGCACTTGAACATTATTTGGCCATTCTGGTTTAAACACAGACGTCAGAAGTTTGTAATAGACATACGTTTTACCTCATATGTTGCATTTCCTGGAAGTGATATATTAGGCCTTCTGCTTAGCCCTTGAAAGCCTAACCAATATAAGAGCTTGCTTTGCTATGTCTACCTGGATTTCAGGCAAGAAAAATTTGATTGGATAATTTTGTGTTGGGCATTTCAAGAATTTAAACCCATTAAACTCTGTTTTGAATCAAACTTAATAATGAAGTAATTATAGCACTGCAGTATTTCTCTAGTTTAAAAGTGGCATGATACGTCTGAATAAAATCAATTAAAAATATTTGCTTATAGATGTGTATTTCCCAGAAAACATTTTTTCAAAGGTCTTGAGACCTTATATATTTACAAATATTTACATATAGAACAATTACTGTAGATTTAAATAATCCTCACATATGTGAGAAAACAATGAGAAAAAGAAACATGAAAAAGATCAGAAAGGTGTCCCCAAACATTTGACCAGTGCAAACTCTCAGTGGTTCACTTTAGAGGACTTTGAATCCAAAAGCACATAATAAGTCCTCTGGTCATCTTCCACAGTAAGTCCTAAGATAATCCTGACTTAAGAGCCTCAGGAGGTGAGTGTTGGAGGAATGACCTTAACAAGGATGACGCGTTTCTTCTTTTTGGGATAATAGGAGTCATGAGGCAGCAGAGCTTAAAGGTGGAATGGGATAAAAGATCAGTTCAAAGTCACTGCAGATCATAGCTCTACTTCAGTCTGTGCAGAAATTGGATCATATCTCATAATCCATGTCTGCTTTAAGATCCTAAATGATTTAGCTTCTACATTAAAGGTACATTCACTCATTTAAATTTAGCCTTAACCTGAAAGGTAGAAAGACTGTATTTAAGAAGTGAGAGCAGTTGCTTCATAAAAATGCTTTGGTACTTGATAATACTGATGTAATGAGACCACTCTAGTTGCTGTATTTAGGTAGCTTTATTTAATGATCTTGACTTTCTATATTTTGGTCATTTTTAGCACTGCTCAGACAGTGTCCTGATCCAGTTATTGCATTTATACTTTACCACTGTACCACGATAACTATGGCCCTAGTTCTGATATGTTTTTGCTACTTTACTTTTCCTATTTTCCTATTTTATGTTTTGCTGTTTTACTATTCCTCTCATTGCATGTGATTGCAATTCCTCTCATTGCAAATTTGCCAGACTTTCTTGCAATAAATGGTGTTGAAGCCTTTTCAAATCCCCTTTCCGTATCTGATGTCAGGAAAACCAATGTATTAACATATATATATATACCCCATATATCTCACCAGTTTAGCTCTCCCCATGTGTGTGGAGTGTTGAACTGTTTTTTAAATGAGGTGCAGTACAGGACTGGGTTGAAAAATGGGCTTATAAAAAGAATTATGATGTATAAAACCAAACAAAACAGAAAGTAAAAACAGAAAGTAAAAAAAAGGTTACACAAATATGGCTATAAAAAAGTTTTATTTCCAGCATTTCATACAATTCACTTTGGCCTCTAGAAGTTTTAAAATATCTCCTGATATTTGATTAAAAAATTGCCCACACAACATTATGGCGTATTGTTGATATTCTAGAAGCTTGTCAGAGATGCCTGGACCTAACTGCTGTGGCAGTGGTTTGCTTCAGTGTGAAAGCGCATTGTGTTCTTTTTCAAATAAAACAAATGAAAGTCTCAAAAAAAGGAAATGGCTTGACAAACAAAAGTACTGAAGTACATGTACTTGTACTGTTCACCATTTTTATTTGCCAACTAAGAGTAGTTATAAATAAATAAATAATAAAATGTTTGAGGGCGAAGGACCTTAAAGTTTAAAGAACCTTGATATAATGTCCATTTTTTATACCAATGAAAGACCTCTACACCCAAGCCAAGAGCCATTAAGGAACCGTTATAAATAATTAGTTAATTGTAAAGAATTAATCTAAATTACTAAACTGAGTAATTTAATAAATTACTAAACCAAGTAATTTAATAACAAACCGAGGATGTGAGGGTTGCTATGGCTTTGAATCCTCCACGTATTTGGGTCATCAGTGCATTAATGGATGGTTGTAGAGAAGCTGTGGTGAGGAGGACAAGGCCCAAACAAGGGGTTTAACTTCCCCAAGTCCCCTGCTGCTGCTGCTGCTGCGGTCATGGTTAAGGATCACAATAGTAACTGAACCATCTCCTTGTGTCGTTCTGCCCCGTCACCCTTTCACTCCCACCGTCCAACCCTGTCACCCAAACCTGTGGCACTGCCCTGACACCTTGACATCCACCCATTTTTCACTCAAGGAGAGCAAAAACCTGAGAGACCCCATCACCCTCCACAGCAGGAGGTCCTGTCTAGCCTTTATAGGCATGAGGAGCCAAATAACAACCGTCACCCTCCAAGATTTGACCTACTGAACTGAATGTGTGGCTCTCACACACATTAAGCCTGCCTTTGCAACAGGAGCTTGGTTGGTTGAACTTATTGGGGTAATGAGCAGGGTTTTGGTGTGAAGAGAGGGAAAGGTCAAAAGTGAACGTGGCAACATCCCAGAGTGCCGGCTGTCACCGAGATTTAACCATTCCAAGCCGAGAGATATTACTGTTGTCTTTCCTGTGATATTTAATGCATTTTTATCCACTTTTTGTACATGAAGAGTGCATGTTTTCATTTGTTTCAATGTCAAACACTGATGAAAATGGCGAAATGAAAAAAAGTTTTTTTTCAGTAACATTTTAATCAAGTAATTAGCCCTTAGAATGTGAGGAGCACGAATCAGTGCTGGAAGCACAACAAATGGTCAATTGTCATCATACAGCAAATTGCCCCTTATATGGAAGTTCCCCCGGTTTGTGTTGATGCTCGAGGTGTCAGACGTCATGCTGAGCTTTGTTTGATGTTCCT
>JBBPCZ010000156.1:244667-266232 GCA_037974445.1 Brycinus macrolepidotus | reverse complement strand
GATCAGGCGGTGATCAGTATACTGGTGGTGCTGAATGCTGAGTGATTGGAACTCCTTTATCTAGGCTCCTTGTATCTATAGGCACTTTGCAGCCTGTCACAGTAAAATATTTGTTCCCATTTCTTTAATTTTGATCTACTCAATATGCCAAAGATAAGACAGTTTGACAGGCATGAAACAGTATTTTTGCACTAACAAGATGATTCAAAGCAAAATATAAAGAAATGAGCGGTGGCTCAGAACTTTGCACAGCACTATTAGTGCAGTGACTGTTAATGTAACTAAGACATGATCATCTGAACAACTGCTATAGTCAATATAAGGTCATGTGGTCCAGACATATGTTTGTTAGACTATTTGAGATAGTTGTGAACTTGTAAAACATTTGAATCAGTCCAACAGCTATCACACAGTTCTTTTAGGATATTTCTAGGACTTTTATCCACTATTGGAAAAGAAAGAGACATCAGACCCAAAGTTGTTGGTGAACATTTTGTTATGAATGAACATCATTAGATATTAAAAAGGATGTAACATATCCAGAAACTATTGTTTGAATACGGTCAGGTGTGTCATTAAGGTGCTGTTTACTGTGGTTAAGTCAGCCATGCTGCTGCACGTAAACAGGACTTTGACTGGACTACTCTCTTATTCAACCCATGTACTACACTCTGTGAGCTGGCACTCTTTCACACTCATCTTGAGATTATTCTACAGTTTTTTTTTGCACTCCAGTTTTTTCTACAGTTTTTTGATCACTTGTTACCAAGTCAGATTTATTCACAGTTACATCCATTTAAATATCTGATGATGTTCATTCATGACAAAATGTCTCTTTCTCCCCCAACAGTAGAAAAATGTCCTAGAATGTCCTAAAAGAACTATGTGATAGCCATTGGACTGATTCAAAAGTTTTAAATGTTTGCAACTATCTCAGATAGTCTGGCAAATATTGGCCTGGACCACGTGACCTTATATCGACTATAGCAACTGTTAATATGATCATGTCTTAGTTACATTAGCAGTCTTAGCAAGACCAATACCAAATCACTGGTGTGGATGCAACCATAGTAAATATAATTTTGAGAATGTGCTAGTTTAAATATACACCTGAAAACTACACTTACAGTACTGTGCAAAAGTCCTGAGCCACGCCTCATTTCTTTATGCTTTACTTTGAATCATCTTGTTGGTGCAAAAGTACTATTTTATGCCTGTCAAACTGTCTTGTCTTTGGCATACTGAGTAGATTAAATAGAAGAAATGGGAACAAATGTTTACTGTGACAGGTTGCAAAGTGCCTAAAGATACAAGGAGTCTAGATAAAGGAGTTCCAATCACTCAGCATTCAGCACCACTAGTATACTAATCACTGGCCTAAGTTCTCAACTGTTGAATTATGCAGAAATTTTGAAAAATTGGTGGAATTCTCACTCAGAATTAGTCAGTGATTTTTAAAGACAACTTTAAGTGAAAGGTAGGCTAGGAAATGTAATTTGATAACCTTCTGCACTGTAAATGGGTTTTTGTCCATCATGTACAAACAGAGGCATCTATTTTGATGCCTCAGCACATTTGTGTGAAGGCTGTGCAGCTCCAGGTGTTGCTGATCCATGTTATTGCCGCCTCTTTGATGCCTATATGTCCCACGTTCTTTCTCAGTCACCTTTACACATCAAGAAGTCTTTTCATGACCCCACCGTCTCCATTTGTTTTGTTTGTGCTTCACTTTTCCACCTAGTTGTTCTCTCATTTTTTGTTCGTTGGTCCATCGTTTGTCCATCATTCTTTAAAAGCACTGAATGGTCTCAGTGTGTGCTGTTTTTTTCTCTGTCATCATGTTAAAAGGCATCTTTGGAAGCATGGTAACATGATAGCGAAAAACAAGATGAAGAAACACAATAGAGCTCAAGAGGGCCCTATAGTGCCCTGTTAACGTCTGCAAGGCCAGATCAAAGGGATCAGAGGAGATCATGTCCATGCAGGTTGAGAATGTGACTGGAAATAGTCCTTTTGTGTGTATTAGTTAAAAGCTACAGGGCTGGGCACATAAACAGCAGTACAAATAATCAGCCTGATTTCTGTTTTCACAAATATAGATAACTTCAGAAGTTATTTCAGTTGTTTATCTATTTGAATAAGATTTGGAAAATGTGTCCTTAAGTGATTTAGCTTGAAAGAAGATACTTGTCACTGTCATAAAAAGACTTTCTATCATTGAAACTGTAATATAAAAATGATTAATGGATAAATAAAGAGCCTAATAATAAATAAAGAAAAAGTATTAAGGGCAAGTATTAAGAAAAGCCATAAGGATGACTTCTATTTTCAAAATTTCTGTATAAATCTTGAAGACATAGGCATAGTTTGGTGTGAAATGCTTCATTCAAAGAACCTTCAGAATTGTTCACAGTGGTGATGATTAGTTAAGATGAGAAGCTGCAGATATGTTTGATTTTGATACATAACTGGAGTTTTGCTAGTTTTTATACTAAATATGAGCTGTAAAATGTTTTATAATAACAGTAAATAGTGCTTTTTTATTAAACAAACATGAGATTTTAATCATCTGTACTTCCTTCACAATAACATTTTAATTCAAACATCATCCAAAGATTGGATTTTTGAATTGCATTAGACTTCTCATTTACACATTTCAGTATTAATTTTAGAAGCCTTCCAATACATAAAAAAATGACCTTGTTCACCTGTAGAATCTCACCTTAAAAATGCTTTGTCTTCTCACTACCCCAAATCACTGCTGGTGCTGCTCTGTAGTTTAGTCATGATTAATAGCCACATCCCCCCCCCCCCGCCCCATTCAGTGGTAGTCCCCCCTCTCTCCTTTAGAACATCCTTCCACTGAAAGACGGATGAGGGCGAAGACGAGCCTGAGAAAGATTTATGGCTAAATAATGTATGTACATTTCTGCACTCGACTTGTCTCATGTGACAGGGGAGATTTTGTGCACACAATGTGGACCACAACTTTGGCCAGACTTCTTGGTGGGTCTGAGACCTCAAAATGTGTGTGAGTGTGTGTGAGAGTGTGTGTGTGTGTGTGTGGGTGTGTGTGGGTGTGTGTGTGTGTGTGTGTGTGTGTGAGTGTATGTATGTGTGTGTGCTTGTGTGGTAAGGGTGTGGGAAGTTCGATTGGGCAGATCTGTGGTTTGGACTCAATCCAAAATTGGGATTTTATTGTTGTGTGTGTTCGGACTGTCTTCTATAGGACGTCTGTGGGAACTGTGTCCTTCCCTCTCGGTCTAAAACCCCTTTTTCAGTTCTTCCGCACACCCCACACACCCACCCACCCCTCCACTTCTCTCCTCCTTTTCTTTGCTTACACACACACATACGATGAAGTGTCTAGCTTTATCAGACAGGCCCGTCTGGCTCGTCTGCTGGGGCAGGATGTCGGCAGTGACAGTAGTTTCCTGGGCTGTTAGGGGGTGATGACACGGGGGGGGTCTGTCTGAGACACTAATGGGTTGGACTGAGGCCTGAGTCACCTGGACATGCCCACTGACTGACGGGACAGGACTGCACACTGCACTCCCTGCATAGTAAAGCTAAGAGAAAGGGACTGGGTCAGTCCCTCAGCTATTAACCCCTTCATGCCTGTGGTAAAATCACTGAACAAGCAACCAAAGAACTATTATTATTATTGTTGTTGTTGTTGTTATAACTTCCAGTTACATTTATTGAACAAAAACCAGAGGTTTACAACATTTATAATGTAGTGATGTTTATTTACACTACCAGTCAAAAGTTTTTGCACACTATGGTTTTTACCACTTATCCATTTATTTCATAAACTGTAGGGTTTTATTCTTGTTAAACACTGGAAAGTTGTTGAGTGAAAAACTACAAATGAAAATATGTCAAATAAAACAAGTTTCCTTTATAAGATGAAAGAATCTGTGACAGTGCATGTCTGACATCCTATTAACTGGTTGTGTGGTGATGCAGAGTCAAATCTGTTTCATCCCATTGACTGTCACTTAATAGCTCATTTAATATCTAGCACGTGTCTGTTGACCCACATTATAATTAGAATTATTATTATATTAGTTACCTTTTTGTAGGTCAGTAGTGATGACCTACAAACAGTAAATTTATCTGTAAGCAAAGAACATTGAGTGTATTTTTAGTAAATATTAAGTGACTAACATGTAAATGTGGAAAATCTCAGTGTGTGTAAAAAAATTTTGACTGGTAGTGTAGATTTATTTTTCATAACAACTCCTGGCTGTATTTGATGGACATCTTTGTGCTTCCAGAGCCTTCTCTGTATTTCGGAGAGATGGAGTACACGGTGGATGAGAGTGCAGGTTATGTGGAGGTGAGAGTGTGGAGGACGGGCACTGACCTCTCCAAGACTGCCACAGTCACTGTACGCTCACGGAAAAGTGAACCCGTCTCCGCAGAAGGTAAAAAGCCTATTCATTATATTTTGCATTACAATCTGTGGTTATAAAGATGAAAAAAGTCAATATGTAGTTTTTGCTTCTTTGGGTGCTATCATTATGTGCAATATCTTATTATGTACAGTAGTCTTGCCATGTGCAATTTCACTACTTATGTCAATATAACTTACACTTCTGATCTCTATTACATGCGGTTACATACTCCTAACCACCATTTGTGTTTCTAACAATTCAATCAACTGTAAGTTACTTATCTATAGTATTTACACCCCAGCATTTGTGTATATAGAATAATGTATTTCAGTTTAAGTATTTCTCAGGAGTTTTTATTGGATTTATAAGACTTTATATATTTCATTGTTCTTGCCTCTGTGTCTCTGTGTGTCTGTGCAGTCGAAACATAAGGAATTTCCTTCAGGATCAATAAAGTTTTCAGACTCTGTGATTCATGAAAGAATCAGAATCACAATCTGATTCTGACTTTGATTCTTTCATGAATCACATTCCTCAGAATAAGACCTTTGGTAACATTTTACTTGAATCCTGCTATATAACATCGACTTAACTATACCATTAATACATTATGGCAGATGTCATATGCTAACATGATGTTGTGACACATTACGTTCAATAATATAATATTGTAATGTTACCATAACTAGTAGTCATCATGACAGATGTCAAAATGGTAAGTGTCATATCTACAGTACTAGAATACCAAAAAATGGAATGTGACAAAAGCTGTCATGACATCGAACATTATCTGTCATGGCAAGTACTGGTAATGGTAGCATGACAAACTGAATAAAACCTCATGACAACTCATGCCATATCACATCTACCATAATACATCACATCTTATGTTATGTATTAGGGTTTCGGTACAGAGAACACCACCAAACCACTGTTTGTGTTACTAGTAAATTACTTAGCAGTGAGTTATTTATCTATAGTATTTATACCCCAGCAATTTGTGTGCATAGTGTATTTCATACAGAGTATTTCTGCAGATGTTTTATTTAGTTTTTATTCTAGACTATTATATATTGTTCTTGTCTCTGTGTCTCTGTGTGTCTGTGCAGTTGTAACATAAGCAATTTCCTCCGTGATCACTAAAGTTTTCTGATTCTGATTAAGTGTTACTAGATCCTCACATCCAAATTTACACACAAATGCTTGTTTTGTTCTATGTTAACATATGGCGTAGTTATATTTATTTAATTGGAGAAAACATTATGAGCGATATTAAGAATGGTTGAAGATAATAAGATAAACATTATAGACGACAATGCACCTGAATTTGCTTTATCTTGGATTGACTCTTTAGCGGGTCTGGATTACGTTGGAATCAGTCGTAACTTGGACTTTGCGCCCGGAGTCACCATGCAGACGTTCCGTGTGACCATCCTGGATGACCTGGGCCGTCCGGAGCTGGAAGGGCCAGAAAAGTTTGAGCTGGTGTTGCGAATGCCCATGAACGCTGTTCTGGGAGAGCCTAGCAAGACCGTCATCACCATCAATGACACCATCACTGACCGTGAGTCCCCCATCTGAAAGTTAAAGTAATAGGTCTGAAAAATATCGCATTCGTGCAATTTTATCTTGACCTAAAATGGTCAGTCAAGACATGCTTGATATCTGGAGTTTGCTTCTGGAGCTACGAGGCTAATGTAGCTAACAAGTAATGAAAACTTCTATGCTACCAATTAGCATTGTGCAGACTGCAAATTGTGCAGAAGTCTGGGTGTGAGATGTGTTTTTCCATATTATCAGTTCCCAGAGTGCAGTTCAGGGAGGCGGAGTATAAAGTGGACGAGGCTGATGGACAGGTGAAGGCCATGGTGTACCGCAGCGGCGACATAAGCCAGAAATCCACCGTTCGCTGCTACACTCGCCAAGGCTCCGCCCAGGTCATGATGGACTACAACGAGCGGCCCAACACTGATGCCTCCATCATCACCTTTCTGCCAGGTTAGCAAGTCTCTCATCGTTCAGTCATCTGATTAAGTGTTTATACTTCATTACAGTAACTGAGTACTTTACTCAGTTTCGAGTCTTTTACTTTCACTCCACTACAGTTCACAGTAAAAAATCCAACTCTGCTTTCGTCTACTACATTTTCCATAAAAGAAAATCAACCCATGGTGCACCATTCACTAAATCACTCCCCTAAAGACCAAATATCCAGGGTAGCTTAGTGACTGTAACTAGGGCTATTTTTAAGGCATATAAATGATAGCTCAGAAATTTGGAGAATGAAATTTTATTAATTCTCTCATATGAAGATTTGAAGAGCAGAAATGTTGGACTACTAGAATATCTCATGATGTCTTTTGACACTTTTGAAGTACTTTTACTTACGCAAAGTATATACAGAGCACTAAAATATTGGATTTATGTATTTGTCCAACACTGATTATTATTCATTCAGCAATGATTATTATAATTAAATCATTCATTCTACCACTACTATTACTACTACTACTATTACTACTACTACTACTACTACGACTACTTCCTCTACTACTACTACTTCTACTACTACTACTAATAATAATAATGTTTCAGAGTGCTTCTCTGCTTTTTGCCCTACGACCACTGTGATAGGCTGCAGCACTTCTGCAATAATGAAAACAGAAAAACAGTTTTCTGTTGACAGCAATTATATCCTGTACCTGTCCAATTCACACTCAATCTGTGTGTACGTGTGTGTGTGTGTGTGTGTGTGTGTCCACAGGTGAAAATGAAAAGTCATGTATAGTGACCTTGGTGGATGATTCTATTCATGAGGAGGATGAGGAGTTCCGTCTGGTTCTGGGAACGCCCAAGAGCAAATCTCCGTACGGGGCTGCAGTGGGGGAGCAGAAGGAAACTCTGGTCACCATCACGGACAAAAAAGACAGTGAGTTTACTACTGCTGTGTTCTACTCCACACAGATATTCAGGACTCCAGCACATACTCATCACAACCATAAAATATGCAGCGTAGTCTGTCAGGTATCCTAGAGGTTTATTATCTGAAGGTTGGCTTTGTTTCTGAACTGAACCCAAGCAATGTGTGTCTCCTTCTTCAGAGTCCATCATCAGATTCTCCGAGATTAAGTACAGTGTGAAGGAGCCACAGGTTGCCGGGGAAATCGCCGTGGTAAAGATCCCTGTCCTCCGCCTGGGTGACACCTCCAAGGTCTCGGTGGTGAGAGTTCACACCAAAGACGGCTCAGCCACGTCTGGAGAGGACTACAACCCCCTGTCTCAAGGTCAGCAACAGCTCCTGATTCAATTTAATGAAGGACTGATTGAGTCAAACCAGGTTTCTAATGAAACTACAGTAATACTGGACTTCCACAAGGACACACTGATATACTGAACATAACATCACTATTTACTGTAGAATGTTATTTTCATTTATTGTTTTTAGTTTTATTTACATTGCTCATCTAAATAGTTTCTAAATATTATTTTTGCAGGTGACTTTTACATAGTATTATATACAATAATGACTTCAACAATGTAGTAAAATTATAAGCCAGATAATATTGCATTTAGGAACAAAGTTACTAAATAATAAATAATATTCTATAATTATATACCATATCGTTTTATCTGCCTATCTGGTTCACTTTTGAAACATGGTTTTTTCTAAATATGAGTTTTATTTTACCTTAGCATGAACCTTTCTATGTCAACCTGAATCATCTACAGATCCATTCATCCAATTAAAATTTAAATGAAAATGAAAGGGTTTAATGTGACATTAAAGCATTACTATTCTTTTTTACAGCTGTGTAACATCTTACTAATTGTTTGAAACTTGATCAGCTGCACAGGACTAGAACAATGCAGTCATTTTGAACATTGACATACTGGAATTCCAGCCAATTGGCACTTTTCCACTGGCACAAGGAACCGACCTGTGCCACAAACAAATATTTTTACATTACAAATAAAGCAACTCATTGATAGGTTGAAATGTTGTCATGAAAACCAACAGACTTGGAAACAAGCTGGGAGGTTGACAAAGTACAAGCATGACTGTCTGTTTGGGCTGAAGATAAGTTTCAGTGGAGTTTTCTATGACACTAACAACGCAACGCAAAACGCAAAGGTGATCCAGGACATCACTAATAAATTAGCTGGGTTAGGAATTTGTCACATGGCTAAAGAATGCCGAGAAAAAAAAAACTCGAGACAAAAAAAGAAGACCCCAAACAACAAAAACAAAACGTAAAACGTAACTCTGACAGAAAAAAACTGTCCACTGGTACGATTCCATGGAAGCTGTTTTAGGATGCGTCTGAAACTCCGTTACCAGACTGAGATACACCGGAAAATCGAAGCATGCTACAGCTTGCCATCACAGTACGTTTTAGGTACAGCGCGGTTACTGCCTATGGAAAACTGCCTTATGTCATGTATACTGAGTTTGTGTGTGTGTGTGTGTGTGTGTGTGTGTGTGTGTGTATGTGTGTGTGTGTGTGTGTGTGTGTGTGTGTGTGTGAGCAGATGTGGAGTTTAAAGAAGGCGACACAGAGCACGTGGTGGAAGTTCAGGTTCTGTATGACGGACAGAGGGAAATCCGCGAGGCTTTCACCGTCCATTTGAAGCCTGACGAATACATGGTGGCTGAGACACAGGTCAGAGGTCACTGGCTGTGCAAATAGCCCTTGACACCATGACACTAACACACACACACACACACACACACGTACACACACAGACAGAGTAACATGCCTTTACCTCACTTGCTAAAATAGCCTCAGAGCAGCTGCCTCTGACAGCGAGGTCAGCCTCTGTCTCCTGTAGAGGCGGCCGCTGTCTCCCTCTGCTCTGTGTGTAATATGAATGTGTCTCAGAGGACACACTGACCTATAAACAGAACCGTGCTCTCTGGATGTATATGACCATACAGCCATCAGCTCAGCAGGCTTCAAAGTCAAGCTCAAAACAGCAAAAAAGGTTTACCGCTTTTTGCACCAATACATATATTTTACCACTTTTTGACCAGAGGAGGTTCACCTTTTTGGCCTCTAAGGCTCCTCCTCAGGCTATTAGGGAGCTTTTCCTTTTGAGTCTTGATTTCTCCCTGGAGTTCTTCCTCTTAGGTAGCTTCTCCTTTTGAGTTTAGATTTTTTCCTGAGGTCCTTCCTCTAAGGGAGCTTCTCCTTTTGAGTTCTGATTTCCCCCTGAAGTTTCTCCTCATGCTCTTAGGGAGCTTCTTCTTTGGAGTCTTGATTCCACTCTGAGGTTCTTCCTCATGCTCTGAGAGAGCTTCTCCTTTGGAGTTTTGATTTCACTCTGAGGTTCTTCCTCATGCTCTCATGACCAAGTTTGTGGGTAGAGCATGGATATGTCAACCAAATTAGTTACAAAATGTGTACATTTAGTATTAGCTTTAAGTATAGCTTCATAAAACTCTGTGATTATGAGTGTCTTTGAGACATTGCTGATTTTGAGACATTCTTCTCTCCGTGTTGCCTTCAGATGAGTAAAGCTATCGTGTATATTGAGGAGATGGACAGTGTAGCTGATGTCACCTTCCCAGCCGTGCCTCAGGTGGTGTCTCTACTCATATATGACGATACAACTCGGTCAAAAGAGCACCCCCATCCTCCAACCGGATATCCTGTAGTGTGTGTGACGGTGAGTGTATTACACACACTGCATTCAGTCAAAATGCATACAACACCTTTAGTACTATGTTCTGTTAAACTGCACCTATTTTGCCTAAACAGGAAAGATTATACTGCTTAAACTGAATAAGTGGCTTAAACTGAAGTTCTCAATTGAAAGATCAATTTAATCCAACAGAAAATACTAAAAAAATCATATATAACACCATTATCTGTTGTTCTTCTTATCTCACAAGCAACTGCACTGTACCGTGAACAAATAAAGCACAGTTCCTGTATGCCTATGAAAAAGTGTCTATATTGTCTACTTATGTCTACATTTCCCCCCAGGCCTGCAACCCCAAATATTCAGAGTTCGACAAGACAGGGTCCATCTGTGCAGTGGAGAACATTAATGACACTCTGACTCAGTACCGCTGGCTCGTGAGCGCCCCCAGTGGGCCAGATGGTGTCACCAGCCCCATGCGTGAGGTGGATACCAACACCTTCTTCACCAACACCAAGTCCATCACATTGGACTCCATCTATTTCCAGGCAGGATCACGTGTACAGTGTGCTGCCCGAGCTTTCAACGCAAATGGAGACGCAGGGCTGGAGCTCAGCTCTGCCATCGTGATCATCAGCCAAGAAGAGGGTGAGGCTCATATAATTACCTACATCCCATTACAGAACTACTATCATTCAAAACTGCCCATTCAATAATGGCTTATGTACAATTAGGTGACTTAAAGAAATGAACAAAGAAAAAAATAGAATCTAGATTACCCCCTACACTGTATTGCAATCTGTCACGTGGCCATTACACAGTGTTATGGAGCAATGTTTTTAGTTTTATATCAAGTCAACATTTAATCATAGCATAAATCAAAACTGTCAGTGACAAATCAATGTTTCTGATGAATCTTTGCAGACCTATCAGTCATCACTTTATAAGGGACAATGTGGCTGCATTCAGTTGCAGGCCTGGAGTTGCATAAGCATTTTTTGTTGTTTGTATGTTTGTTTGTTGTGTGTAAATGTGGCATTGTTTTCACATTTCTACAGAGTAAACATAAAATCCAATCTTTTTAAACCTAGTTTGATCTACTTTCATATACAGTTCTAAAGCAGATATATACATTTGGCCATACTGCTCTTATTGCCATCATCTAGAGTCGCTTGTGGACATTATGTGACTAATGACAGATCTGGGTCACTTATGAACAAATGAACAAAGAAAGGTTTGTAGTGTCAACACAACCTATGAGGCACACTTTTAGTATATTTCACAGTAATGAAAATATGTTTTTTGGAGGACCACAGGGAACTGCAGCACACAAACCACTGTTAAATGACAGACTAAGCATTGATTAAGAAGATGTAACTAATTTCACATGATTTTCTGCAGGTCTTTGTCAGCCCCGTATTCCTGGTACTGTTGGTGCTGAGCCATTCTCAGCAAAAATCCGCTACACTGGCCCCGATGACCCTGACTACCCCAACCTCATCAAGCTGACCATCACCATGCCACATATGGATGGTGAGTGAATTCTTTTCATAGCCATATTTGTGATAAAAAGGCAAAAAAGACAAAAAAGACCTCATTGTCCTACAGGGCAGCTGGTGGTTAGGGAGTTGCCCCTGTTTTTGGACGGTCATGTGTTTGATGACTGCCAGTGGCACCACTGAGGTACCCTTGAGTAAGGTACCGTCCCCACACACTGCTCCCCGGGGGCTGCGTCGCTGACTGCCCACTGCTTCATTTGGTGAATGGGTTAAATGCAAAGAAGAATTTCGCACTGTTCACACTGTGTGCTGTGCTGTGCTGTGGTGTATTCATGTGGGCGAATGGACACTTTACTTACACTCTCATTCATGAACTGGTCCGGTGTGTTTTTTGTTCAGGCATGCTGCCAGTCATCTCCACACGTCCCCTTTCGAACTTCGAGCTGACTCTGAGTCCGGATGGTACGCGGGTGGGGAACCACCGTTGCTCCAACCTACTGGACTATAACGAGATCCAGACAGGCCACGGCTTCATCACAGATGCCACCAAGAACCCAGAGATAATCGGAGAGACATCGCCGTATCAGTACAGCGTGGCAATGCGGAGCGCCAACTCCCTGCGCTTCTACCGCAACCTGAACCTGGAGGCCTGTCTGTGGGAGTTCAGCAGCTACTACGACATGTCTGAGCTGCTCAATGAGTGCGGAGGATCCATCGGCACCGATGGACAGGTGAGGGCTGTGGGGACTGTTCTGAGGTGAATTCGGCAGTCATTGCAGGAAATGTTACATATTTATAAGACATTAAATACAAACTCACTGGCTACAAAATCATCTGGGCTACAGCAGCTCCGTGGTCAGAAACAGACCAATAATGAATGGGGCTGAAGAGAAATGTGGCCTTATAAAGCAGTGTTTCAAATAAAGTGGCCAGTGAATAAAAGTAGAAGGTAGGTGTTTCTAATAAAGTGACCACTGAATGAAAGTACAAGGTAGGTGTTTTTAATGAAGTGGGCACTGAATGAAAGTACAAGGTAGATGTTTCTAATAAAGTGGGCAGTGAGTGAAAGTACAAGGTATGTGTTTCTAATGAAGTGGTGATTGACCTGAAGCACTGGTAGGTGATTGATTTTTACAGTTTTAGGTCAGATGTGGACAAGTCTGTCCTTTAGTCCCCCTGCTCTGCACATTTTAGTGCACAAGTTTCCGAAAAAACACTAAACTGCCCAGTGCAGGGAAACTCTAGGACCATTATGACAGCATTATTTGCTATGATTCCTTTTTCTCATGGTCTCTGTACGTGTGCAGGTGCTGAACCTGGTCCAGTCCTATGTTACTCTGCGTGCTCCTCTCTTCGTGTCCTACGTGTTCCACTCTCCTGTTGCTGTTGGTGGCTGGCAACACTTTGACCTGCAGTCCGAGCTTCGTCTCACTTTTGTATACGACACCGCCATCTTGTGGCAGGACGGTATCGGCAGCCCACCTGAAGCCGAACTGCAAGGTAGCCGTTCACCACTAACGCTAATCTTATGGTTATCACAAAAATGGAAAAAGTCAGTTCATGCTGAAGTTCTAAGGTGTGCGTCAGTCCCCATGTTGCTGCAATACAAGGCAGCCAGTCAGAAATAAGATAATTTACATATATCAGTCTTAAAGCAGTTGTTCTTAAAACTTCTGTGGACCCTCACACTCCAAATCTTCAAACATCAGACACCTTAGACAGCTGTTTCAGTAATCAGTTAAAATAAGCCGATGATTTAGTATTTAAGTTAGGGGTTGGCAAAAATATAGTTTATTGTTATTGTGATCAACTTTATCACAATATGCTTTTACGCTTTTTTGAGCATAATGTAAATATTAATGATTATGATGAATATGATTCAACAATATTCATCATAATCGTTAATATTCACAAAAGCTCAAAAAAGCACAAAAGCATATTTTTATGGTTTATCACAATAACAATAAAATCATTTTGCCAGTCCCTTACTTAATATAATGTTAACAAGTATGATGACTATGACTAAATCATATTCATCCTATTATGAATATTAGTTATTATGATTAACATAATTCAATCATAAAATACTTTTTAAGTGGTATTACTGGTTCTTTGTGTTTGTTCACCTTGTCAAACGCATATCATGCGTATTGATAAAGCCCACCCCTAATTCAGTCGTTAATTAGAAGTGTAGGAAATTGGCTAAAAGTTTATAGAATACTGGTTCAGAGAACATTCAGGTGGGAATTATAGTCTACCTTTATTTGGGTTACAATAGTCCCAACCAATTCTATGTCTTTTAAGAAATAACACAAGACCCCCTGGGCCCCCCAACTATACATCACAGTCCCCACTTATAGAAGTACTGATAAGATCTCCACATAGACACACATGAAGATATAAAAGTAGAAGAGGATGCATATGATGTTTATGAGAGTTCACATGAGACTCTCAAACCTCGTCAGCATGTTTATATATGAACCAAAACGTTTATGATGGCATTACTTTGAACTGAGAGTAATTGCCTTATAAATATTCAATATTTTAAATGTACATTCCCATTTACATCTTAGCTGACTGTAATTTCATAAGACTGAATGTACTTCCCCATACGGAAATATAGTAGATCGAAATTGACACATTTTCGATTATATTGAGAGCAATGGTCTCATTTCTTCCCTTATAAAACCTCCAGGTGCCATGTATCCTACCAGTATGAGGATCAATGAAGAGGGTCGTCTGGTGGTCAATTTCAAGACAGAAGCTCGATTCAGAGGGCAGTTTGTCATGTCTCACCCAGGTATAGGGTCTCTTTCACTAATACATATACAGGAAGGTGTCCAGCGGGTCATGTTGACAGGTTCCCCTCAGGACGTCTCTCCTATTGAGTTGCAGATTGATTTTAGCTGCTATATCCGGCCTGCAACCCAATGACTGTGACCTTCCCATGTGGCAGAAACAGGGTCATTCAATCCCGTCAGACCCATATTTCCACCTAGTGGTGACTGAGTGCAGGTGGATGTGATGAATTAGCACCCAGTTTGTCCAAGCAAGTAGCATACGGATTTCACAGAGTCTCTCATTGTATTGATGATACAGTTTGCCTTTTGAGTTTCCAAAGAATCACCGGTACCACTTTACAGTAAGACTACCCTTATAAAGGGTTTATAAATGATTTATAATCGGGTTGTTAATTAGGTTGCAGATGGTTTATAAATCATTATTAAGCAGTTATAAACAAGTTATAACAGTTATCATACACTGATGCAGGCTCACTTCTCCCTGAGAAAGGGACAAGATAAACTCAGCAAATAGCAAGATCTGAGATCTGGCCAAATTGTGAGCATGCATCAACTGTTATAACTTGTTTATAACAACCTATTAATGATTTATAAATACAACCTGATTATAAATCATTTATAAACCCTTTATAAGGGTAGTCTTATTGTAACATGTTGCTGAATCACCTTTATTGACCGATAATGTAACAGTTACATTCAACAGTAAATTAACAGTAACAGCACAGTAAAATAAAAATAATGTTAATGTAATAATAACAAATGCAAAAATACTAAATAAGAAAGTGCATCCAGCATGTGCATAGAGTTTATTAAATGATATATATTCACAAAAATAGATTTGTTCTAGTTTAATCCGGATTTGAAAATGATTATGTACTTGATAAAGTGACTGATCGTTTCTGTCGGCCTACAGGAAGCAGCCTGTCGTCCATGGTGATGTCTGCGGATCACGCCGGGCTAACCTTCACTCTATCACTGATCCGAACCGAGCCCACATACAACCAGCCAATGCAGCAATGGAGCTTTGTCTCTGACTTTGCTGTGAGTAACACATGAAAGCCATTTATTTCTGCTAAACCATTATATTTCTTTAATTCACGCTCCCTATACCATTTACTCTGCTGATACTAACAATGCAGACACAAACTATTAATTTAGTCCATAGTTTAGTATGAATAATAAAAAGAAACTGCCAGTATTTATTTTCTTACTTGATCTTAGTTTTAATATTCTTTATTATTAACATTTAATCACAGAGCCAGTCCAATTTAAGGCCATTTCAGTTACCACATTGGCTAGTTTTGTGTTGTTAAAGATAACCCAAGTAATGAAACAGATTTGAAGATATGGTTCAATTGTGTGTGTATGTGTGTGTGTGTGTGTATGTAGGTGAGGGACTACTCTGGCACCTACACTGTCAAGTTGATTCCCTGCAGTGCCTCCCCTAATGGAGAGTTCAGTATTCCACCAGTGTGCCACCCAAGGGAGCCTCTCACCTTCGACATGGACATCCGTTTCCAGCAGGTCTAAAACACACACAGCTACAGATTTTTATGCTGTAGATGCACTCTGTCTGGACGACTGAAAAAGAAAACCAGAGACCGAACTATCAGGAGCTAAATAACAAAGTAGCTACCAAAATATCAAAGATGTTCTCAGACTTACTTATGATCTTTCATATTACAAAAATCAAACCAGGGCATGAAAACAGTAAGTAATGGCAACCCATGATATGTCTTTTTTCATTCTGTATGGAAAACTAAAAAAAAAACAACACACAGCAAACTGTCAGGTGCTAATACAATAATGGTATTAATGGTATTAATGACACACATGCCATAAAGGAACCAAAAATAGCAAAGACTGTCTCAAACTTATTTATGATCTTTCATATTACAAAAATCAAACCAGGACATGAAAACAGTAAGTATTGGTAACCCATGATATCTCTCTTTTCCTCCCAGGTGAGTGACCCTGTGGCAGCAGAGTTCAGTCTAAACACACAGATGATCCTGGTGTCTAAGAAGGAGATGTGGCTGTCCGATGGCTCGATGGGCTTTGGGGAGGGCACAGATACCGCCTTCACTGAGGGTAAGACAACACTGCAGTGCAGTGATAAGGGCTGGACTGAACTGACCTGAGCGGTTTGAACACACCTGACGTGCAATGTTAATGTTAATATTATGTTCGGTCTGGAAGGTTTACGTCCCTTTCACACTTTACTGTTACACTGTTGTATTGTCTATTTATTGTATTGCCTCGCATCCACACTCCATCCACACCACTGTAACATTGCTACATTGTCTATTCATATTGTTTCTGTCATCCCTTGCACCTTGTTCAATGCTGCTAACTGCCACCTGCGCATTAATCTTACTTATAGTGCAATTCTAGCCTTTCTGGAAGGTTTACATTTCATTACATTACTGTTGTAGTGTCTATTTGTTGTGTTGCCTGTGGCGTAACATGCACTTTGTTGAATGTTGAATGTTCACACATTACACTATGTACACATTCACAGCTGCTGATGAGAGTGAAGCAACCTTGACCTTGATCTGAAGTATCTGTAACCTAGTACTGGCAACACTCGTGAACAATTGTCAAGCCTAGCGCTCCATTTCTCATGGTTTTTGTGTAGGTTCCACCATCTATGGCCGTGTGATGGTTGATCCAGTGCAGAACCTCGGGGACTCATTCTCCTGCAGTATAGAGAAGGTGTTCCTCTGCACGGGTACAGATGGCTACGTGCCGAAGTATAACCCCACCAATAAGGAGTATGGCTGCTTGGCTGATGCGCCCTCATTGCTCTACAGGTTCAAGATCCTGGTACGCCATTTGATTTCCCTGAAATGTGTTTGAGTTTTATTGTTATATGAACCCTTAGAACTCAAGCGGCACGAATCTATACTGGCAGTGCAACAAATGGTAAATTTTCATCATACAGCAAAACAACTCACCACATGAAAGTTCCCCCGGTTTTTTGTCAATGCTCAAGGTCTCAGAAGTCATGCTGAGCTTTGTTTGGTGTTCATATGTCACGTAGAGCCAAAATTATTGTAATTTTAAAAACATGTAATAATAATAACTGCTACTGAGGTTTTAACAATGGTGTAACATGCAAACGCCCATAAAAAACAAAAATGGTCAAACCGTTTTTATTTGCTGAAATTAGATTTTACGAATACGCCCTGAATTCTAAGGGTTAAATTTTGGGTGAACATGAGAAAAATGAACAGACCCACAGGAATGGCCAAATTTTGGGAAGAAATTGTTTCTTTTTTACTACCATTTCAGAGCTATAAGGTCAACTTGATCAGCTAGCTTGGAAACTGCATTCTTATTCAGTCCTACATCTTTGCCCTCTAGGACAAAGCCCAGCCTGAGACCCAGGCCACCGCCTTTGGAGATGTCAGGTTTGATGCTAAACTTGCAATGGACATTCCAGGGGCCCTTTCTTTGATCCGACAGCCAGGTTCAGATGGGTTCACGCTGTCGTCATCCCCCCTCTTCCAGGTCAGAGTCTTGCCTTTACTTTCCAAACTCAAAAACCAAAAGGGCATCTTAAGGTTTTGATATCAGCTAGTGCCCTGGTGGTTATCGATCTGACCCTGTGATCGGAAGGTCATAGGTTTGAATCCCAGGGTTGCCAGTGGCACCACTGAGGTACCCTTGAGCAAGGTACCGTCCCCACATACTGATCCCCGAGTGCTATCGCTTCACTCGGGTGAATGGGTTAAATGCAGAGAACAATTTCACACTGTTCACATAAATGGCCACCTTACTTAATATGTTTTGGAGTGCTATTTGTGTGTTTATCAATGTAAAATACATTTTAATTAATGTGTTGTCTCAAAAAATAGATTTTGAGATTAAGATTAAAGTAAATGTATAGAGTAAAAGATTTACTAAGTAATCGATTCATTTGTAATATGCACATTTGTGTTTAAAAGAACCAATTAGCATAGTGCTAACTGCATGCAGTCTTTACAGGCTTGCTTTAAACCATATCACATTCCACCAATGTTTCCACCAATGTAAATTTGACAGAGGAAAAAAATAGATAAACATATTTGTCCTTCAGGTCGCTGCTGGTCGAGAGTGGTTCATCCACACTATATACACTCTGCGCTCCAGGGACAATGCCAACCGTGGCATTGGTAAGAGAAGCCTGGAGTACCACCATGGCATTTCATCTGTCCTGCCCAAGTCCAATGCTGAAACCCGACACCGCCGGGCTGTGCCCGACCCAGAAGTTTTGGACATTGGAGCGGAGAACAACCGCGGCACTAACATCCAACACATTGCCCTGGACCGCTCGGACAGACTCCGGGTGAGCCAGCGGCAGCCGTGGGGCCATGAAACCTACCTAGAGCGCCCCCTGGTGGAGGGGAGCTCAGGTAAAGAACCTGGCTCTGACTCTGCTCTACCAGCTGGCATGCCCGTGCTGCTGGGAGTGGCTGGTCTGATTCTGCTGGTGTGTCTGGTGATTGTTCTGGTGGCTCTCCTCCTCAGGCGCAAGAGGAAAGAGAAAGAGTATCCCCCCTACGCCACCTCCTCCTGTTCAGCCTACAGTGGCAGCAGCAGCAGCAGACAAACCACAAGCACGAGATACAGTGGAGACAGTTCTGAGGTGTAGACATCAACACTGAGGCCTTCGCTGTCCACAAACACGTGGACCCACCTGTCATGATGGAGCCTTCCTGCCCGGAAGAGCAGATGAGCTGGAGAAGAGGACGTGTCAGATTTTCAGCATGGCGAAGGGAGATTTTCCGTTTTTGGATCCCATATAAGGTTCATTCACTCTCCAAAATGACTATGCTTTCCACTTCTATACTATTCTTATAACTCTTAGCTTTATCCCCAACAAGCACTGAGGACTTCCATGCATGCAGCAGCTTCCACAAATCAAAAGCTCAAGAGTCAAAGAAAGTGTTTCAAGTCTCATCGTACCAGTATGACGAGCAAATCTGTGCTTTGCTTAACTTCGCTGTCCAGAGAAAACCAAGTATCTCCACATTTTGTTTCAACTTTTTTTCATTGTGTGAAACTTTCATGAGGAACAGACTAATAGAATAGCTTAAATTAGTTCTTACATTAACTTACATTAAAAATAAGGAACATTTTCACTTTCTCCAGTAAAGTTACCATGCTGAAGATGGACAGCGCATTATGATATACTCTACCTGCTGAAGTTAGATTACATTAGTGCTTAAGTGCTGGTGCACGTTGTGCGGATTGTAATAAATGACACATATCGGTTTTCTGAAACGTTTATTTAAAATCAAAAGCAATTACCTTCCACTTCTACTGTAATATATAAGACATCCCAGTGTTAACCAAAAGCATATGTCAGCAGTCTGGACCTGACCTCCGTCAGGATTCTGATGTTTATCTGTGACAGTACAATAAGTTTACTGTAGACTCTACTTCAAATTGAATTTGTAAACCTTTTCTTGGAATGTGTGTCAGACATGATTGCAATAGAGATAGATGTAGGAGAGCTGACTTGTTAAAACATTTATGTAATAAATGTATGTATTTTTATATTTGTGACACACTGCTGTGTACAATAGCACACACCAGTTCCCATGTCGACAGACCATGATTATGGTGCTAAGAAGAGGGTTTGTAATGTTTAATTTTATTAATTTCAAGTGCAAGTATTCAGATTTTTATACATTTGTCAGGATGTGTCAAAATGTGATGCAGAATTACACATAACTGTGTATAATTATTATCTTGTGTATGCCCATACTTATCCACCATCACACAGAACAGTGCCAGCGGAAGGTATTATTGCATCCTGATATAACTTGAAAAGCTGTGAACCACAGGTGGTGACTGTTAAATAATTGTGACATGCAAAAATTGTTGTTTCAAACTGCATATTTGGTTTAAAATGTATTAAAGGCTCATAACACGTCCATGTTAAGGTGCTCATATTGCTAATGATTTATATGGTCTCAATTTGGTGATGCCGCTTTCAATTTATTGTTCAATGTATTAAAATTACATTGCCAAAGTACCATCTTCCCCTGAGTCGCATTCCTTTGAGCAAAGAGTGTTGTGTCACAACTGTGTAATTTATAATTATAATTCACCACCAGTCTGATAACTGAGTTGGTCCACAATTACTTCTAATAAAATCTTATTTTAGAGTGGCTTTGTTTGGACAAACAATATATCACTTAATACAGTCAATAACAAGTCACTTTTACTAAATCTAGCAATTACATACAGATAGATTCATAAAAATTATGTCTTGCAATATTGGCTTTAGCCAAAGCTTTCAGTTGTATGCAAAAGTTTGAACACTCCCCTTCAGATCACTTGTTTTGTCAGTTTTCTAAGCAAAAATAAGTACACCCCTTCCACAGGGAACTCAATTACGGCATTTTTCTGCACATTTTTATATACAATTTCTGTCTTCACTGATCAGCCACAACATTATAGCCACTGAGAGGTGAAGTGAGTAACATTATTTCATGATAATAGCACCTATCAAAGGATGGAATACATTAGGCAGCAAATGAACAGTCAGTTCTTAAAGATGATGTGTTAGAAGCAGGAAAAATGGGCAAATGTAAGGATCTGAGCGACTTTGAAAAAGCATTGTGATGAATTATGATGGCCAGACATCTGGATCAGATCATCTCCAGAACAACAGTGGTCAGGACCTACCAAAAGTGGTCAAAAGAAGGATGACTGGTGAACCAGCGACAGCGTCATGAGTGACATGTGTGTGTGATGTGCTTTGAAATTCCTGTGGCTCCTGCCTTTGTTCTCACATTTTGAAAAACCTGTCTTCTGAGCCTCCAGCAATAACAATCATTGCAGAGGGTGGCACAGTATATTTCACTTTGACTTGAGTGTGCTTCAATTTGGCAACCAGTTAATTGCAGGAGTTAAAAATGGGCAAGGCTTTCCGGGTGGCATGTTGCTAAATATACTGGTTATACAAGACCAACAGTTCTGCTGAATAAATTAAGCATGACTGGTAACTCAGTCAGTTCATTTAATTTTATAAGCAAAGTCTAATGACTTGTTTGACATGTTCAGTAATGTCAGCAGAACGTGATGAAACTGAAACCAGCATATGCAAGGTACAGCTAATCCAAGAGTACTGGTAGAGAACACACACATCCAATACACCATGTGCAATATTTCTTTTGACTGCAATTTTTCTGAAGCAACATGTGCAATCTTTGGGGTGGAATATTAT
>JBBPCZ010000156.1:119286-140512 GCA_037974445.1 Brycinus macrolepidotus | reverse complement strand
CTCTCTCTGTCTCTCTCTCTCTCTCTCTCTCTCTCTCTGTCTCTCTCTCTCTCTCTCTCTCTCTCTCTCTCTCTCTCGGTCTATCTCTCTCGCTCACGGCGCTCCTCAAATCGCGGCAAAGTCTTTTAAAGTGAGGAGGAAGGCAGAAAGGAGCGTCTTCCCTCAGACAGCTTCCCTCATCCTGCACCCTCTAATAAAAAGGTTCTTCAGTGAAGGAATGCACTCAAACAGAACCCCGACTTGAAGAACACTGTTGTTGTGCTCCCTCTGTGCGTGGCATTCTCATTTTTTTACACTAATTATTATTATTGTCATTACTGATGTCAACGAATAAGTATAACTACACTACAAACTGATCAGTAGTAAATTACCAATATTAAATTAATATTGATAATGATTATATTATTAATATTATTTTGGCCAATTTATAGTAGTCGTCTACAAGAAATAACGCATCATAAATGTTAAATCAAGTGAAATTAGTCACTTGTGGCTCTTGAAGCATATCAATTTTATGCAGAACCTCAAGTTACTGTGGAGAACCTGGCATGTATCAAGCTTCAAAGAACCTTACTGCACTATATATTAAAGGTTCCACGGAGAACCTATCATATACAGTGATTTAAGGAACCTTATGTAGCACATTATGAGGTTCTATGCAGAGCCTAGTCTATATAGTGCTGTAAAGAACCTCACACACACTACGTCTTAAATGCTCTATGGAGAACCTGGTATATATCATGCTTTAAAGAACGTCGCAGCACTATAAATTAAAGATTCTATGAAGAACTTGGTATGTGCCATGCTTATGAGCACCTCATACCAAAGGTCCTGCAGAGAACCTGCTTTAAAGAACTTTTAAAGAAATATTAAAGATTCTATAAAAAACCTAGTGCATACAGTTCTTTAAGGAACCTTATGTACCACTACATATTAATGGTTCTCTGGAGAACCTGGTATGTGTAGTGTTTTAAATAATGTACAACTGCATTTTAAAAGTTCTATGGAAAACTCAAGGCTTTAAAGAGCCTCACAAAGTACCAAATGGGTTCTGCTATTGTTGCAAGTTATAGGACCTTTATTTTGGTACTATGAAGAACCCTTTTTGTTTTGAGTGTAGAACATGGGAGCTGCACTGGATTGAATGTTTTTGAACTTTCTTCACGTTTTCCCTCCAGAGATAGAACTGAATGGCTGGACGCTCTGAAACACGGTTCCTCAACGGTTCCTGGCTTGGATGCAGGGTTCTAGACAGAATGTTTAACTGGTTAAGGGCCTTTACACTGTGTTTAAACTTTAACCCACACCTCTCACTCCTGAAGGAACCAGCTGTTTAAAGGTTCTTTTGGGGTTCTTCTATGGCATCGCCCCAAAGAACCAAGTGAGAAATGAGGGTGGAAACCAAGACGGGACGCTTGGCGCCGGTGCAGAATTAAAGAGCTGCTTCTTCTCTTGTGGCTTTTTTTGCTTGAGAACAAAACTTAAAGAGCTGGACAGGTGGACACTCTGAAACACGGTTCCTGAACGGTTCCTGGCTTGGTCACAGGTTTCTAGGAGGAATGTTTCTTTAGGGGTTCTTCTATGGCATTGCTCCAATAAACCATTAATTGTAATAATCAGAAGACAGCCAAGATCCGAACAACTGGACACTCTGAAACACGGTTCCTGAACGGTTCCTGGTTTGGTCGAAGGGTTCTAGAAGGAATGTTTACTTGAGAAAGGCCTTTACTTTACGTTTAAGTTTTAAGCTTGCAAGGGCGAAGGTTCTTTATGGGTTCCTCTATGGTATCGCTCCAAAGAGCCCTTTGATTCTCATGAACACTGTACAGTTGAGGAATGGGGGAAGAACCCAAGGACATTTTGAACCAGACTTTTTTTTTTTTTTTGCTTAAAAATAAAAGGAATACTGCAAGAGAACCACTGCTGCTTTTGTTCTGGAATAAAATTCGGAAGAGAAGGATCTAAGTACGGGACACTCTACAGCGCATGCAGTAGGACGACTTCGCCTGGGAGCCGACCGTGGGGACGGTGCTTCACAGCCACTGACCCGCCTCCTCAGCAAGAACCGACCCCTTAACACTCGTTCTCCACAGCGGAACGGCAGCCTGTGCTCGGTCTCGGATCCAATACTGGTAGGAACACAGTCCGGACGCACCGGATAGGCTGGTTTACTACACTCGTCCTGGTCAGACGTTTATTTTTTTTTCTCTCTTTTTAACCGAACGCTTGTGCAAAACCGGCACACTAATGCAAAGATACAGTAAGACCCCCCCCCCCCACATCAAACCCCACCCCCCCAACCCCCCCAGCACCGCAGCCATGACCTCAGACGCTGCTCTGTTGGAGAGCCGTCATTGCAAAGAGTTTTCCTCGCAGCAATATTACACATCATCCCGCTCGTATAGTCGCAAAGTGCAAAACCGAATTCCGTACTGAAGCTAAAAACATAAGAGAACGAGTCGAAAGGAAAGGATCGAGGAGCCTGAAAGCATGCCAGCTCCCTCCGCATGTCTCACAAGTAGATAAAACAAGTCACAAGGTTTTTTTGTTCTTTTTTTGCATTATTTTTTTTCTTCTCGGATTAAAAACACTTTTTTTCATTTTCGAAGCTAATATAAACGATTCAAAGCTAGTAAGATGCTACCTCTTCTCGCCTACACTTACTTTGAGCTGGAAGTATTGTACTGTAACATAACCCCGCCCACCCCTCCCCACCCCTTCCCCAAAAAAAACATCAAAAAAAAAAACAAACAAAAAAAAAAAAAAGAAGGGAAAAGAAGAAGGAAAATGAAAGCAAACGACCATCGATACAATTGTTTTACACCAAAAAGCCTCTCAGGACGTTATTTACACACATGAGCCATTCATGCTTTATGTACGGGATTTTCTGTTTAAAAGCTATCGTTTACACAAATACAACAAGGAGACGTTTTTCTCTCTTTTTTTGTCTCGTTATTATCGTCGTTTCTGCAGGCAACAGTCACACACAAAGAGTCTGAGGAGCTTCTTTGGAGTCGGACGAAAACTGAGAATAGGGTTGATGTGTGTGTGTGTGTGTGGGGGGGGGGGTTATAGGGAGGGAGGGGTGTTAGGTAAAAGTTGGAAAGTCTTGGAATCGCTCCGATCAAAGTTCTTCCAAAGAAGGAGAAGTGTCAGAAGGGCACGGCGCTGATTCATGGTCCGCTCAGAGCTGGAAACAGAACCTTTTTAGAGAATTCTTGAAATAACACTGAAGTCTTTTGTTTTTTTTTTGTTTTGTTTTTGGACAAGCATTACAGGGGCACCCAGTGCACGCTTTTGTTTGTTTTGTTGTATTTTCGTAAGCAGGAAACAATGCAGTTATGTAGGGGGGGGGGGTTGGACGGGAATGCTCTGGATGGGCTATTCGACCCCCCCGGAGAAGGGTATGCTATTTTTGTGCAGGTTGGGGTTCTGGCTGTGCCTGTTCCTGCTGCGAACCGAGGAGAACATCATGTTGCAGCCAGGAACTTTGCACTTGTGCATCTCCCGCAGGTGGACAGTCTTGTAGTGGACCCTCAGGGTGCCTTTGTTGCTGTACATTTTGTGGCAGATGGTGCACAGGATGCCCCCGCCCACGCCGTTGTTGCCGCTGCCGCTGCCGCCCGACCCACCGAGGGACGGAGAGGAGGCGGGGTCGGAGGGAGTGAGCTCCTCCCCTTTCTGCTCCCTGGCCCCACCTCCATCCTCGTCCCCGACCCCTGGGTGACCCTGGCTGGCCTCGTCTCCTTCCTCGCTGCCCTCCAGGTCTTCCAGCAGGATCCCCTCGTCGCTGCCCTCGTCCGACTCGTGCGAGGAGTGCACGCTGCCGCTGGACTGCACGCTTGACGTCGTGCTTAGGTCCAGGACCACCGCGTAGTCATCGTTGCCGCGGTAACCGTACTCCGCGCTGACGGGGGACTCGGCCTCCTCGCCCCGGGTTGTGTTCCGGTGGGCACCTGCCACCCCCTCCAGCGCTGGGTGGTGGTGGTGGTGGTGGTGGTGGTGGTTGTGGTGCTGCTGCTGGTGGTGGTGGTGGTGCCCGTGGTGCCCGCCCCCGTAGATTTTGGCCAGGAACTCGGTGCGCAGGTCCTTGGGCAGCGGCGGGAGCTGGGGGTCCAGGACGATGTCGTCCAGTTCTTTGGTCAGCAGTTTGCGGTGCAGGTTGATGTTGGAGCTGTGCCTGTGGCAGGGAAACACACAAAGCGAGACTCGTTCCAAGAACAATTTTGACTCAAAAATAAACAAAAATAAAGCAAAAAACAAACTCAAAAAACAGCAAAACAAAACCCCAGCAAATGAAAGCTGATTGTGATTTAATGCCCTCAGCTCCCGGATGCATACACAAGCTTCCCTGCCTACCCAGGCGATGATGAATTGACGCCAGTGCTAAAGCTAACAGCTTCTTGGTTAGACTGAGCCCTGCCTTGCCTTGCCTCGCCTCGCGGGACTCGCCTGCTTCCGTTCGGGAGGTTAACAGCAGGCGTCTGGAGGATTAAAGGAAAGGGGACCTCCTCCGCTCACGGTTACAGCGGAGGGAGAGTGGCGCGGGCCCAGCTAGCGACCCGCTAACGTGTTTACCCCTGTCAGCGCGTCTGCCGGCACGCTCCAATCCAATTGACTCTTGACTCAATTAAATAGTGCAGCACATTGAATGGGAGTTTATCAATTGATTCGAGCTGCGGTAATGTGATAATCGAGGGGAACCGGATAGCGTATTAGCACTGACTCGGACAGCATTAGCGCATTGACTCACGCCTGGAGGTGGCCTAATCCAGGCCCATAAACGTGGCGCTCTGCTTTAATAAAGATGGGCTTTTCTCTCGCCCCAGTGCCGGATCGCATAACACGCAGGGACGTCCTTTCAGAACACTGAGTGGGTATGAATCATCACAGCAAACAGTAACAGCAAAAAAAACCCAAAAAAAACAGGGAGATAAAGTGAACAAAAAAATCACTCGCCTTGCAACGGTTGCTGGGGAGATTTCTGAACTGAAAATGATTGGGAAAAATAAAAAAAGAAGAGAAAAGAAAAGCAAGTTACATGGTTTCAGGGGTCCAAACTCATGGGGTCCATGCAAAAACAAGAGGGCAGTCGGGTAACTGGGATGGTAACCTAGGCGTGACTGATAAATGGGTTGCACAGTGTGTAGTAGAGCTTACCAGCAGTGCCATGGTTGATGCAGTCAAAAAGGGTCCCTTTTCTTTAATTATTTACTTCCCTATCCGACATTCTCCTGCAAGAAGTAAAAATACATTCAATAGAGGGACCCTTTCTGTTCATATAGACTTCAGACGGCAGCCGACCACCAGAGCATCATCAGCATTGAGGAGCACGGCATCTCCATTAGCTGTGCCTGTCAGCTAGCCTTTGTGCGACTGTGTTTCTGTGTTTGTGTGTGTGTGTGTGTGTGTGTGTGTATGATTGGATGTACATGGTTTATGATCTACGTCAATATAAGTGTGCTATTTTACCAAATGTCACATTAAAATGAAATAATTCAATAAATAAATAAATAAATGAATGAATAAAGAGATGCTTTATCATACCAAATGTACTTTTTTGTACATTTTTTGTCTTTGCATTTATATATTTAACGCAAAGGCAAAAAATAAACAAAAAGTACATATATTTCATTTTATATATATATATATATATGTAAACAAAAACAAAAAAAAAAAATATATATATATATATATATATTCCATTTTTCTTGCACAATGCTGTCGATGACGCTCTAGTGGGTGGAGCCCTCATTACCATAGCCCCGCCCCCTGAAACAATGCCCTCACACTGCTCATAAGCTCTCCTGCAGAGGCTAACTAGCATCTGATGGCTAAACACACACTGAAAAACAACACACACATTATTCTCACAGTCAGGAGGACCTCGGTGCGAAACACTTTTCGTTCAGATGTTCCACTGTAGGTGCTTGAATTTTTAATGCTGACTGAAAATCCAATTTGTCTTAAAAAGTCGCCCCAGAAGCAGCGTTCACAATGTCGCAGCAGATGCAGCAAGTCCTGACCACCAGAGCACCATCAGAGGAGCCTAAACAGTTACTTCATGGTATTTAAGAACTTCTGAAATACCTTTTAACTTTTACTGCGGCTTCGTGCTGCTCGGTTCCATACAGGGACCCTGAACGTGACCGTACCTGACCGTCCGTCCAGTACCTGCTTCGACCGTGTGAACGCTGCTTCCCTGAGACCCAAAATCTGATCATAAACCTGATTCTGAACCTGATCCTGATGCTAAACTGAAATGTTTCATTTTATAAGTAACTTTTTATCTGTTCTATCAGACCACCAGCTGTGAAGAAAGAATCCTAAAAGGTTCCTCACACCTGCACAAACATGATGCATCCACTGACAGGTTCCTTGGGGGTTCTTCTTCAGCATGGCTCCAGAGAACCCCTTTCAATTTTAACCCTTTCACACTCCATAGCTTTATAATAAAGGTGATAGAAATAGACTAAATTCATGTTATTTTTGGTGACATACAGTACTGTGCAAGTCTTAGGCACCTGCGGAAAACTTCAGACGAGCATTGAGTGTTTTTTTCACATTAATATTACTAAACATACTAATTAAAACTAAAAAGAATAAATACTGATAACATTCTACAGTAAACAGTGATGTTCTGTTCAGTATATCAGTGAGTTCTTGTGGAAGTCCAGTATTACTGTAGGTTCATCAGAAACCTGGTTTGACTCGATCAGTCCTTCATTAAATTAAATCAGGAGCTGCTGATGGGGTTTCACAATCCAAACAACGGCCTGGAGGAACCGAGGAGGAATCTGGAACCAAACTTGTGTTCTCCTCACTAGCTCACACAGTATCAACTACTTTTTTACAAGAAAAAAACCCAACTGTTTTCTTGTTGGTTTGTTTTTATTCTAATGTTAACTTATTTACTGTAATGTTAACTAACTGCAGAAAGACACATTTTATCACACACTGAGAAAAATGGCCTTAAACAAATTAGCATAAGACTTCTGCCCGGTGCCGCATGGAGGCTTCCTTGCTGTCCGTCCGCTGGAAAGGCCAGTTTTTAGTGTCTAACCCACCATGCCAGAGCAGTTATCCTTTCATCTATCAGCGTTAGCCTTTCTGCCTCATTTCCGTCTCCCCTACGACTCTGTTCCAGGCCACGACCGTCTCCTCCCCTCCATCCCTCAATTCTCTCCCCCACCAACCTCATCTGCACCCCCCCAGCCTCTAATGTGGCAGCCAAACCAAATTGACAGGCTCATCTCTGCCCAAAAGCTGGAGGCGGCGTCTCCTGAGAGGCCATTCGGAGTCTGCAGAGGAGGCGGAGGAGGAGGAGTGTGGCTCCTAATGCGTCTTGTCCCGGGAACGTTAATCATCTTTAGCTGGCGACGGCCCCGCCGCTAAATGACTCGTAATGCCAAGTCGAAAAAAGGGGGAAGGAAGCGAGGAGAGTGGCGTTAACCCGGTGATGAGGAGGTGCTTTGTTTTCTCTTTGTGTTTTTCGTGTCTGGTTTTTTTTTCTCTCCCGGCCTCTGTAATGCTCGGATCGGTGTGGAACATTAGAGGATGTGCTGCAGTGGGCTGATGAAGCTGGACGTCATTAATCACTTTCCGAGCTCCAGCGCCACCTCGGCCAGTCCTCCTCCCAGCTACTGAGAACATTCCAAATGCTAAAACTGCCCACAAACTCACAAAGTTTGGTCCTCTTTAACACAAATGATCTCGTTCTCTTGGTCAGGTGAAGCCGTCAATGTCTATGCCGAACGCAGGCCACGCCCACTTTTGCCAGCACTTAAAACCTGCCAGGTGTTTAAAGCACCTTTGGATCCAGAAGGGCTTCAGTAAATTATTTTAAAAACAGTTTAAATGGTCAAATCACTCATTATTTAAAGGACCTGTATTCAACAATTATGTTTGCATTTTTAAAAATATTTTACGTTCAATTTTTTTCATTTTTAATCACTTTTATGTTGACATTTGCTTTGTGTGTTTATGTTTATGTCCCTTTTCTGATTGGCCGTCCCTTGTTGTGCCTTATTCAAAAAGTAGTCTGGGCTTCAGCGTGAATAGGTAAGGGGTTAATCTAATATAGCTTTAATATAGTTTTATATATACATATAGTTTTTTGTGACATTATAAAAACAGTTCATTCAAAACGGGCTGTTTTTGCAGCTTGTGTAGACTTTATGGACCACAGTAACAGTGTTTCTACACTGCACTGAAAAAGAGTGAGGGAAATTTGTTTTTCTTTTATATGGGTTCTTTAACAGCTGTCCTTCACGCCATGCAGGACTCTTTGATGTGCATGAAGCTGATTGCTGCAGGTTAACGTGCTTGAAGCATTAGCACACAGCTAACAGATCTTTCGTCAGATTTGGGGTTTTTCCTGCTTCAGTGAAAGCGTTCGCGTTTCAGAGGACGGCAGGGTGTTTGATGGTCAGCGCTCCTCTGAAACGGAGGCTGCTGTGAGTTTGCACTGCAGCTGGCTTCACCCCGCGGGTGAGGGGTTTGGGAGGGGGGGGACGTCTCAGATATAATTAACCTTCACTCTCCCCGTCCGCGGCTGGCGCTCGCATGGGGCTGCGAGGCCGAGCATTAGCGAGCCGCAGGGATCTGGAGCAGGTAGGCACTCAGGGTCACCAGCGACAACGAGGACAAATGGCAAGGAGAGAGGTGGGAGTGAATAAAATACACCGCCCCCCCCCAAAAAAAACCCTCAGGATAAATAACTAAATAAATGAATCAAAAATAAGTGTCTTTGTTTTTTAGGAAACATGATTAACGAGGATAATAACAGGCATGATTACTGGAACGCTCGTGTTTCCAGCTGTTAATCACGCCGCTCCTCTGCTGCGGATCCTCACCCTCAACGATAAATATGCAATCATTCAGCTCCGTGCGGCAGGAGGCCGAGGAGCCTGTGCTGGAGCGGCGGTGCAGGATGTGCGACGGTGTTGCGTTACTCTCTTTCTACACTCTTTCGCATCGCTAAAATACCTGCAAGCTTCCCAGCAGATCTGGATCCTGCTGCCTCTTTCCGACCAGCATTCCTCACACAACATGTGAAAGTGTTTTGTGGAACCTGAAACAACAATGACTCCTGGAATGCATAAATTATGTAATTTTACAAAATATTTGTGCGACACCAATTTGAACCGCAGGAGCAGCGGCCCTGTCAGGGGTTAACAAGAACTTAAGACTTCCTGCTCGGGGATCATGTGTGAATTAGCGCTGCATTCAGGGGTTATTAATGCGTGGATACGCATTAATAACTGTACTTTGCTGTACATTATTTAGGTGTTGCACTCGAGGCTGCGTTTTTATTGTTATTGCATCCTGCTTACAAAGTAGCAAATGCAAACAGAACGTGGCCCAGATCAGGAGAACCAGCGCTGACGGCCCGAGTTCAACTGGCCGATAGGCAGTGGCGGCTGGCCAGCGTCCGAGGGCACGCTCGCTGAGGCATGCACCAGGCCGAGCCTTTTAGCGCTGATATGTACGTGCGGAGTTGGACAGATGGACCCCCGGATTCCTCTGGCTGTCCTCCGATACCTTTCTGCTGTTTTAATACCCCTCGGTCCTCAGGAACAGCAGCTTTATAATCCCTCCCAGATGCCACGAGGAATTTAACCGCCAAAAAATATGGAAACAATAGAGTGTGCTTTTAGGGCAACACGGTCACATCCAGAGGAGAAAAAAAAGAAAGTGAGGCTCTGTGTGTTCACAGCGGCGGCTCGTCCTCCGCCTGCTCTGTTCTCCCGACCATATGTGAAAACGCTTATGTTTTCCAGGGGATTTTATACACTCCTGTTCCGAGCGCTGGAGTCAAACTGTCACACGCACCTCAGCTCCGAGCCCAGCGCCGCTGTGACAGGCCTTTCGCCGCAGGGTGAAAATGAGGGAGCTCTGGCACGACCTGAATAGCTGTCTGCAGCAAACGCGGGGACGTGTATCATCACGTGCGATCCGCTCTGCAGGCATCAATCACCGAATAACTTAACGATCGCCTCTATTTCTTTTTCAGAAGAGTGCCCCTGTACGTGCTGATTACAGTAGCTACCATGCAGAGACTACCTTCTCCCCCGGTGCCTCTGGCAGGAATCTCCCCCTCTATTTGTGCTAATGGATTTCTGGGCTGCTAAGTGTTTCCAGAAGGGACTTTAGGAAGCTGCAGCAGCAGCACATGCAAGTACAAACAGCACGGCCCTCACAAAGAAGGTCTCAAAACACAGAGAAGTCTTAGGACACCTTGCCTTTTGAAATTTTGCAGCATGACGCTTCATGTTCACGGTCATCCTTGCTATGAAGGGCAGTTTATAAATAATGATTTGACAAAATATTGTTAAAAACACACTCTGATATGCTTCTGGACCTGATGAGCACTGAGACAACAGAAGAGGAGTACAGGCAGGGCCTGAGGCTTTATTCCCAACGTGAGGCCTTTGTCAGTAGTTCCAGATTTGCAAAAAAAATGGCAAGCTTTCTGATTAACTGCATCTTTTATCTTTGATAAACTGTTGCAAAGAAAACATGACTATTTGTGTCAAAACATTCATTTCTTACTGAATTGAACAATTTTCAGAATAAAAACAAAAGAGATGTAAAGCATCAGTGCTGCAATCAGATCCATATTTGACAGAACGGAGCTCTCCTACGAATCCTAATTTTGAAACTGACTTGCATTCGACAGTGTCCCCTCTGGAAAATTAGCACACATTGATGTGGATGCGTAAAGGTGTCAGCTATCCCCTGTAGTTTTTCCCGTTTGTAAATGTACATTTGTATGCCTACTGATCTTTGTGCACGTACCTCTTTGCTAATGCATGAATGCACACACTGGTGTGTGTGTGTGTGTGTGTGTGTGTGTGTGTGTGTGTGTATTAGTGTGTGTTTGGGTGCATCTGTCAGGGTGTGTGCCCTATTTGCATGTCTCTTCATTTGCGAATGAGACAGCCGGGCTGCTCCTGCCTCGGGGCACCAGGTCCCCGCGGCCTTGTCAAAAGCAGCACGTTCAGAGCACCTTCGATAACGCTGCCTGTCACACACACACACACACACACACACACGCACACACCTTTGCAGTCGGCACAGCTGCACGAAAGGAGAGAACGATTGCACCTCTGTGGCATGAAAAACGTACGAACATCCCTCCACCTGCCTTTCCCGGTGCTCCACAGTCGCCAGTGCTGTTTACAGTGTACTAATGAACGAACACGGCTGGGAACAGATGCCACCGCACTCAGGAACTTAATAAAAGCTTGTTTCAGAGAGATGGAGCGAGGGGGAAAGGGAGGGTGGGATGCTTGTACGGAAAGGCAGAGCAACCGAGCACCTCAGAGAGGCTTTTGTTTGCAAATTACAGTGAAGCGGAGGAGGACGCGCACACACTTACACGCAAGCTCTCGATCTTTATTATCTAAATAAAACTGTCACTTGTCACCGGAGAAGACGAGATGAGGGAGGTTCTTATCTCCTCTCCACGGGAGTGAATGAGATGAATTAGGGTGTTTTTTTCATTCTCCAGAGTGCTTAACTGTGCGGTAAGGAGGATGTACTCTACTCTTTTGCTGGAGATAAAGAGAGATGTGTTGGTTTCACGGTGTACAGAGTTTTGAATGCAAACACATTTACAGTGCAATAAAGCCCTGGCAGGCGGAAGAGACCCTGCTAAAACAACAAAACCTGTCCACTGTAGTCCAGGGGATGTTTTACATTTTGAACTTGTCCTGTTTTAGACTCCATGAGCATTCTTCTTATTTCTATTTAAATAACACTGGACAAGGCTTTTACGTACCGAATGTGACACGAAGGGCAAAAGTGCACAAATGAAACAATGGTTTAATTTGGTGTGAACCTGTTAATAAGTTGTAATGAATGCACTGGTGTTCAGTGTGTAAAGGCCTTAATTTCTTAGTTTTAGGACTGACGCTGTTAGGACTTTACTTTCAGCAGAATCTGTTTGCCTCGGAGAACCTGGCCTGTGACATCGACAGTTAAGGCCCGTCTACTTGCCCGTCAGCGCGGGTATATTCTGAGGTCTGCGTGCAGCGAATGTGTTAACATCTGCGCGGAGAGGCCCACACCTCCTGATGTGTTAATGAATGCGGCGGGGTTGACAGGCTTCAGCCTCTGCTAATAAATGCGCGCCTACCTGCGTGTGACAGGTGAGCGGCTGCAGGTAACCAGCCTATCGGTGCATTAAATAAGTGTCTGTATCCCTGAGCCTGCATTGACACCACGCTGCCTCTGAACGTTAACATGACAGGCAACACATACCATGGCAGTTACCACATCATTAGCAGGGTAATAAGTACTCTGCAGTCACAGATTTTGGGACCTCATGGAGAGCGATTAACTTTTATCTGGTCATGATTTGCTGTAACTTACCTGAAAAGCTTGTGCACCATTGCAATTACAAGCAAGAAAGATAAGATACCCATCTAACTTAATCTAATTCTCTCCTGTGAGAGCTACAATGAAACAGTAGTCATTTGCAATAACACATTCTCTACATTTGTGCTCTGTCTGATGTGTTTGTGGGAAGATCTCACCTGTCTCGGCTTCGTCGGGAAGGGAAAGCAGCGTTGCAGCCAGCCACAGTACAAACATGCATCTCTTTCAGGTGCACATTTTTGTAGTGCAGTTTGACACTGTAGGAGCTCTTGAAGCTCTTCTTGCAGACATAGCAGATTTTGGGGTCGGGACTGGAGCACATGTCACCCTCAGGGGACCCAGAGTGGAATTTGGGGGGGCTCGAGCCATAGCCCATTGAGGAGATGAAGCTCTCGTGCAAGGCGGCCATGCTAGCAGCGGCTGCAGCCGCGGCGGCCATTCCACCATTGTACAGGCCGTACTGACCCATGCAGAACATGTCATAGGTGGGGTCGTTGAGTTCTTCTTTAATTTTGATCACTGGCTGGTGCGGAGAGGGCGAGGAGTGTCTCTTGTCCTCCAGCTCTTTCCTCAGATGACCTTCTTCTTCACCGTCTTCCTTTTCTTTGTCCAGGCTTCCTGAGGCATTGCGGTGGTCCTCAGTGTCCATCATCTCGTCACGATAGAACATCTTGGATTCGGATGTCTCGGATTCATTCTCAAAGTCACGTTCATGGTCCTGGTCTTCAGAGGTGAAGCTGTCCATGCATCGCAATTCACTGGTGCCTCCATCACTAGTGCCTCCGCGGCACTCGTCTTGATCTGGTCGCAGCATACCTCTCAATGTCAGGCTGGGGCTCATCTCGTCCTGCGAAGGTGACTGGTGCCCACTGCCTCCACTCAGATGACCACTGCTGCTGTTGTTGTTGTTGTTGCAATTACCGTTGATGTTATTATGAAGGTGGGATGAAGGATGACGGTGGTGGCAGCTGTCTTCATCATCATCATCCTTGTCCTCGTAATCGTCCGCCACGTCAATCACTTCTTTCTCGATCTTGACAGGCATGCTGGACTTGCGGGGCTTCTTTTTGGGTGTGGGGTCAGTGGTGATTGGATCAGGGGCACTAGGGGTGGTGGGGAGGTGGTGAGGCATAGCCCCTGTCCCTGTTTCAGACATGTGGATGTTGTTGGAACTAGCGGCTAGGATCTGTTGCTGCTGCTCCATAAGGGAGGTGCTATTGGTGGTAGCAGGTAAGATTGGACTAGTGGGCAGGGACACTGGAGGACTGACCATGTCAGCAGGAGAAAGCAAAGTACGGTAAAAGGGTGGCACAGGCTGCACTGGCTGTACAGACTTCAGGGAAGGGAAGACCAGGGGACTCTGCAGGGGACTCTGCATCATAGAGTCAAGAGGAGGAGTGGCAAAGCCTAGTGGTGGTCGTCCAGGGCTGGTTAAGGTAAACCCGCTTTTGGCACTAGAGATAACAGGGGTGGCTGTGCCGGAGCTTGAACGAATCAGGTCCTTATCTCTATTGTTCCTCAGCATGGGCATGTGGAGGCGAGGGTTGGGATTAGCACTGTGGCGATTGCGGCTCCGCAGTGAGCTGAAGACCATGTTACACCCCTCAATGGTGCAGCGGTGCTTGATCTTCAGATGCACAGCATTGTAGTGGATCTTCAGTGTGCCCTTGTCGTAGAAGGTCTTACCACAGGCATTGCAGCAGACGCGACCTTTGCGGGATGGTGTTCCCATGCGACGCATGCGGTGCATCTTGGAGGAGAATGAAGAGTGGCTCATGTTCTTTGACTGCTCGCTCTTCACGAAGTGGTGATGGGACTGGTGATCGTTCAAGGAGTTGGTCTGCTGTTGTTGCTGGACCTGCGACTGCTGCTGCTGCTGTGACTGCTGTTGCTGGGCTTGCTGGGCCACTGGGGTGGGGGTGATTGGCGATGCTCCATTGGGCTCCGTTTTGGGCTCAATGGAATTAGGCAGAGCTCCCATAGCGCCTCGGCTCGGGCTCTGGCTGCTGCGGAATGGTGAGAGAGACACTTCAGACTCACTGCTGTCCACTGCCTCACTCTGGTTGGGATGGTTTGGCTCTCGAAGTCTGAGTGCTGCCTGATCCAGAGCAAGCCCATTAGGTGGCAGACCCAACATGGGAGCCGAGACTGGGTTGATGTACTGGAAGGGCAGTAGGAAAGCCAAGCTGTTTGGGATGTTCTCAAAGTGGTGGATGCTGGAAGGGCTGTTGTTCTCCAAGTGAGTGAGAAGTCCAGGACTGCGGGTACGGTTGTTGCTTTCGATAAAAGTCCTGATTCCGGAGTCGGTCTTCGATGAGGGAACCGTGACTGCCTGGCCTTCTTTTTCTTGGATTGCCATCAGCTCCACGATGGATTTGGTTTCACCAAAGCGCAGGAACTGCTGCAGGGTAATGATCTCCTCTTCACGGGACATGATGGTCCAGCGGTCCAGCACCTTGCCTGCAGCATCCTAGAGGCCATATCAAAGAGAGAAAAAAGACAAACACAAAAACTTATTGATTCTGCATAATAACTTCAGTCTGAGGGGGAGGAGGGTAAGGGCGGAGGGTAAGGAGAAGGGTGAGATTTGCCAGGGATAGGAAGTTTCCCTGGAGCGACATATGAAGACTGATAATGGTGGTTTCCATTGAACCTCTCGCTGCATCATCCTCTCCACCACTCCTTCCCTTCCTCAACTGTTAATCAGCCATGCAGATGCAGCCATTAACTGCACAGTGAGGCGACCCAGGCACAGCTCCATAAACTCTCTAACAAACAAAGGGAGGGTGCTGGGGCTCAGTTATTAGTGAGTCCCCTCAAATCATGAGCTTGACAGTGATATATCAGCCGTGAGACCGGTTAACAAAAACATCTCCAAAACATCTGAACTCTAAATGAGCCTCCCTTCGCGCACACCGGCAGCCCACTGGCGTTTATGGCTGGTGACAGTCAGGGGAAAATAAAGCTTCATTCAGGGAAACTGCTAATCTAATGTTCCTTAAATTTTTTGTTTTGCTGGAAATATTTCTGGATTAATTTCTAGTTAAACTGTTTGATGGTCAGATTTGATGCTCATAGAGAAAAAAAAATCTTTGTTTTGCAAGCAGCGATGTTGGACATAAAAAAAAAAATAAGGAAACTCATGTTTATTTAAGCATGTCTTTGAAGAAGCCTTGGAGGTGACAGCAATCTTGCATTACATTCATTAGGGAGGCTGCGGATCAGTATTTACCGAGCTTTATGTTAATGGAGTTTAGAGGACGCACGTCTTGCGTCAGATTAAATATTAATGAAGGCATACTTTATCAACAGGGTGGTGTCAACTAAAAAATGCGTGCGCTAGCATATATATACCGTTTGCCTTCGGGGGGCACGAGGAGTGATGTAAATCTTGACATATCCCTAACTGGCCTCGGCTTTTTTCTTTTGCCTGCGCTAGAAGCGTGGGAAAGAAGTTTCCATCTTGTGAGAGCGGTATTGCTCCAGGAGGAGAAATAAGCACCACTTCCAGGGAGCTCTTTACTTGGCCGGCATTTTAGGAGATGGTGTTATTAACCACTGAAAAATAAAACGGTTTGAGTTCTGCACACTTGGCCACTGTCAGATGTTGAGACATGGCAAGGGACTCTGGGAATGGAATCTTGGCAGCGTCCGACTCCGAGCTCTGTGGTTAGGCCTGTAGCTGCGATGCGCAAAATATTTGACCCAATGTTTAGCCCCCATGGACACCCACCCCTTCTCTGGTGCCCTCACTGGTTTCTTTCACCGCCATCACCTTTAAAGTCCTCGCCGGGGATTCGCCGGGCCGAGCTGGACTTCATCAAACGATCAAACGAGCGCGGCACAAATGCCAAGCGGCGCATTTTCGCCTGCCACAGGGACCGGCACTCGAGCGCTGATGGGGTTTCGAAGGCACGAAGAGCAACAGACATAAGTGTTTGGGGTTACTGGCCAGGTCGCATGCACTGGCTGCCTATAAATGTTATTAGGCGGCCGCTGCGATGCAGTAAGTGCGCCACCGTGATCCCGCTGTGCTGCTACGAGTGGGCGTGCGAGAGGCAGTCGCAGGAGAGAGAGAGCGAGAGAGAGAGAGTGTTTGCTCTTCGCATAAATGCTCCAGTTTACCCCGCACAGGGCCTCTGAGACTCCCCGCGTCCCCGAGAAGGGCGACATCAAGGGAGCGACGCTCGCTCTGACGACAATTAGAGACGACGCGAGGCCCGTCTCCGTCTGGCCCTGCCTGCTCGGATCTATGAATGATAAATGGCAACTCTGGAGTTTAAGAGCCGTAAAAACCAACAGCAAAAAGCATGAAAGGGCCTTTAAGGCGCAAGCAGAGAATAAATGTTTAAAGAGAGAGGGAGAGTCAGAGAATAGGGGCAAGAGAGAGAGGGAGAAAGATGTAGTGGAAGAAAGAAAGAGAAGAGGGAATACAGAGTGGTTTCACAACAGCATGCCCTCAGAAATTGAAGACAGATTAATCCTTCGGAGACGGCACATCAATAGTCACGGGGGTATTTGTTGTTAAATATACATTAAAAAACATTTTACACTTTCATTCCGCGTGTGCGAGTGTGAGTTTCGCCCGGAGGTAAGACTTTAAATTTCAGCCTCCGCGCTATTATGTTATACGGCTGAGCCGATCGGGGGTCCTGCATTTCCATTTGATTTAATTGAAGGAGAAAAAAAAAGAAAATTAGAAAGTGAATTTTTAACTAGAAATAAGAAAAAATTATATATATATATAATATATATATATAATAAGCACAGTGTAAAGTGTGTGTTACGGCAATTCCTGAAGAAATAATTTTTTTTATCTCTCACTACTGCTCATAGATATATATATATATATATTTTTTTTTTTCCTTTCATGTCACTGCTTTCGTTAGCTGACACACACTTGGTCCGGACTGTCTGAGGGGTGTGTGTGTGTGTGTGTGTGTGTGTGTGTGTGTGTGTGTGTGTGTGTGTAAAAACGGAGGCCAGACCTCAATGAATAACGACACTTTCCTCATCGACGCTAAAGCGCATGAAAGCCAATTCTCTGCTTGCACATATATTTGTGTTACTGAGTAAATAGCCTTTGAGGGGCCATAATAGGGCCAGACTTGAAGAAGTTGGTGTGTGTGTGTGTGTGTGTGTGTGCATGCTCCACAGCTAGAGAGCCCCTCTAAGCAGGCTGATCCTAATCAGAGATCACAGACTCGTTCATCACTCTGGTCTTCGCCCGAGCGCTCGGGGACGCCGCTATCAGCACCCAGCCCGCTATTAGGCTCTGAGTGAGGAGATTAAACACTCCGAGAAACACACGCCGTCCCGGTTCAAAGCTGCGGGGGGCTGCGGGGGGCTGCGGGCCACGAGGTGCATGACGAAAAAAATATACGTTGGAATAATCACGTTTTCCGTCACCGTTTCCCATTCCTACACTTCTAAGCACTGTCCATCTCATAAGAAAACCTCATTAATCCATCATTATTTCTGCTTTTCATTCATTCTTTTCATTTTCTATTATTTTTCACAACATTACAACAAGTCAGCTGCTGTGTTTCATCAACCATAAACCAGAATTGATCCATCAACCAAAAACTAGAAATTATAACAATACCTTGTGATAACAGCATTAGAGATGCAACTTTTTCAATTCTAGTACTGATATTCAAAAGTATTGATGCTGCTATGTTTCCTTTAAAATCTGCTGCACTTTAAAATGAACCTTTAAAAAAAAAAGATTATTATTAACATTATTGTTTTATTTTTGTGTCTTTGTGAGTCAAAACCAGTTATAATATATGATGCATAAAACAGCGTTTCAACAGTTTCTGTTACTGTGCCTTTAAGGACGATATATGTAAATGAACTGATTGGCTGCCCTGTATTGTGCCTTGGTAAAAAAAAAAATGGTCAGGGTTGAAACACTCGAAACACTCCTTATAAATTAAACCTACATCTACATCTTGGTTTTTATGTTCATTTAAAAAAAAAAAAAAGAAACCTCAGTTTTAGATGAATATGTAAAAGGAGGCTATATTACTCCACACCCCACAGCTGATAATGACATCACATAAAATGTGCGGGGGCTCTGTTTCAGGATGGTACAGGATATCTGATCCAACTTTTCTGTCTGGAACCACCACACTAACCAGCCACTACTTCTGCCAGTATCCACAGAATGCCACATTAATATATGACACAAGTAGGACTTCTTTTGTCTTCCATCATATCCATCATATCCAGGATTGGAAAATACATGCTGGCGCATCAATTTTCCTGCCTAAAGCTGCATTAGTGTTCTCCTCTGAAAGCGTTGAGGCGTATGAAGATAAAGTGATGCCAAAGTGCCTCAACACTTTTGAAGGAGGTCACTAAGTAGGTCATTCTGGCTGCAGGGGCTGGACGGACTGGTGCTCGGCCGGGGATGAAGGAGTCACGCTATTTTCCTCTCTGACTGCAGCCAGAGCTCTTGGAAACTGTCAGCGGACGTCCAGAGGAACGTCGTTATTTTAAAAACCGAGCTATTTACACTGAATTCAGAGTCGGTGACCTTAGCCGCAACTCAGCCCCGCTTTTCAAACAAACCTGACATGGCCAAGTATCACTTATAAAGCTTATCTCATATTTTCCCCCCTCCCCCCGCCGTTCAATCAGAGCGGGGCGGCCGGGGCGACGGCTCGGGCCATAATGTTTACCAAATGGAGCTGGTTAGAGACGGCGGGGCCAGCCAGCTGTCACGATACAGGTCACAGGCTGCTCCGCGTTGGAGGGGCTGTACAAACACACACCCCGTCTGTGCTTCCAGGACGGCCCGGGCCCGAGCCCGGCTCCAAACACGCAGGGCGAAACTCAAGCTTTGCGTGAGCCGCGACCACAACATGGCGAGCGGCTCGGAGGGGGACAGGCTTGACTGGAGTTCAGCTCTGCGGAGAAACATCATGTGCTTCTGGTTACGTCCAGGAACCCTTCATTACCGCCATCGAGCCGCCGCTCCACCTTTCGGGGGATTGCTTTCCGACGCAGGAAACGTCCCGCTGGAGACGGACCAGGTTTAAACCCCTGGAGCTTCACGGACGTCCACGACCCGAGGGTCATTACACTCTAACTACACGCAGAACAAAGAGGACGAGTCAGGAGCTCAGTTACTGCTCTCATTCGGCCCAGTCTGCACCGACCGCACTCCTTTAGGCGTTTCAGCATCAGAAAAGGACTAAAACACCTTCAACACCACAAAACAGGACTGTAATTAGATAATTAATTACATAACTCATTACATATCGGTATTTATGTTTTATTTCAATTCTGTCTACACTTTTATTTTGGGTTTCCTTCAAAGATCAAATATTTACAAAAATATAAAGATTTTTTTTTACAGTAAAACAAGACTGTAATTACACAGTTAGTTACAAATTTATTACAAAATTATATTTGCACTTGATTTTCAATTTGTACGGACAGGTTTCAAATCTGTACTTTTCGATTTGTTTGCGTTAAAAAATATAGAAAACGTGAGCAAAATGTAAATTTTTTTTTTTTTTTTTTTTTTTACAGCAGAACAAGACTGTAGTTACATAATTAATATATGTTTCATAACACAGCCGGACAGACTTTTATCTGTTTGCTGTGATATAAAAAATTACAAATATGGGAATCATGCTTTTTTTTTTTACTGCATAACCAGACTGTAATCACATAATTAAATCATTAAGAACATATAAGTTTATCATTTATATTCATATGCAATATTATGCTCTGCGTGGGCTGCACTTTTCAGCTTGTTTCTACATTTCAAAAACACAAACAAAATGCAAATAATGTTATTTTACTGTAATTATATCATTGATAAATTACACAAGTATAATTAAATTCAATTTATTTATGCATGAACAGGTTTGGGTCTGCACTCCTGACTAAAACAATTACTTTTCTGGGAAATGACATTAATTTTTAGGCCAAATTTAGATCATAAAAAATTATTCCCTCACTTTTAGTGTGAAAATTTCACTAGAGCAGAAAAAAACTCCGACCTCTGAGGTGAGGTGAGGTCAGCGAAGGGGTTAAACAGGGCGGGAGACGTGTGTGTGTGTGTGTGTGTGTGTGTGTGTGAAATATGACTGCGTCCGCACACACAAATCAGTCCCTGCGTCCTCGCCGCTCGGCCCACTCCTGCATTAGCAAGAGAGCAACAAACCTGCCATTAGAAGCACTTTTACAGCGAGGCACTCATCTCCCAATTAGCTTAATGCGGCCTCTTTCTATGCATTCTGCAGATATTCGACCGCCCGGCCCCCCTCCCCTCCCTCAGAAACCTCATTACTGCCCCCCCCACGCGCCCCCCCAGCTCTAAGACGGATTAGCTTGTCATTATTCCTCCCCGAGTCCTGGACTCCTGTACTGAGGTGCTGTTTGTGAGGTTAATGACAATTAGCTAATAATTACGTCGCGGCGTCCACTCTATTCGTGCGAGGTGCCACTGTGTCACCCCAGAATGGACCCCGTGACGGGCGTATTCATCTCCCGTCGCTCCGGGCGGCCCCCCTAATGGCACCGTGGGCTTCGGGCCCTGTGAATTATGCCAGTGAGCGGAAACGGCCCCTCCTGCACCGTCGCTGTCAACCAAACAAAGCCGACAATTACGCAATTAGCCTGACACCGTATTAACATCCCCCGGCCTGCAGCCCGGGCCTCGCGATTAGACCCTCCCGATCGTCATTAAGGGGTAAAAACACGCCGTGGTGGCCTCATTGTTTGAAAAGAGAGACTAAACACACTTCTCCACAGGTCTACAGAACCGTTCTGTATCTAAACTGTACTGTGATGGTACTGAAGTTGTATCAGGTTTTGATGTTCC
>JBBPCZ010000156.1:98419-110088 GCA_037974445.1 Brycinus macrolepidotus | reverse complement strand
TGTGTGTGTGTGTGTGTGTGTGTGTGTGTGTGTGTGTGTGTGTGTGTGTGTGTGTGTGTGTGTGTGTGTTACAGATCAGAGAGACTACATCTGCGAGTTCTGCGCTCGAGCTTTTAAAAGCTCCCATAACCTGGCTGTTCACCGCATGATCCACACGGGAGAAAAACCTCTGCAGTGAGTGTTACTGTTTAATTAAAATACGTTTTCATACCATGAACAGGTATTCGATTAATATTAGTTCAGTTTCTCAAGAGGTATTTTATAACTGATTTATTTTGTTACAAAATTAAATTTAAAAGACTGTTTAAATGAAAATGTAAAGTTATATAGCATTTTTTTGGCCGTGGTTTTGGTAACTTTCTAGCATCAAACATCCTCACAGCCCACCTTGGCCTCCCTGGCCTGGTTGATTATAGTGGTGCTAGAGATTGATTTTGTCAGCAAACACATTACTGTTCTTCTTAAGTTTTATTTCTATTCCACCTGTTTTTAGCACCGCTTCTCCTTCGAGGCCGTTTGAGACATTGGCACTGTTCCAACTCTGACATGTGCATTATGATCCAGTGTATTGTGCTAATATACAACTTTTCCATTGGATGATCAGGGGCCGAGGATTGATCATTTAAAGATCGTTTGAAGATCTGAATTTTTCTTTGTATTCATTCCAAGGTGAGACGCCTTGGGAAAGAATACAGAGAGAGGGAGAGACTTGTATGGTGTAACATTCAGGGATTGTGATGAAAATAGCATTGTGTCCAAACTTGACTTTTTCTTCCCCTTCTCCTCCCAGGTGTGAGATATGTGGCTTCACCTGCCGCCAGAAAGCGTCCCTGAACTGGCACATGAAGAAGCACGACGCGGACGCCTCCTACCAGTTCTCCTGCAGCATCTGCGGAAAGAAGTTTGAGAAGAAGGACAGCGTGGTGGCGCACAAGGCCAAGAGCCACCCAGAGGTTCTGATCGCGGAGGCTTTGGCGGCAAACGCCGGCGCCCTCATCACCACGCCGGGAGCTTTGCTGGAGGCCTCCACGGGGCCCCTGCGGACAGAGCAGATCCAGGAGATGCAGGTGGGCTCAGTGCAGGTGCCAGTGAGCCAGGTGGGTTCTCTGGCGCAGGTGGGCCACATGGGCCCTGTGGTGGTGGTGGACCCGGACCATTCCATCCATAACATACAGGTTCCTGTTACTCTGGCCCTGCCCACTACGGAGGAGGAGCTGGGTAGCGGAACTACCTCCTCACACCCGACCTCCACACACAGCCTGCAGGCCCTGCCGCTGCATTTCGTCTCCACTGCTGTCTCCCAGCAGCAGCAGCCCCAGGTCCAGCAGCTGCCCCTTCAAGCCACTGCGGTCACCCAGCAGGCCGCACTGGTGCAGCCTTTACCGGTGCAGCCGTATTCCTCGCAGCCGCAGATCCTTCACATGACCTTCAGGGCGGTTCCACCACATCAGCAGCAGATCCAGCAGTTGCCTCTGCTCTCTGTGGCCCAGCAGATACCGCAGCAAAGCCAAGCCCTAGCTAGAGCCCCCAATCCTAACCCAAGCCCCGCCCCCGCAGGCCCCGTTCTTACGCAGAACCTGCCTGTAACCTCTTCTTCTGACTGCAGAGGAACTCTGAGTTTCTCCACAGAACCTCATCCTCCATCATCATCTGCTTCTTCTCCTCCCCAGGCTCCTCCCACTGCCCCAAGAGAGGCAAGGCAGGGCGGAGCCATCTGGGAAGGAAACGGCCCTGGAGAGAACGGGAATGTGGGCGGGGTTTGGGAGGGGGGCGGAGACAGTCAGGAGCAAGTCATGACGGACACCTCAGACGGGCGGATCCAGCACGGACTGATGTAGCGAAATGAAGTTCACCCTGTTATAATAGTAATTATTATTATTGTTATTATTATTATTATAATGGAGGAAAGTGAGAGGACTGCCTGGTGTATTTCAGCCTCCTGCTTAAAACCTCCCAAACAAAAGTGAAATATATAGGATCATAAATATATTGTATGTATTCACATAAACTTTTGGTAGGTTTGTAGAAGTGTATGTAATCAGGGAAAGAATGTTGTGTTTTGAGTTCTTGTCGTTGTTGCTTTTTGTACATAATACAGTTTTAGTCTTCTTCAGATATTACTTTTTTGATTTTTTTTTTTTTTTTTTTCCCATGTGTCGGTGTGTTTTAGTTGCAGATGCTTTGATCACCAGATTTCTTTCTTTTTTTTTTTAATCTCTAAACACCGCACCCACATACATATACTGTTATCAGGCCACTAATAGAAGTAGAGTGTTTTATAGTTAACCATTCGGGGGGTATTTATTGAAGCGAGACGTTTTGCTCTTTATGTGGTGAACCTGATCCTGGACCTGTCCATAAGAAAATGTAAGTCTCTAGTTTGAGTTCTTTTTGCAGACAAAGAAAAATCCCAAAACCCAGAATCGAATCCTTTTTAATTAGACAGTGGTGAACTACACAAACGAACTCAGCAGCTAGGTATTTATGTTCAAACTGACTTTCTTGATAACGAACAACACTCAGCACTGCTGATGCCTTATTGTCTTTAGATTTACCTGAAGAGAAAGGTGAACAGTCCAGAGCTGCTGCAGAGGACTGGTGAAGAACATCTGCTTCATGTGTGACCACACACACAGCAGTGTGTAATGCAAGTGGTGGGTTAGTGTAGTGGATAACATCACTGCCTTCCAAGCAGGTGACACTGGGTGTCGCACCACAGCAGTAAGAGTCTGTGGGCAAGACTGCTGAAGTCTGCTAAAAGTGCACTTCACTGGTCCTCTGCTGGAACTCACCCGGCTTAACCAGGGCTCTACAAAAAAACTGCCTATGATATTTTAACATTTGGTAAGTCTCAGTCTTCAAAACAAGTTCAATAAACATTACTACACTCCTCGTATTTCAAGTTTCTCTCTCTCTCTCTTTCCCTCTCTCTCTGTAAGTAAAGGGAATATGGACATTCTTCACCTCACTGCCCCTTAGAAAACCTGCATAGTGAGGCTGCACGATATATCATCTGTTAATTATTGCAGGAGGCTGCAATATGCAAATGAGCCTCTAACCAATCGCAGCGTTTCTGACAGGGCGACCAATCACAGCTCCAGGTGAGTTACTGGGTGTTCTGATGAATCGAGATCTTCATGTAATCCAACAAAAGTCTAATTATTTTAATCTTAAACTGTTAAAGACCCTGATTGGCTGATTTGTTTTTAAAGGACCCATTTTCTACATTTTCCTTATGTTTCATTTTTCTCTGATGTTTGATGTTTTTGTGAACCAAAAATATTTCATAATTCATTCTTACATGACCATTTTCCAACCACAGAATTAAACATGTTTTGTTACTGTGCCTTTAAGACTGATGTATGTAAATGATCTCTTTTCTGATTGGCTGTTCTGTATAGCACCTGATTCAAAAGACAGCCTGGGGTGAAACACTCTTTAGAACGTCAGCATGAATGGGCGGGGCTGAACTGCTGAAGGCTGAATAATACAGGCTGCTTTTGCAGCTTAGTTTCTATATTTGGACTGTGTGAACAGGAAAGTAAATATTTACTTTAAGCTTATTTTTAATTCCAGAAAAATAATGTGGGTCCTTTAATATATTGAAAGGTATCACAATCTCAATATGCAGCAGTAAAATCACACTCCTGTTATTCTGTCCATATTATGCAGCCATACTGCACACAGGGGTGTTTAACACAGTTCTATAGTTACAGAGGTGAACTTTGTAGCTTTTACTGAATGTACCTCATGTTTACACTGTCTCACTGGAAGGGGATCATCACAGGACCACTGCAGACCAGACACTGGGACAGTGGACCAGACTGCATTAATGGAAGGTCTCTTAACTGTAGACTGATGAAGTGGCCAGTGAGTCTATACAGTGTTAAAACCCCAGCATCACTGTGCCTGATACCAGAGTCGGACACCAGCGTGCCTGTGTCACTGCTGTGCTAATATTATATATTCTATAATTATGAACTACCCCATAGGGCTGACCCTAATAGCAATTTATCAACAAAAAACACTTAATAATTTGCAATAATTTAAAGTATTTTCAGTACTGCAGTTCAGATATATCTGATAAGAGGCACCAGTGTAGTCAGGTGAAGCCTCAGATGTTGCTATAGAAGCCACAATTATAGCCTCTTCAAATACAGCTGGAAAAGGTGTAACCATTTATTCGCCAGGCGTTGCTTTTATCTCATCTCCCAGCTTATTATACCTTCAAAAAAGGTTTTAAAAAATGTTTACTGTTTTCTATAGAGTAGGTCTGCATGATATGGACAAAATATCAGTATTGCAATTTTACTGCTACATACTGTGTTTGCCATGCCTTTCAATACATTAAAGGGCCAATATCATCACTTTTTTGGAATCAAAAACGCTTAAAGTCAGTAAATATTGGTATGTTCCCTCCCCATCCCCATCCATACAGTCCATATATGAAAAATTAGCTACAGAAACAGCCTGTTTTCAAATAATAGTTTTTGTGATGTCACAAAACCAACATATTTAAATATATCTCCTTATTCTGGCTACAGCTGTTTAGCTCCGCCCACTCATGCACCAACACCTTTAACGGTTAAAAATTAGATTTTTGTTGGATTACATGAAGACCTCGATTCATCAGAACACCCAGTAACTCACCTGGAGCTGTGATTGGTCACTCTGTCAGAAACACTGTGATTGATTAGAGGCTCATTTACATATTGCAGCCTTCTGTGATCTCAGTATTAGAGACCGATATCATGATAACGATTAACAGATGAACATTCTGTGCAGTCCTAGTATATACTAACATCACTGTATTTTTCAGAGTATTTGCTCATGAAGTGTTTTTGTTGTTTAGAGCACAAAAAAGACCTGAAAACCAACGTAATAAATAAACAGTCAAGTTTTTGATAAATTCGGGCTACGATGGGTCTATGATGGTCCTTTCCAATGACAGAAAGGGGGTGGGGTGGGGGGGGGGGGGGAGTCTGATCAACAGATGGGCAACAGTTGGTCATTTTAAACCCACAAAGTGCACCTATATGGGAGGTGTTTCTGATAAAATGGCCATGTAACTAAAACTGGTAACTGGGTGTGTAAGTATACTGTCCCAGTCCCCAGAAGGTCAGTATTACATTTTGTGCTTCTGCATGGCGAACTGTTTCAGCGCCCGTTTGGGGGGTATGAGAGAGTCATTGAGTCCGACTCTGTGCTTCTTCCTCTTACGACTTTCTTCCTCCTCTTCCTCGCCTCTCTCCGAGTCGGGGCCGTGTGAGGGGGCGGGGCTGGGCTGGGTTTGGTCCGCTGGGCCGTTTTCTGAGCCGGCCGGGTCAGTGGGGGGGCCCGTGCTGCTCTGCAGGTCGCTGTCGTGGGCGAACTTACAGCGGATTCCAAAACGGCAGCGTCCGTCTTTCCTGTACGCCACACACACCCTCCTCCCGCCGATGTGTGAGGGCCGCGCCTGCAGCGTGAGCGGGACGTGTTTCTGCAGGGCGTTCAGCCGCTCATCCGCTCTCTCTTTAAACGGGTTCGCAAACACACTGCTGCCACCTAAGCCGGACCCCCCCAGAGGAGGGGGGGGCAGTTTATGAGAGGAAGGGCTAAAGGGTGGAGGAAGCAGAGTCTCTGAGGACAAGTCCAAACCTACGGGAGAAACTGCTTCAGCAGCTTCGTCCTGCTCCTCTTCTCGCTCGGACTCGGAACTGGACTCGGAAGCTGAGCCCGACTCCAGCAGGAAGTTCCGAGTTTTACTGTCTCCTCCTGCCTGGGTCTCCTTCTCCTCCTCCGACCTGCACAGACACGTTCAGGCGTTAGAACAGGCGGCACTGAGCTCTGATGACTAGGATTCGGTATCATTTAAATTTATAAACTCAGTGTACAGTATGTCATTTGTTAATCGTTATCGTGATTTTGGTCTCGGTGGTACTGATATCACAGAAGGCTGCAATATGCAAATGAGCCTCTAACCAGTCACAGTGTTTCTGACAGGGTAACCAAACACAGCTCCAGGTGAGTTACTGGATGTTCTGAAGAATCAGTGCATTAATGTAATTCAACAGTAAAATAACTTCGGCCATTAAAACCAACACATTTAAATATTCCTCCTTATTCTGTGAGTGGTCACTCTGTCAGAAACACTGTGATTGGTTAGAGGCTCATTTGCATATCGCAGCGTTTTGCAACATCAGAATCATTGAGACCGATATCACAGTAACAATTACTGCACAGCCCTAATAAATAATAATGATTACGCCAATGGTGATGACAATAACAACAACAATAATAATAATAATAAACTAAGTGGAACAGTACATTCAGATGAGCTGCATGGGGGACAGTGTGTTATGGTAAATGAAGTAAAGTGAGATTTGAGAGAATACTGAGTGTGTGTGGTAAGTGTGGTAGAGTGAGGTTAACAGTGAGTTTAGAGAGAATACTGAGTGTGTGTGTGGTGGTAAATGAATTAAAGTGAGGTTAATAGTGAGTTTAGAGAGAATACTGAGCGTGAGTGTGTGGTAGAGCGATGTTAATAGTGAGTTTAGGGAGAATACTGAGTGTGTGTGTGGTGGGTGTGGTAGACTGATGTTAATAGTGAGTTTAGGGAGAATACTGAGTGTGTGTGGTAGGTGTGGTAAAGTGATGTTAATAATGAGTTTAGAGAGAATACTGAGTGTGAGTGTGTGGTAGGTGTGGTAGCATAATGTTAATAGTGAGTTTAGAGAGAATACTGAGTGTGAGTGTGTGGTAGGTGTGGTAGAGTGATGTTAGTGAGTTTAGAGAGAATACTGAGTGTGTGTGATAGGTGTGGTAGCGTGATGTTAAAAGTGAGTTTAGAAAGAATACTGAGTGTGAGTGTGTGGTAGGTGTGGTAGCGTAATGTTAATAGTGAGTTTAGAGAGAATACTGAGTGTGAGTGTGCGGTAGGTGTAGTAGAGTGATGTTAGTGAGTTTAGAGAGAATACTGTGTGTGTGTGTGTGTGGTAGGTGTGGTAGAGTGATGGTAATAGTGAGTTTAGAAAGAATACTGAGTGTGAGTGTGTGGTAGGTGTGGTACAGTGATGTTAATAGTGAGTTTAGAGAGAATACTGAGTGTGAGTGTGTGGTAGAGCGATGTTAACAGCGAGTTTAGAGAGAATACTGAGTGAGTGTGTGGTAGGTGTGGTAGAGTGATGTTAATAGTGAGTAAAGAGAGAATACTGAGTGTGAGTGTGTGGTAGGTGTGGTAGAGTGATGGTAATGAGTTTAGAGAGAATACTGAGTGTGAGTGTATGGTAGGTGTGGTACAGTGATGTTAATAGTGAGTTTAGGGGGAACACTGAGTGTGTGTGTGGTAGGTGTGGTAGAGTGATGGTAATAGTGAGTTTAGAGAGAGTAAAGTGTGTTTCTCACTCTGAGTTGGGTTCCTGTTCCTCCTCCGAGTCTGAAGCTCCGTAACAGACCAGAGATTTCTTCTCCATAACTCAGCTTGAACTCTTCCCGGAGCCTCTCAGAGAGAACATCACACTCGGGCTGCGTTTAATAAACTCCGAACAGAGCCTCTGGCCGCTAAACCAGCTCCAAACCACGAAAAACCCGAGAATAAACACAAAACCACACACAAACAAAACCAAAAACAAAACCCTCCGGACCGAGCCTCCGCGCTTCTTCTCCTCCGCTCTGCAGGCGGAGAGAACACGCGCCCCCAGCAGGACCGGGGCGGAACTGCAGCCGCCTCATGTTCAATTAAGGATTTATTCAACAATTAACACATTAATGCTATTGCCTAATGCTATATATATATATATATATATATATATATATATATATATATAGAAAGTGTGTATATGTATAAATAGTATGTATAAATAAATATTATGTAATAATATAATTTTATATTATTACATAATATTATTATGATTTATATATACATGTGTAAGTGCATATATATGTATTTAGAGAAAGAGAGAGAGAGAGAGAGAGAGCACTGCAGCTCTGGTTGTTTTAATCTTCTTAACTAGCGGATATGAGGCTCTTTAAGCAACTTGCTCCAGGATCATTAAAGTTTTCTGACTCTGATTCTGATTTAGTCATCTTAGCTAGTATTATAACTGTTCCCTGATATATGAAGGTCGGCACAGTTTTCATTTATTTTGTGTGTTCTCTGATCTTCTCTGTGTTGATGAATGAAGGGAGTTTGGTCTCTGTGTCGCCTCATATTTAGACCCCAGTGAAACAGGAGGTCAGGGAATATCACCTAAATGCTCCTGAACACTCAAGAGCACTTCAGAAAGGTTCCATTTAAATGGAAATACAGTTTAGTTGTATTTTGTTCACAAAGAAATGGGGTAGGGGGTTATTTGTTTACTGAAGTTCAAATGTTTTTAACTGAAGTTTAATAATAATAATAATAATAATAATAATAATAATAATAATAATCATTACAAAGTTTTATGACCTTTTGTCATTTTGCTTTGTGCTACCCATCTTCAAGAAGGGTGCCAATAATTATGGAACTGACTATATACATATATATATATATATATATATATATATACACACACACATATATACATACCAGTCTGATGGGATGGGCTGAATCACTACACACCTGCGGCCTGTGGTGTTACATCAAAGGGTTGTGATGAATCCAGCAGGGCTGAATACTGGTGACCTCACACGTTTGACTCCATTTAATGGAGACAGTAAACACAGTAATATTTCAGTGAATTCCTCTGGTGTCGTTAAGGGATTTGGTTCATGTTTGGACAGGGTTTTCATCCCAGCGTCCAATAGACCGGACCTGTCCGCTAATCCTGCAGGGGAATGTTCCGGAGTGTGAGCCAGAGGGAGGACACACACTGCATTCCATTCAGCCTCAGTGCCGGCCTCGAAATGTGAGCTTTTGGCATTTATCCCTGCGAAAATGAAAAAAAGGAATGGCTCACATCAGTTCTGCCTGTGTTTGTCTGTTTGTTTACGTACATACATATGTGTGACCAGGTTATGTATCAGGGCATTTTTGATAACTCTTGGTACAGATATGAGAAAATGCTCTAATAAGGGCAGCTGGTGTCCTGGTGGTTAGGGAGTTGAATCCCAGGACTGCTAGTGGCACCACTGAGGTACCCTTGAGCGAGGTACCGTCCCCACACACTGCTCCCCGGGCGCTGTGTTCCTGGCAGGGTTAAATGTGTTAAATGGGTTAAATGGGTTAAGTATAGAGAGAGAATTTCACAGTGTGTGCTGTGGTGTGTTCATGTGTGACAAATGGACACTTTACACTTTATAAGTGAAGATTCTTCACCCTGAGCCTAAACATTGTGTAGATCCTGGGTGTCAAACTGGGCTCCTTCCGCTCATGAAACACTCACGCTTCAACTCTTCAGGTAATCAGCAAGGCCTTCCTGAGTCATCAGAACATCTCTGCAGAGCTGTGGTCCAGGAGGAACCCAGGAGGAACCCAGGAGGACACACCTGGTGTAGATCCCACAGAAAGTTTCATTCAGTTTGGTTAGACTTCACAGCAACCAGCTGGTTCAAAATATTGATTCACTCATTCTCGGTGCAGGTATGTGGAACATGTTATTAGACTTGGACAGTAATAATCCCTTATTACTGACTTCACAAATCTGTTGAAGACGCAAAACTGCAGCTGTGCTGATTCAGTTTGAAAGATTTGCTGAAATGAACTCATGACTCATTCTTGTTGTAGATCTATAAAATATATATTTTTTCACTCTGAGATAGTTTACCCGGTGTCACTGGTCTACATTATCATTATAAAAATACTAAAATACTGTAGTTAATATAGATTTTTAATGATATTTTGTAGATGCAACAAACACTTTGAATCGGTTCGAAGGATTCATTGAAATGAACTGGTTCATATAATGCTTTATTTATCTGTGGTTTAGGTCAGGGTTGTTTAGCTCAGATTAATGTTTCGTAGATGCCGCAAAAAAGTTCGTTTTAGCTTCACTTCTGAATCGAATCGGTTCAAATGATTCACCGAAGAGAATCCGTTCTAAAGAATGATTCGTGATTTATGGCATAGATATGTAAACGTATACTTTATTAGATCAGTATTATGTTGTTTATATCAATGATACGGATATGTTGTAGTTTATTTAAAGAAGTGAGACTCGCGAGTCCGTTTAAAGGACTGAGTTGGACTTGTGAATCGGTTCTAACGATTCAATGAAATCAGCCAGTTCGAAGGATGATTCGTCGATTTATTGGATCAATATGCTACAAAATAATAACACATATCATAATTATTTATATATTAACCTGCGGGGACATAAACATTTTTTCTAGATGCTACTAAAACAAAGTTCGCCTGAATAGACTCGTGAATCGGTTCGAATAATTCATTTAAATCAACCGATTCAGAGGATTATTTATTGATTTCTGGCACAGATATGTTAAAATAATAATAAATTAATAAATATGATTATCCAGCCTGTATTAGAGACATGAATGTTTTGTAGATGCCACTAAAGTTCGCCTGAGTTGTTTTGGTCCGAACGAGTCACTGGAAAGATCCGGTTCAGAACAACAATTGGTTCATTCTTGGTCCTGCTGGGATTCCGGACCCGCCTCCAGCTCGGGACAGGGGGGAGGGCCGAGCCGCTCAGACTGGAGCCGGGGGTCTGGAGGTCCAGGAGCAGCTCCCTGTTAGTGTGGGAGGTGTTTCTGGGCTGAAGAAGGTTCTCACTCCACCAGAGGAGATCATGGAGAACCTGTTGGAGCTCAGAGTCCTGCAGCCCGTGGTGTGACCGAACCTGAGCGCCCCGGACCGGTCCGGACTCTGGAGAACTGATGGCTGGCAGGGCTGCAGCGCTCGCGCGGCTCCTGCATGAAGACTGCAGCAACCTGCTGAGAACATACGTGAGTCCACCTCCAGATCTTCAGATCTTCAGATCATCATCTCTCAGTCCGACCTGAGCCCTGCTTCTGATCCAGAGAGTGTGGGCTTTAGAGTTAGCCTGGTGGGACGGTGTGTGTGTGTGTGTGTGTGTGTTCGTTAGTGATATACTGTAGCTTTAACCCAGTCTGCATTAAAAAGTTCTACTTCAGTGAGGTCATGACTCAAGTAGAGTCCAAACCAAACAGGAGTAACTAATAACTGAGTTCCCTTTAGAACCGCACTGGAACCTTTTAGAACCAGTAAGGATGGGGACTGAAGTGTGTGAGTTTCTGTTCTCCTGTTCCTGGACCCTTTTGGTGTAAAATAAGAGGTGTGCACGTCAGAAAAGTAGTCCAGGATCTGATCCAGCACAACACAGAATGGAATCAGACCTGGAGAAGTTCAGCCTGAGGGTCTGAGGTGGAAAACTGAGTCTGACTGGAGTTGATGGAACTGAGTGCGTGCAGCTGAGAGCGTGGCCCACCTCCAGACTGGTTCCGGAAGTTACAGCAGATTAGCTGACAACCCCCCCCCGGGTTCCATTCTCCCAGAATGCCAGAGCAGAGTGTCTTTATTGCAGCCAGGAGAGAGGGAGCGGCCTGGAATGTAGCTCTGGGCCAAGCAAACCTTTCACTGGAAAATTCTAGACCTGGACCTAAAGTCTCGTTCCATTCAGGACTTAAAGATGAAAGCAGGGTTCAGTCAGGACAACTGGGAGGAGAATATCTGTAGCTGTATATATATATGTGTGTGTGTGTGTGTGTGTGTATGTGTGTGTCTATATATA
>JBBPCZ010000156.1:77406-90675 GCA_037974445.1 Brycinus macrolepidotus | reverse complement strand
ATCATCTGCTCCTGTTTCTTCACTGGTTCAGGACTTCAGTTAGATGGTCTTTGTTCTGCTTGAATGATTCATACGTACGTCACTGTGTGTCTTAACAAACAAAAAGAGAGAGGGTTTATATGTGAAAGAGAGAGTGAAAGAGCGAGAGACAGGGATGTGTATATGTGAAAGAGAGAGAGACAGGCATATGTATATTTGAAAGATAGATGGAGAGAGTTGAGAGAGAGAGAGAGGTGTATATGTGAAACATAGAGAGGTGGGGTGTGTATGTGAAAGACAGAGAGACCATTAGTGAAAGCAGAGAGAGAGGATGGAGAGAGTGTGAGAGGAAGAAAGAGGAGAAGAGAAAGAAGAGAAAGAAAAAAAAGGAGAATGTGTGAAAAGTAAGAGAAAGAGGGGGAGAGAGAGGAAGATGAGAGAGAGACATTGAGATTGAATGACAGATGAATGTTCATAGCAGGACTATCTGTTTTCCCACACATGGACCTTCTCAGAGCACGGCCTGAAATTTCTCTGTCTAGTAGATAAAGCTTTATACATGAATGCACATACACACACTCACACACACACACACACACACACACACACACACCCATACACGCTGACACACATCTATACACACACATACACACACACACACACTCTCACACACACACTCACACGCTCACACCTTGGAAAGCAATTAAACTGGCGTATGAAACAAAAGCGCTCCCCCTCTTTTTTTGCACCCTTTCTATCTCTGTGTCTCACTCTCTTTTTCTCTCTCTCTCTGTCCTGCCTCTTCCCTCACCCCATCTCTCCCTTTTCCCTCAGTCTTTCTCATTCTCTCTCTCTCTCTCTCTCTCTCACTTCTCCATCTACATGTTTTAGTACATTGTATTTTCTTTGCCTTTTTTAAATAGTATAATAACCAAGGAAGCATCATTAGTGCTTGATTTTGGCCTGAAATACTGCACTGAAACTGGACACGCAAATGCGCCTGTGTGCTCACGTGTGTATATGCTCTCTCTCTCTCACACACACACACACACACACACACTCTCTCTCTCTCAGATCTAGATGGAGGGTCGGCCAGATCAATATCCAGTCGGCAAGACTAAGTCTTATCACAGCTCAATGAATATGTCAGTCACACACACGCGCACACACAGAACACATCTGTAACCATGAGACGGAGCGCATCTTCACGCTCATTTAATTAAGCATTCTCCGTTGCTTCTGTGGAAAATAAGGCTGGCCTTTCATAAGACACTACAGTACGCTCGGGTGTGTTGTCGGTTCGGTTTCTTTGTGCCGATCTAAGCCTTTTTGACCTAAAAATCTGAAGCCAGTTAATGTTGCTTTGGCGAAAAGTAGGGACACAATTAGGACAGGGCTATCAGGCTATAACTCCATCTTTTTAACAGCCTCGGATCTTTTCGCACTAATTTCACCTTAAGTAGATACATAAACGACGGTGTTATCAGTTCAGTTTCCGTGTGCTGGTTGAAGCCTCTTTGGCCTGAAATGGCTCCAAACATTCTTGCAGATATGGAGGGGCATGACCTCGTCACTTCAGCAAACCGATTACAGCAAAATGAAAAAAATTAAAGTTCCTAATAGTAGTGATTTAGGTGTTAATTTACATCATTTGGCAGACCCTTTATCCAAAGCAAAAGATGAATGCAGTGTTAGTGGTCTGGCCCAAGGACTCTTACTGGTGTAGTGTGGTGTGTCACCCAGGGTAGGAACCAAACCCCACTCTCCTTCTTGAAAGGCAGTGATGTTATCCACCACACTACCCAACCACTGCAGCACTGCTAGACCAGTAGTAGTTTTTATGTTTAAAACAAACATTTGGATGGTTCAGCAAAGTCTTAACATGCCAGATTAAAACTATGTTTGGTTTAGTAAGTCTGTAAATGAAAGCTATCAGTCGAATTGGGGTCCAAACTGCAATCTTGAATAATATGTTTTCTGTTGTTTTAAAAAGTGAGCATCAACACCCCTCCTGTCCTCCACCCGCCACATCAGCAGCCCAGAGTCACAGACGGGTTTTGGTGTTTGCAGACTTCAGTCAGGCCTCTGATGAAATAGGGACGATACAATATAATAAAGAGAATCAAACGCTTGAAAATGTGAACTAAGTCTAAATGAAATGTTTGGAAATTATTCTGGTTTCCAAGGCTTAGAAATCACTAATTAAATACACTCTGCACAACTTAATGGACTCTCCCAAAGGTTTATCTGAAATTCACATTGGCTCACTCAGGGCCAAGCTGCAGTTCACTGTTTCCTCATGCAGGCTGAATTTAAACCTTAAATTTCTTTATAAAAGTGCTGAAGTGTATTAAAATGAACAATTGTGTTTGAATAGGATATGTAATGACTCCTGCTAGAGCATTCTCCTCCCAAAGGGGTATTTATGGAGCCAGATCCGGCAACCTAGTTTCCAACCAATTGTGTTGGAGAGGGAGGGGTTTGAGGATTGATTAGGGCCGTGATTTCCATTGATCAATTACAGTGATTACCAGTTTATTGATTACCCTGCAAGACGTGATTTATGTCATGTGCTTTTGGTTGAATTAGGCTCAGCAAATTGATCTGGTGTTTGTGTGTGTGTGTGTGTGTGTGTGTGTTTGTGTGTTACAGACGTGGTTGTGGAAGAAAAAGAAAAGGTACACCAGTGAAGGTGTGTGACAGAGTCTTTGCTACAGAAGACGATGAAGAGAGCATGTCGGAGCACAGCTACGGACCAGGTGAGTGTGTGTGTGTGTTTGTGTGTGTGTGTGTGTGTGTCTGTGTGTGTGCTTTGTGTAATTAGTGTTTACCAGAATTACAACATCGACTAAGAATGTGTATTCGCACATAAGAGGAGCGTATAATGAGTTGATTACTCTATATTACTATATATGTAAATATATTCTGTATACTATACATACTACATATGTAAATACATACATACATATACTATAACTGGAAAATATACATACATTTTCAGTAAGGTGAAAAAAGGAATATGTTCTTTTTTTTTACATAATTTAAAAATGCTAGCTGCATCTACAATCTCACAAGTTAATAGTGAGAGTCAAATTAAAAGTGTAAAAAAATATATACATCCTCTACAACGAACACACATCTGTACATTTTAATGCTCAATTACTGCTTATTTGATGAATGTAACATATTAGACAAAAATAAAACATGGCCTTTGTGAAAGTTATGGCCAGGGCAGCACAGTGCCTCACACCAGAAAGGTCTGGGGCTCTTTCTGTGTGAGTGTGTGTGTTCTCCCCGTGTCTGTGTGGGTTTCTGCCTGGAGCTCCTGTTTCCTCCCACAGCCCAAACACCTGCACAACAGGTGAATTGGAGATGCTGCGCTGCCCCCTAGGTGTGAGAGTGTGTGTAAGTGTGTGAGTGTGTTTTTGAGTGTCTGGTGACCTGTCCAGGGTGCTTCTTCCTTTCCCCCATAGGCTCCAGCACCCTCCACAATCATGGTTAGAATAAAAAGCTCAGAAAATGAATGAATGAAGATGTTAAACTCAAATAAGTAGAAATTATCCACTAAAATGTGCTAATATTAATGATATTAAAGCATCAATGCAAGCAAACTGGAACTATGGATGGTTTGAAGGGTCAGAGTGTGTGCGTGTGTGTATATTTATAGAATTGGTGTATATAAGTTAATTCCATGAATTCACACACACACACACACATACACACACACACACACACACACACACACAGGTAACACTGACATATACTGTGTATTTGTCTGTCATAGGTGATGGTCAGGAAGGACCACAGAACAAACACAAATCATCTTCTGCAGAGGGGCCGTATTACACCCCAGAATCTTCTTCTCAACCCTGGTGAGTGTGTTTGTATCTGTACGTGTGTATGTGTGTATGTGTATGTGAGAGAGAGAGAGGTTAGAGAAGACGAGATACTGCGTGTGTGTGTGTGTGTGTGTATTTATGTGTGTGTGGCTATGTTTATGTGTGTGTGCGTGCGGCTAGGGGAGATAGCGGGTAATTGTTTGTGTGGTTGGGGAGATATGTGAATATGTGAGCGTGTATGTGGGTGTGTGTGTGTGGGTGTGCGTGTGTGTGTGCGTGTGTATGAGAGAGAGTTGGGGGGGTTTGTGTGTGTGTGTGTGTGTGTGTGTGGAGGTGGGGGATTACTGGAATGCAGGCTGTGTGTGTTTATTGCAATGTGTTTATTATCTTTGGGCCAATGATGGAATGTGTGTCTGTGTGGCTCTGTCTCAGTGTGTGTTGCAGTGTGTATTTGTGCAGGTGGTATGTGTGTATGTGCGTCTGTGTGTTTATGCGTGTGTGTATATTTAGTGCGGAAAAGATACGGTGATAGAATTGTGTATATGTTCTATATACAGTTTTTGAGTTTTTTTCATGGGGCCATATTGTTCAGTTGATGACCAAAATGTTCAGTGTGTGAATGCAGATGTACGACTTGCTGCGTGGAGCCCACTTTATTTTCATTTACCCTGTGAAGGGCATTAATCCAACAAATGTAAAAAAAAAAATAATAGTACACACTAAATCATACAGAAACAACAATAAAATTACTGTTTATATTACTTTAATATGGTACCTCATAATTAAGATTATAGCCATTTGAAAATTGGATGTAGGACCAGCCCACAAATTTCACAAATTTGTGTGTTGAAATACCAGTGATTAAACACAGATAATATCTGGGAATTCAGATTTTGCTTTATACATAGGCTTTTTGTGCTCATGAAAGTTTATCTGAAGATTAAATTGGCACATAAATCATTATAATTAACAGTTTCACTTTTCAAATAAAAGCCAAAGTGGCCAATTTGACTCATTAGCTATCTTTCTTAATAGTAACTCAGTCGCACCCAAATAAAAATAAATACAATAAAGACAACAGCAACTTGAGCTCAAATAAACAAACATCACTCACTGCTGCCCCCTAAAGATGTTATAGAGCCAGAGTCAGAAGGTAGATCTGTTGTGCTTTTTTTGTTTTATTAAGACTCATGATGCGTCTAATTACTTTTTCCGCTTTCCTTTATTTACATGGATTTTCCTCAATCCAACATGATACATTAAAATAATCAAACACTGCGATCAGCTTAAATAATTTCAATCAGCCCTTTATGTAATAATAGTGACAGGCCTAATTTAACCACATACAAACTGGTGGGTTGCACCAGCGAGGACAAATAAGTTTAGCGCTAATTGAGGATTTATTAATCTTATTTTATTTTAAATCAAGATTCGCTGCTCCATATGGTTTTGATTGTCCACCACAGATTTTCCATTGTAAGTAAACACACATTAGCAAAGAGCATACATTAATCTATAAGAATTAACAAAACTATTTTCCTCTTTTATGAGTGAAAACTATCTCTCAGCTTTATCAAACACAGTTCAAGCAAAGAAGGAATTTAGAAATGGAATGCAGGAATGTTAGTGCTGAGCAAAGAGAAGTTTTCTTTCCAAACTGGCTGTAATAACTTCAGGGACATCTGCAGTTATGCTTCAGCCTTCGACGTTTTAAGGTATTTAGCTAACAGTACTATACAATAGATGTTTTAGAGGCTTCATAAATACACCATCACCTCATTTTGAATATTATAAGCCATTATCCTGTTAGTGTGGTCACCAGTAGAGCAGGTCATGCTAGACTTTCTTATCAGAACTGTGTTCCCTGCTGTATGTTTTTACCATATTTTCACTTTCAGTTTCCATCAAATACAATCACATACCGTGACACACCGTGAACTTCTCACGTATGTGCTTGATAAAGATTTTTCAGTGATGCACACAAAAACTGGGACTGAAAACAGAATGTTTCATAATTAATTTATAGACACAAATTGTTTTCAGACAAAAAGTATGTATCTCAGAAGAAAAACACCTTCTTAACTGATTATGGAGATTATATTTTGGACCATTTCTCTTGGTTCACTCATTGTGAAATTTTGACAGTGACTGTAAAGATGTAGAAAAGTAAAAGTAAAATTGGAGATACGTTTTGTTCAGGTAGTGACAGAAGTTTAATCTCTCAGAAATGTATAAATCTGAGTGTAAAGTCTTCATAAAAAGTGTTTAAAATAATGGTTAAATATTTTAAACCATCTTTAAAGTTGGTTTAAAACTGGATTAACAGATGCAAAATTAAGATTGGTGCAGCTCACTCCTAATTATTTGTCATTCTTTATGCATGAACCCAGTTAATTTGTGAGTAGAACAGACAGTGTACTTTAAGTTTGGTCTTATTTATAATATCTAGGACGTTGACTTTTTGTTGAGTTTTTTCAGTTTATTTAAGACATTTGACAAAGTGAGAATGTAAAGGGCAGCTTCGATTTTTTTTAAATGGCACAAAAAAGGACAATATTGAATCAGCAGATATGAAAAATTGTATAATTAATTATAATTTTGTATATTATGTATACTGTACAACTACAGTGTACTGTGTGTATGCTCATCTCTCTCTCTCTTTGTCTGTCATTCTGCCTCCTCTTTCTGTCTCTCTCTCTCACACTCTCTCTTGCGCTTATTCTCTCTCTTTCCCTTTCTGTCTGTCTCTCTCTCTTTTCCTTTCTGTCTCTCTCTCTCAGTTCTGGTGAAATGGCGGAGGAAGGGTCCAGTACTGGTAGAGCCCCGGTCCTGTATCCCCCTCCTCCAAACTGCCGCATTCGAGAAGTGCACTGTGGGAATCAAGTGCGGCTGGTCGTCATAGCGATCCGCGACATCACTAAGGGCGAGGAGATCACCGTGGACTACAGTTTGACGGAGTGGGGAGAAAATGCCATGGTGAGTGTAACCATGGCGATAGCTGCTTCATCTTTACACTGGACTGACCTTTTCTTGGTCTTAAACAGTGTTTGTGATCTTGTAATCAGTCACACTGTTAGAATATACACTAATGTAAATATCTGCAAGAATGTAGTTTCATTTTTTATATGTGGGGTGTTTGTTGTGCTCAGATGTGAGAGATCAGTAATTAAGCAGTGGAACACTAGAGGGAGCATGTTCTGGTACACAGTAAAGCAACCCAGCCAGAGTATTTTACAAGAACTTTGCAAAGTAAAGCAAAGCAAAGTTTTTGAACTATATGTATATATATATATATATATATATATAAAATCAGAAGTTTTTGCACACCTCAAGTTTTTACCACTTATCCATTTATTTTAGAAACTGCAGATTTTTATTCTTCTTCATTTACTGCAACATATTGTGATTGTGATGCCTTTCAAGATATTAAAGAGCCCATATCATCACTTTTCTGGAATTAAAAAGCCTTAAAGTCTGTAAATACTGTTTCCAATGGTACGTTTTCTCCCCCATCCATACAGTCCATATATGAAAAATAATCTACAAAACCAGCCCATTTTCAAATCATAGGTTTGTGATGTCACAGTTTATATATATATATATATATATATACATATTGCTCTGCCAAAAAGTAGTTCCAGCAGTTTAGAGTGACCATTGTTGTTAACTAGCAACCAGTGGTCAGTGGAATGATACAGGTGTGCTGAGAAGGATGTGCTGTTATCCGTTATAACAACACGGGCAAAATGCTTTACAACCAGATCAAGATTGCGTGGTCGGAACTAACTGATGAATAGTGTCGGTAATACATATATTTATGTATTATTATTTGTTTCAGTTACATCGGGATATGAATGTTTGTTTAAGGGTTTAGCAAATAAGGACTGATATTCTGTAAACTAGAATGAGGTCTGTACTCAGACAGGACTGATAAGGAACCCAGTGGGAACGCATAGGAGTTTTTAGCCATGACTTTATTGCTCTGGTAGCAATTAAGAATTTTAATAGCGGTCTGTTTACGTTTAAGCCTCTAAACTGTCATTACTAAATGTTAAGGAGTTTTTAATTTTCCTAGTTAAATTCTATGCCATTACATAATGAATAGGTTGTTCTAGCTGTTCAGCCAGTTTGTCTATGTGTGTGTGTGTGTGTTTGTGTGTGTTTCTGTTTGTACGTGTGAGTATGTGCACGGGTGTGTACGCACAGAGAGATTAGTGCGACTGTTGCGGGTGAATGATTGACTAGTGTGTGACAGACTTGTCCTGCTCCTCCGCAGGGGTTTCATGGCACGGTGCCTCCTGCTGGATTTGACTGCCACTCTGACCACGAGAACATTAAGAAGGTAAATTTACTGCTTTACTTCTCAATGTACATAAAACTTAGAAATGGTGTCATCATGAGCTTTACATACACACTGGTGTATTGCACACGGTGTCAAAAAATAACCAGGGGCAAAAGGGAAAAAAACAAGGGCCAGGGGCAGTTTAATGTCCCAGAATAACTGTAAATGTGGTACAACCATGAAATGGACATCTAAAGGATTTAATAACAAAAAATATAAATAGATGTTGCTATAACACTAATTAAACAGCTACTCTTTGCACAGAAGTATTCAGAATCAAAATCAGAATCAGAAAACTTTATTGATCCCAGAGGAAGACAATGTGCAGTTTGTCTTGTTACATTATTACTGTTTTGTCAATGCCTGCTGCTACCAAACAGCTGAGGACACTCCAGTGTGTACCTGTATATTTATCCACAGTGTTCATACATATATATATTTCCACTATGTACATATACACATACATATATAGGTTATATATACACATATATTTGCATATACACACAAATGTCTACATTTATATTTTTTGTATTAGTTGTAAAGTGTACTTTTTATCTTTATCTTCTTGTGTTGTATAGCTTTTAATCTATTGTTTTGCTGCTCTTACTTTTGTTCTGCCCACTTTCTGCCGTAGCAATGCAAATTTCCCACTTGTGGGACTAATAAAGGTTTATCTTATTTTATCCTATTAAGCAATTCTGATTAAGTTAAAATTATACTCTGATTTTATTATTTTGTAATCACCCATATTTGTGTAAAATCCGTCAAATTCACACATAAGGGAAGGGCTGTGGTCAGACCAAACAAAGACTGAGCTCTTCGACTCTAAACGCAGTCAAAGAGTCAAAGGATTTGGTGTAGAAATAAAGACAAAGCACAGAGAAAAGCACCTAATGTCAAGCGTTAAATGTGGTGGAGGATCTGTGAAGCTGTGGAGCTGTTTCTCCACCAAAGGCCCTTGTAGTATTATTCAGATACATGGCATCAGGTGATTTTAAATCCACAGCACATACCCAAATCTACTCAAAAAAAGGTCAAATGAACACAAAATCCAGCTTTTGCCATGGCCGTCCTAGTCCCCTGTACTAAATCCAGTTGAACACTTGTGGACTGAGCTCAAGAAGAGACTTCACTAGAGAACAACCAGGACTCTGCAAGATCTGGGGTGTTTCTGCATTGAGGAACGGTGGAAAATCCCATCTTCTGTATTCTTATAAGTCTTATAAAACTATTCAAGAGAAGACTCAGTGCTATTCTGTTGGAGACAGGGGATTGCACAAAATACAAAATGAGGGAGTGTCAGTAATTACATCACATTTTTTGGAATTTTTTTTTTATCACCCTTGACTTTTTTGTGGTAATGGGCTCATATGGATTGATGTATTTTCTTAATTTATAATTTTCTTAATCTAAAATTTGATAAACATTAGGGAGAGTTTTCATTAGCTTTTTTTCAGTCATATTAAATAGGAGTGCAGACAATTCTGGAGGGGACTGTGTATTTCTGTTTCTCTCTAATGCTGTCTCTGTCCTCTGTGTCTCTTGTTTTTTCTCTTACTATGACAGCAAAAACAAAAACCACAGTAATAATCATAATAATGGATGTAATAGTTATATTAGTAAGATATATGTTATATATGTTATTACACATGTAATTTTTGTGTATTTCTTTTTTCTTTTTCTCTCTCTAGGAGGATGAGTCCGGACCGGTTTCTCTGTCAGAGTATGTCACCCCGTCGTGGTCCCTCTCTCCCTCGTCCTCCGCAATCTCTCACTCTGAGCCCAGCGACTCTGACCGCGACTCGGACGATCCGAGCAGTGAGGCGCGCAACCGGATGCCTTGCCGCCGCAAAAAGCGCAAATCAGCAGTATCCTCTCCTATGGCTAATGCTAACGGGAAGAAGAAACCTCCTCAGCGGCCACCAGGACGCCCCCCTACACTGCCCCGCTCGCTCCCTTCCACCCCCCCACAGCCTGCTGCCCCCTCGCGGCCAGTGTTTAAGTGCCCTGCTCCGGCGGGGGTCGCAGGCAGCGCTGTTAGTGTAGCAGCAGGTAGGGGAGTTAGTGTAATGGTACAGAAGCAGTGCTGTGTGTACTGTGGACGACACTATCGTTCACTCGCACGCCACCTGGAGAAACACCACGCCCACCAGCCAGACGTACGAGCCGCCATGGAGCGAGCTCACGCTTCTGCTCACCTGCCGCATCTGCATGCCTCCCTGCCTTCATCCTCCTCCTCTTCTTCATCCGTGCACCATCGCTGTCATAAAGAAATACCCGGGCACGGCGTTGTTGTAGCAGCGCAGCAGTCGCCACCCCCTTCATCTCCTTCAGCCAGAAGGAGCCCCGCCCTCTCAAGCCCCTCCCGCAAGAGCCCTGCCCCTCCACCAGTAACCCCACCCCGCAGGGGAGGCGTTCCAGTATCTGTGTTGAAGAGAAGCCCCCCTACTCCCGTGACTCCTCCCCGAAAGGTGGGACGGAAAGTGAAGAAAGAGAGAGAAGAGATAGAAGTGGTAGAGAAGCCAAAAGAAGAGGCCGTTCCCATGGCAGTGTTTGTGGAAGCTGTGAAGGAGGCAGGGATGCATCAGCCAAAGCTGGAAGACGGAGAGAACTATGAGAGAGATGAAGACAGCGGAGCTGAGGACAAGAGCGACCTGTCCAGGTAAAAGCCCAGACTGTTTCAGCAGGCTTTCAAGTTACGCCTTTTAAAACTCTTAAAACGAAGCAGGACCCATTTCTCAGGGAGACAAAAAACAGTGAGAGGAGGTGTCCTCAGTTTTGATTGCTCAGGTGTGAATGTGTCATGACTGTGCGGGGCAGAAGCAGGGGAAACGCACTTGCAGGAGTCAGTACTAATACAACTTTTATTTAATAAAAATACTGGGAAATAGCACAAAGGAGGGTGAGATGACAGACACAGCTCTGACTCACGACAAGGCGGATGGAGGCAAGGTCGTTACAGAATGGCGTATGGGGCTTTTTCGTGGTGTTCATCAGAAAAGTTTAACAGTTAAAATACACAGACTAGAGGAGCACTCTGCAGTTGCAGTGCCCATTGCTTCATAAACAAGAAGCACTGTCTAATACTACCTGTCTTACTACACGCATGAAAGAGTCACATTCACACTAGACACTGGAAGTTTTCATTACTATGAAACAGGTGTGACCAAGATGGGACTGGAAAATCAGAGATGGTTGCTAGCAAGCTATATAACTCAATCACAGACACTAAAAAACACTAAAGTAAACAGAAGATGGAAGCTGTACCATCTATGTTAGCTCCCACCTGAATATGTACCATGTCCAACTCTCTGGGTGATTTCTAAAAAATTTGGATTAATAATTAAAAAAGTGACCAAATCCTTCTCTACAACAGCACATTTCTGATGGGACTAACCATGCATATAATCACCTTTGATTCTTGCTTGCTGTCTTCCTTTGTTCTTCTCTGTCTGCTCTTTTAACCATATCCCTCTCTCTCTCTCTCTCTCTTCCAGTTCTCGTCGGCCCCACATGCTCCCCCTCCTGTCCTCCCTCTCGTCTCTGGTTCTGTACCTGCGGCGTCTTCAGCACTCCGCCTTCATCTCGCTCTCGCGCTCTCCTCAGTCGGCCGAGGCTTGGCGTCTGCTCTGCCACTCCAGCCTGGCTCTGCTCATCCTCTACAACCGCCGCCGCGAGTGCGAGGTGTCCAAACTCACCATCTCTGAGTACCAGGCCCGGGTTACCCCACACAGCCCCGTCTCAGTGCCCCCTGGGGCCCCGCCGGCTCTGACCCCACTCGAGGCTTCGCTGTCCCCCTTTGAGCGCCTTGTATTGCCCCACCTGCCACGTGTGGGCGTCCAGGGCAAAAGGGGGCGTGTCCAGCCCCTGATTCTGCCCCCCCACTCTGAGGCCTGCCTGGAGCTTCTCCTGCAGACACGCCCTGGAGTCGGAGTGGACCCCCAGAACCCCTTCGTTTTTGCCCGGCCGTATCATTCCCCCGCCACTCCTCTGCGCGGCACAGATCTGCTCCGGAGTTTGGCCAAATCCAGCGGCACTCGCCACCCACGGGCGCTCACGCAGACACGCGTGCGCAGGCAAGTGGCCATTCTGACCCAGCTGCTTCTGCTGAGTGAGGGAGAAGAGGAAGGCCAGCGTGGAGCCGCCACACATCGCCTGGAAAGCTTCCTGCAGAAGGAGTACCATGTGACCCAGAGCTGCGCTACCATTGGTCAGGATCCGGGCCTGATGGGCCTGATTGGACGAGTGGTCCTGTGTGGGGAGAGGGATGGCGTTCTGTTCCGGGGCATGAGCCTCCATCATATTTGCTTGGAGTTGGACGGTGAGTGTGTGTAATCAGGAAGTGCAAAATATGAAAGATTTGTTAACACCTTAAACTCAAAGAACATTTAAGTTTTCTATATATATATATATATGTAGTAGTTACTGAACAGTTTATAGTAGATACTGCACAATAAGCTATAAGATTAATGACGGAGTAACAAGCCTGAAGTACATGGGTTAAAGATGTAACAAATGTGGTAGGTTTTGTGCTCATTCAGATATTCCGTCTCTGTACCCGTCTCTGCAGTGATGTCGGGGAACTCTGCCGACTCTCTGTCAGAGGAATCGGAAGGAGAGCAAGAAGAAAAAGAAAAGAATGAATCGCCCTCCATCATGATAAAAAAGAGCACCACTAACAACAAGCCCCCTCGCCCCAAGAAGATGAATGTCTCTCCTTTCTCACCCAACCGCAAGAGGGGCTCTGGACAGCCCAAACCAGGTGTGTGTGTGTGTGTGTGCATGCATATTAGTGTCTAATTTTTAACCAGGCCACTCTCTGTCTGTAAGCAACGTTAAGTGATGTGTTTGCACATGAGCAATGATTAACATGTGCCCTCCCTCTCCCTCCCTCCCTCTTATTCTCTCTCTCCCTCTCTCTCTCCCTCCCTCCCTCTCTCTCTCTCTCCCTCTCTCTCTCCCCCTTATTCTCTCTCTCCCTCCCTCTCTCTCCTTCCCTCTCTCTCTCCCTCCCTCCCTCTCTCTCTCTCCCTCCCTCTCCCTCTCTCTCTCCCTCCCTCTCTCTCTCTCTCCCTCCCTCCCTCTCTCTCCTTCACTCTCTCTCTCTCT
>JBBPCZ010000156.1:37714-55397 GCA_037974445.1 Brycinus macrolepidotus | reverse complement strand
TTTTTGCGGCACAAATCAGCACAAACGTAGCACAAACGAATGGCATAGTTTTGGTGATTATTTCTTTTCATGGGGTGCCAACTTCACGGAGGTTCAGGATCAGGATCAGAATCAGGATCAGGATCAGGATCAGAATCAGGATCAGAATCAGAATCAGGATCGGAATCAGAATCAGAGCCAGAATCAGAAACAGGATCAGAATCAGGATCAGAATCAGAATAAGGATCAGAATCAGAAACAGGATCAGAATCAGGACCAGAATCAGAAAACTTTATTGATCCCGGAGGAAACTGCTTATGCTTCGACTGTACAGAGACACAGAGACAAGAACAATCTAAAACATAAAGTCTAAATAAATCCAATAAAAATCTGCAGAAAAAACTCAATATGAAATACAGCATACAATATACACAAATGCTGGAGTATAAATTCTATAGGTAAGTAACAGAGTCTTCAAGTCTGTAAATATTGTTTCAAATGTTACATTTACTCCCCCATCCATTCATTCCATATATGGAAAATAAGATACAAAAACAGCCCGATTTCAAATCATAATTTTTGTCACAAAACCAACACATTTAAATGTTTATCCCTATTCTGACTACAGCAGTTTAGCTCCGCCCACTCATGGCCTGATTCTCCTAAACCCCTTTAACAGTTAAAATTAGAGTTTTGTTGGATTACATGAAGACCTCGATTCATCAGAACACCCAGTAACTCACCTGGAGCTGTGATTGGTCACCCTGTCAAAAAACACTGTGATTGGCTTATTTGCACATTGCAGCTTTCTCCGATTTCAGTATTACAGAGACGGATATCGCGATAATGTTTTGCAGACGATATATTGTGCAACCCTATTTATTTATTTATTTATTTGTTCATTTATTCATTCATTCATGATGCACTTAATGTACTCTGACCAGTGTTTTCAGCTGACCAGGTAAACATGTTCTGAGATCTTTCTGCAGGATGGAGTCTGGATGGAGGAACATCCTAAATAATGCAAGATTTTAATGTGCTTGTTAGCAGATAAAATGTCTGATTTCCAACAAAGTGAAGAGGTGCTAATGTTGAAAACTTGTCGCATCAATGCAGGTGATTTATTATTAAATTTGAAAACTTTATTTATTTTAACAGATTTTTTCCGGCTGAGGCTGGAAAAAAAATAACGAACTTGAGTCTCTCAGTGTTTTTCAGTCTTGCCACTAGAGGGCAGCATTACACTTTAATGAAGTGGGAAGCCTTTCGTTACTATTATGATTATTGTTGTTGTTGTACTGAACTCAAAACACTTTTTGATATTTCTTTAGTTCTATTATAATTGACAGTATTGGTTATGAATATAAACTTCAATATAGATCTACATGAACATATTCCTGAGTAACAGCAGTGTTATATCTTATAGGAATATTTTTTACCAAAATTGAATTGAGATAAGTCCTCAAATGTGGTCCAGCAGTAGATCAGCCAGGTGTCTGAAGTCTGTTTTTTCAGCTTTAGCACTGGAGCTACCAGGCTAAAGTAGCTCATAAGAATGGGAAGCTTATGGATGATAGTTAGCATAGTGCTAACTGGGTGCCTAAATTATCTCATGCAGGCCTCAAAGCATGAGGTGTTCAGTAGTCTATAATAGACTTGCTTGTGTGGTTTCTGTAATCTACAAACAATATACATTAGCATAGCTAGAAACAGTATCCAGTTTTATCTGTACACTGTTATACAGCACAGTGCAAGGGTCATGAGCCAATTCTCACTTCTTCATATTTTGCTTCTTGTATTTTTTTTAATGTTTTAATTCAGGAACAGTTCTGCAGTGTGCCATTGGCTGAGTGAAAATTCTAGTTAATGTGGTAAATGTGACAATATCTTAGTAACTAAGGTAAATGTGCAAGTGACTGAGTGAAATACGTTAGTAAAGGAGGTAACAATGCAGTGATTCAGTGAAATATGTTAGTAACTGAAGTAATTGTAACAATGACAGAGTGAAATATGTTAGTAATTGAGGTAAGCATGGCAGTATCTGAGTGAAATATGTTAGTAGCTGAGGTAACTGCAGTGATTCAGTGAAATATGCCAGTAACTGTGGTAAATGTGACAGTGAGAGAGTGAAATATGTTGGTATCTGTGGTAAATGTGCCAGTAGCTGAATGATGTATGCTAGTAACGGAGGTAAACATGACATTGTCTGAGTGAAATATGTTAGTAGCTGAGGTAACTGCAGTGATTCAGTGAAATATGCTAGTAAATGAGGTAAATTTAACAGTGACTGATTAAAATATGCTTGTTATATATGCGAAGTAGTGTCTGAGTGAAATGTGGTAGTAACAGGAAAATTCACTGAGACTAAGTGAAATATGCTAGTAATTGAGGCAAATGTGCCAGTGTCTGAGTGAAATATGTCGGTAACTGTGGTAAATGTGCCAGTAGCTGAATGATGTATCCTAGTAGCTGAGGTAACTATGCAGTGGTTCAGTGAAATATGCTAGTAACTAAGGTAAATGTGCCAGTTACTGAATGAAATATGCCGGTAACTGAGGTAAATGTGGCAGTAACTGAGGTAACTATGCTGTGATTCAGTGAAATATGACAGTAACTGATTGTAATGTGCTAGTTACTGAGGTAAATGTTTAGTGATTCAGTGAAATATGTCAGTGACTGAGGAAAATGTTTAGTGTTTCAGTTTAGTTATTCATTAGGATTAAAATAAAACGCTTTTTATTTCTAATGGGAATCAAAAGCATTTTTAACCATTAAGATTAAACTTAATGGTTAATCTGTAGAAAACCACCTGTAGAATACCTTTTGATTCTGATGGAAAACCATCAAATGCTTCTAGAATCAGTCAAAGCGCATCAGTCAAACCATTAGGCTCCATTACACTGTGATATGAACCCATCGGGAAAGCACAAAGTGCCATCGTTACACATCGTTAAAAAAACCCTCAAGAACCAACAGAAGCTTTCAATGGTTTCCATGAAAGAAAAAGCCTGGAAAAGTAAGAGTTTGGTAACATATTCAGGAAGAAGGACAGAAGGAAGCATATTCATTACTCCACTCTTTGGTAGTTTATATGAATCCACATTTTCCATGAGGTAAATTTTATCCGCATGCTGTTGTTTGGCGTCCCTCGGGAGCTGGTTAAAATACAACCTCTTGTCATCTGATTTTAAGGTCTGATACACCTGAAAAACCACAATAAAACAGTAATCTGAGTGTGTATCTGTGAACGAATCCTGTCGATGTAGCCATGATGTCGATTCCCAGGCCCTGTAGATAGTTGTGGAAACCCATGAATTCACAGTGAACTCAACCAAACCATCAAGACATTTAAGAAGTTTCTAAAATCTTCAGATTTTCATCAGCATGTTATGTAATCTGTGAAATGAGCTGGTGGACTTGGGATGGAAGCAATAGGGGGTACAACTGGGCGCCAAAAATGTCAGGACCACCGCTGAGTTTGGGCTGCTGGAACTGCAGCTCTGAAACTTTTGCAGTTTTGACATCTGATGTCATCCAGATCCAAGACACAGAACTGAAGTTCGACCCAAATTTCCAGACCTTTCTAAAGACCAGCAAACCAGAACTGGATGACGACTCTGAAATATGATCTCAGAACATAATTCAGATTTCAGAGGGGTGTTATAACTCCCTGAGCTCCCTGATACAAACATAACATTGAAATGTATGAATATTACATTGCAGATACTTTTAAATGGACAGAAATGTCTGATGGCTTAGAAAAAGTAGATTCCTTTGCGAATTTTTTTTTTTACACTGTAAGAAACTCAAATCTTACAAAGCACAAAAACTAGAGGAAATGTATTGTAAAAGGGGTGTAAATCATTATAGAAAGCAAAAAAATCTGCCAGTTGGCTAAGATCCATTAACTGAATAAGAATTATTGAAATAAGAAACAAAATATGTAGTGTACACTGGAAAAATAAAATTGTAGAAACTGATATTTCATTTCAAGACCATAAAAGTAATTTTTGCTTTTATTTATTTATTTATTTATTTTAACTTATTTTGCTTATATCAGAAAATATTAGTTAATTTTGCTAAATCCGTTAGTTGACTTTTTGGCCTAAAAGCTTTTTCATCTTACTTTCTCTAGTTTTTGTAAATTGTTGAGATTTTTTTTTCACTAAGCCTAATCTCCTTTATTTTATTTTTTTTAACTGAAAGGTTACAAATGATACGCCACATTTAAAACATATAACCAAACATGTTATTTTATTGTCTTAAAAAGTAACACAATCTCCCAACTGGGTATATCACATACACTACAACAACAATTAAACACCATTACTACACAAATAGGGACTTTTTTTTTCTTCAAATATTATAGACATTACAAAAGATCCCTCGTATCTTTCGGTTTTCTTTTTGAAGTTATTATACTAAGCATGGCAGACCAACTTCGTTTAACAGCATGACACTGTACACTGTCACCATTCAGAAACAATGTTGTCTGACGCTGTTCTAAAATCCATAATGTTAAGGGAAGACATTTCATGGACTTGTCATTTTATTTCATATGAAATAGTTTACAATATAAACAGAGCATCCTTCTTGGATGGACTTTACAGCAACCAGAGACCAGGCATTTCAGTGCAAACGTTTTGTACAAGGCAGTCTTGGCTGCAATACTCCCTTTTGTCTATCAAAAGCTAAGATGAGGAAAATTAAATATAATGGTCATTATAACAATAATAATAATAATAATAATGTAACTGGGAGGGGTTGGGGGGGGGGGGGCAGCATCAAACCAAATTTCACAAAATGCAACAGGAATCCTAAAATGCATCCTTGGACAGAGCTTATGAGCGAACATGTACTAAAGCCAGTGGACTTTTCCTCAATACATAAGGTCAAAGCTACAATCTGTATGTTTTGGCTTTTTTATACAGAAGTTGATCTTTCGTGGTTTATATATGCACCCGTGTGCAAAAAAGTTTGGTCAAATGACGTGTTTAGTTGAAGTGTAAACAAGACACACATCCTCTCCAGAGAACACGCTTAAATGCACAATTACGGTTCCTTTTACTGTATTTAACACACTGGGAGAAAATACAACACACACGGCGCATTTTATTTATATTTGAGGTTTTTTTTTCCCCAGTGTGTTAAACAGTAATTGTGCACCAAAATCTGCAGGAAAAAAACATCGTGATCTAACTGTGTTCTCTGTAGAAGGTGTTTATCTCATTTTTCCTAAGAAAATATGTTGTGCAGGGGTGCACAAACTTTCGCACACGACTGCATACACACACACACACACACTCTGACGAGCCCCTTCAATCAGGGATGTCCACCTCATATCTGCACTCAGTGTCAGTTTTATCAGCTCCACTGACCGTACAGGTGCTGTGTGGAGTTTACAGGTACAGACGGGTACACACACACACACACACACACACAGACACACACACACACACACACACACACACACACACACACACACACACTACCATGTCAGTGTCCCTCTTATACTGAGAATAATATCTGCTCCCTGGTGGTCCTGGTGGTCCGGACCACTGATGAAGGTAAAGTGAACAGGTGATGCAGAGAAACAGACGGACTACAGTCTGCACCTGAAGCTACACAGAGCTCCTGTACAGACAGTGGAGCTGATAAACAGACAGGTGGACCTGATGAGGTATTTATATATAATGTAGTTTCATTCCAAAATGTTAAATATCCATTTGTAATAATCCCAGACATAAAAGGTTAATTAAAAAAAAAATAACAGCTGACGTTTCATGGAAAACACTTTTATTTCTCTAATAAAGGTTGTTTTAATTATAATATGACATTGACATGTGTAAAGCTCACTCCCAACAACACACAACAAAACAAAATCATGAAACTGTGTTTAATGCATTTTGGAACGAAACCCTTATTCAAATACATGTAAATAAGTCTTACTTAACATGCTTGAAAAAAACAAAACACAAAATGTAAAACGTGCCGTAACTTTTGATACCTTTTGCAAAGGCCATGTTTTATGGGTTTGATTGTTTTTTTCAAGCATGTTTTTAAAAAATCAACAGAGTTTGTCATTTGACCAGGGGCGCCAAAACTTTTGCACCCAACTGCATACACACACACACACACACACACACACACACACACACACACAAGATCAAAAAATGAAGAAACAGACTCTGCTTTGGCCCAAAATGTCAGCAGTTAACAAAGCAATTTGACCTCGAAAACATACAGGCTGTAGCTTCGGTGCCCTCAGACACACAGCGCCCGAGATATCGGGCAGGATATTAATAATAATTTTTAATACTGCAGTCAGAGTTGACCCTTGGCAACCCTTGAAAGCAACTGTTACTACCCGTTCATCTTCCACAGCCTGAGACGGCTGCGTTCACGTGTGTGTGTGGCCGAGTCTGAGAATCTGCAACTTATTGATTATCTATTTATTTATTACTGATCTGTGGGAGGTGAAGGGCGTCTCCGTCTAGATGCATTTTAACGATGCGCGTGGTTTTAATGGCAAATCACTGCACTCGAAGTCGTGAGCCGGGCGAGTACTTACTGCGGAGAACGGAAGAGATGGCTGTGAAGTGACAATAAAAATAATAATAGCAGTAATAATAATAATAATAATAATAATAATAATCATAATAAAAATAAGAGAAGTCCCAGTGTTTAATAAGGTGGCGCTGGACAGGTTCATACACAACCGGCAAATAAGAAGAAGACGCTTCTGTCCAAAAAAATGGAACAAAAGTAAAGTAAATCGAGACCGAACTACAGCACTTAGTACTGATTTTTCTCCAGTGAAGTCCGCTTAGTTACAGCGTCCGCCGCTCCATGGAAACATTCAGAGAGGAGGCTGATAGCACTGTGGTCCACAGACAAAGCATCCACGCTCGACCTTGCCTTATACACAGGTGGTGGAGGTAGCTAGTTATGTGCATGTATGTGGAGGTTTGGACCTTGTGTGTGAGTGTGTGTGTGTATGTGTGTGTGTGTGTGTGTGTGTGTTGTGACAGGGAGTGTGCCATTGTGGTTAATGTCCTTTGAATCAAAACATCTCATCGTAGAACATCTGTCTGATAAAACAAAACAAAAAAGCATGAAAAACAGGAGGAACGTCATGCCGGAGCTACTTCCTTCCTCTGGACCGTCCTCTGCGTCCCACCGGGCCGCTACCGGGACCACCTGACCCCCCACACAGTGACGAGTGAAGCGATGGTTGAACGGTTCCACCAAGGCAACAACATCAGCAGGAAACTCGAGTAAAGGGAGTTTAGGATTCGTGTCGTTTAAACGGTGAGGCTCCAGACTTGCATTAGGATTAGTTTGCAGCGTGAGGACCAATTCCACTTTTATTTATGGACCAATAAATTTCAGTTTAATTCTTTTAAATTTAAATATATGTATATACCAGGGATGGCTCATCTGAGCAATCAAGCACTGATCAATAAGAAAACAATGAAAAAAAAAAAATCCATAATAATATTTTCTCTATATTCACCAGGCCTTAATGCCCTCCCACCCATTTATTTTGTCACAGTTCTTAAAATAGACCTACACTGTTCTTTTCAAAAGTCCTCCATAATTCAGTGTAGATGTAAACAAGGTCGTTCAGAGTGTGTTTGTTGTGAATCGGTTCACTGTAGAGACTCTGATTTCTTCACAGTGTTGGTGAATGGAACCAGACGTCTCCAACACAAATCCAGCCGTTTTATTCTCTATCGTCCCCCAGTGAAGCTCCACGTGTCTCTGAGTGTTTATATGGATGTTGATGATGTAAAATAGTGAATCTGAACTAAATCACTTTTTTTGAGAACTATTTTGCCTCACGACGCCCTGCATGTATCCCTCCACCATGAATGGGTTTAGTTTTAGGACCAAAATCTTCTCAGAACAACATCTCAGGCGTCAAGCGGCGCAACCAGAACCATTTGATGGAATGACTTTCTGTTAGGAGCTCTTAGAGGCGGATGTCTGGTTCCATTCACTTCCACTGTGAACAGATCTGACTTTTCTGAAACTCTGAAACTCTGATCTCTGTTTACATATTAATCATAGGGGAATTTTGAAAAAAATTGAATTGTCTTTAATACCCAAGCTTGACCACCGGACCGGCACTGATGTATTTAAATATAAAAGAGTAATGGAGCTCTATGGATTCAAATCAAGTAAAAACACATTTCAAAATAAAAGTTCTATCACAGCAGCAAGAGGACGTTCCACTGACCCACCACGAAGGGGTGACGCGTCCTGGATGTTACCAAGCAGCAGGACACCCACATTCCCACCATCCGACACCCACTTTTCTCTCATTCGGAGACCCACGGAGAACCGACGGCGAGAACCAGGGCGAGCAGCCAGGAACCCCCCCCACCATCCCATCATACAGGAATAATAAACTGAACAGGCAGAGTCCAGATCTTCTGCACGAAGGTGTGAATAAACAGAACTAACTCGTTTTTCATTCACAAACCTGCTGTCTGATCTCCCGAAAGCAGACGTGGTGAAGTGGGTCCCGACTCCGGCTTGACTGATGATGGTGTTTTTTTTTAATTATTATTATTTTGTTTTATTTCCTCCTAATAGAGTAACTATTCATGACCTGAGATTAAATGTCAGATAGAAACTTTAATGAAATCGGTAAATTCATTAAGTGATGTACAGTCACACACATTACACTTGTATCTGCTTTGCCTTGTCTGGGTTTTAACCGAAAAAAAAACAAACAAACAAACAAACAAAAACATAAAACAAACAAACAAAAATAAACAACAGTCCTTGTTTTCCCTAAATGAATCCTTTAATTTCAGAATACATTTTTTGTTCCTTTTTTTTTCTTTTTCTTTTTTTTGAGTAAGTCAATCTAAGTACTATTCATTTTTATAAGCATGAAAAGTATGACTCCAGTTCTTATTACTTTTATCAACAGAGCTATGCTGTCATGAGGAATGACTTTATTTTCGGGTTTATTATACAACATTATGGACCATGAATTTAATGTTGTTCAAATGAGAGAATTTTTTTGTTTCTTTTTTTTTTTGTTTTTTGTTGTTTTTTTTTTTTAACCAGCTTTCCTTACGTCATTGCCACAATTCTCGATTTCTTTAGCTGCTCTCTTTAAGTCGTGATCCCTTTCATGTCGATCCTAATCCGTCGGCAGGATGATTTCTTTTCCATGACTGAAAAAAATGACTCAAAAAAAAAAAAAAAAAAATTCCAAAAACAACAAAAAAAATATATATATATGACCAGATACTTCAAGACTATCCTGGGTTAAGAAAATAACTGTTGATTCAAAGTGGAGAATTTCCTGATTAATCGCTTGTCAAGATAAATAATGATTAATTCCTTTTTTCAACTTTTTTTCTGTTTTTTCATTCTTTGCTTTCTTGTTTTTTTTCCTCTTTTTTTGCAGTGACTTGTTTATGCTGTAGGAACAGTCTGTGGAAGCCATTACCTGTGGGTTTTAACAGTCTCCGTAGGGTTTGAGGTGCTTGTCTCAGGGCAAGTTGACCCCTTTGACACACCCCCCGGCACTGACAGACACCCCCGTGTTGTTGTTGATGTTTTGTTGGTGTTTTTTGTTGTTGTTACCCACTGCAGATTCGCCCGACTCCGCGCCCGCCCAGCCGAGGCCCGTGTCAGACGCTGGTGATGGAGGCGAGGCAGTTGGGGGATTTCTGCAGTTTCTCGGCCTGTGTGGTGGGGGGCTCGGGGATGGTGCGGAAGGTGAAGGGTGGGCCGATGCTGGTGCTGCCCATGTGCCCCGGACTCAGAGCAGGGTTCTGCCGCCGGTTACTCTCTACGATGCTCGAGGTGTTGGACGCCAGACTCTCCCGTGTGCTGAGAGAGGGGAGGAGAGGATAAAGAGAGTGAGCTTTCCCATCCTGGTGTCAATATCCCCTTAAGAAATAGAATCATAACTGAAACTAGGTGCATTTCCGAGAGAAAATGCAAAGTGTGATTGCGTGGTTGGTATAAAACTAGTGTTTGGAGACACACCAACATTGGTTTTATGGCCAAAAAAGTCTGTGTTGAAAAAAAATTCTGCTCACAGCAGGATATTGAACTGGCGATTTTCTGATTCTCTTCATTCGGCGCTACATTTTACCGCTGAACCACGGAGGGGGGCGTTAACTCACTGTCTATTACCAAGCCAGTTATGGTTAAGGACGGCTGAAAAGGGGTGGAGTGAACCCTGATCAAAAACCTGAAGACACACGCAATATACCAGAACCAGAATTAAAGAACATTGAACAAATTCAATATGGGCTCAGATGAGAAGTGGCGCCAAAAACGGGTGGAATAAAAATGGTAATAATAAAACTTAAGAATCACACTAATTAAAAGTAGGTATTTGTTATAGTGAGTGCCCACTTTACTAAAAACACCTCCTTGTTACTTCCTCTCACTTGTGCATCCACACACTGGCCACTTTATTAAAGGTAAAGAAGCATTTGGCCGACGCCCTTATCCAGAGCAACTTACAATCATTAGTGACAGGGACAGTCCCCCTGGAGACACTGAGGGTTAAGTGTCTTGTTCAAGGACACAATGGTAGAAAGTGGGGGGGTTTGAACCTGCAACTTTGTGGTCATTGGGTTCACAGGCAAGTGTTTTACCCACTAGGGTACTATCACCCCTTTAGAAACACCCCTTGTGCTCCACTCTCTGGCCACTTTATTAGAAACACCCACCCTGTGCTTTCATTCACTGGCCACTTCATTAGAAACACTCACCTTGTGCTTGAACTCACTGGCCACTTTATTAGAAACACGATGTGCTTCCACTCACTGGCCACTTTATTAGAAATGCTTACCTTGTGCTTTCATTCACTGGACACTTTACCAGAAACACCTTGTGCTTCTTCTTACTGGCCACTTTATTAGAAACACAGCCTTGTGGCTAACACAGACTGTGCATCAACAGATGGGCTACAGTCTCTTAACTGTCCCTCAGCAAAGTAGAGCTACGAGGGAAGGGTTTCTGATAAAGTGGACGCTGTGTGTACGCCAGAATAAGGGCTGTAAGGTATAACAGAACGGTTCACAATGTGACAGTGGGAGTCTTTTGATCTTGCTGAGCAGAAGAGGCTGAAGAGGTAATCAGTACGGTGCGATTTGCTGGCGTAGTAAAAAGGCTGAACGGAAGAGAGATGCTCTTCTCTCTGTAACTGCGGCACTTCCTCAGATCAGCCCCACACAGCCTTACCAGAGCAGAAGCAGTACGGAATGACATCATTGCTAATTTGATGAGTCATCTGCGGAGCGCTGAAAAATTGCTGCGTACTAGTATGCGTGCGGAGGCATAAATCAGCCTCTCAAACTCACGGCGAGTACTAATTAACACACACTCACAGAGTATATGAGGAAACTAAATTAAGACTCAATCAGTTTAGGTAAAAAGATCTTCAGCTGTAGGATGTGACCCTTAAAGGACCCACTTTTCAGTTTCACACTCTCAGAAGTAAAGAACGTCTAGATATTGGGTAACACACTTTGCATAGATACTGAATACTGAACAAGGGTTTTGTTTGCTGTTAAATCATGTTTTTAAGTGCTGATAAATATCAACAGAACAAATGTATTTCATTGCATCTTTCATGCCAGTTTATTTAGACGTGTTCTGAGAGCAAAGGAGCTTCCATATACAGCATACATAACTTAGCAGTGGTGGTCAAGTCTGGAACCAAAATATTGGAAATCCTGGATTTTTAAAAATCTGGAAACTCTGATGAGTTCTTAATGTTTAAAGTTTACAGTGTAGAATAAAAAAACAGCACAGACAGTTGGGAATGGTAAAGAGATTTTAGAAAAGAAACCCACACTAATCCAGAGTCCAAAAAAATGGTTATATTTAAATATATTTATATTTTTAAAAATGTCATAAGAAAATATTTTCTAGGTATATCCCAGTTTTGCTCCCAATCTGGGTTCTACACCACTGAGAATCTGCGAAAATCAGATGACCAAAATCAGACCTGTTTAGTTAAGATATGTTTGTCTACCAGCAACTTTAAATGCTTACTTGAATGGATATCATGTGCATAGTGTGACACTGCGACATCTTTTGGATCAGATTGGGACAAGTCATTTTAGACCATACTTTTTAGAACAGAAATGCAGAAATCCTATGGTTAAGAGGACATACAACTTCAAGAACAGACAATAGTGGATGTTCCCTCTGTGTCCACCAGGAGTGTGTGCTTACCGTGGGGAATTAAAGCCGCTGTCTACGGTAACGCTGCTGCTGTCCATGCTGTCCAGCCGTGCCGAGTGCGCTGACTTCTGGCTGCTGGTGTTCTCGTTCTCCTTAGGGCTCAACAGAGTCAGGTTGGTCTCGAATTTCCTCTGAAGATCGCGCTCCTTCTCCCGCTCCAGCAGCCACTGCATGGTCCCACCCCCAACCCCACCGCCAACCCCGCCACCACCCTCTCCACCTCCCGCCCTCCCCTTTCCCTCTGCCGGCGCTGCCTCTTTATGGGAAGAATCCTCCACCTCTTCCTCATCATCATCGTCCGACACGTTGTAGTAGTCAAACGTGGCTTCTGAGGCAGAGGGGGCGCCCTGCTCTGAACTTGTAGGGGGCGCAGCTGATGCGGGTGATGGGGTGGAGTTAGGTGGTGGTGGTTGGGGTTCTAGGGTGTCAAGCACCTCAGACGATTTCATGTGAGGGGTCTTTCGCAACGTGCCTGATTTCGAGTAGCCACTGTCCACGTAGCTCATTGTCAATACATTGTGTGGTGGCTTAAACAAAGTGTCCTTACTGAAAATCTCTTTCCTCTTATCCACAACCAGTCCACTGCTGCCACTACCCACACCAACCCCTCCCCCGCCCCCCGGGTCGGCATTGTGTTGATGCTGTATCAAACGTCCATTTGACATGGGCTCTGGCGTCTGGCTCGGTGTGGGTTTACCCGAGCCGTTGTGGCCCTTGGTGGAGGTGTCCTCTTTGTAATCCATGGGGTGTGGGGAGGTGAGGTGCGGCGTCTGCCGGTCGGCTGGTGATCCCTTACGGATCCCATCCGATGGCGTTAAAGTGTCGTGGTCAGCTTTGCCCAGCGGCAACGGGGCAGTTAGGATTGTTTCATTCGACGTATTGCACTGGAAGTAGTCGTCCGCAAGTGGCTTGGGCGACAGGGCCTTCAGATCGCTGTAGGCCGGCAAGCTGTCCCTGCTCTTGTTCCGCTCCAGAGGGGTGTCCAGGCTCATCTTACCCATATCGGGCACAGACATCTCGGAGTTGAACTTAGCAGCGGAGAACATGATGCGTGAATAATGGGACGATTTTTGTGAGGAGGCTCTGAGTGTCCCATCATCGGTATAGTATCTACTCCGATGGTCTGGACTGCGGTCATACTCCTCTGGAGTGCCTAGAGTGGAACTTCCGCCTCCCAGTGGGCCCTTGGAGTTGTCCATGGATCTTGACCTCTCCTTGGCCTTGTCTGGCCGCTCGGTTCGGGATTTGCGGTCCTGCGTGTGGCTGTGACTCCGGTGCACCCTGGAATGCGAGGTACCACGTGAAGGCTCTGGGAAGGGCATCTCTGTCCGTCTCTTTGCGAGCTCACCCGACACGTCCCATTCAGGCGTAACAGGGAAATAGGACTCTGCAATATTGGGGTTGCTGTGGACAAGGTAAGCAGCACCACTCCTGCGCTCCACTGTGTACATTCCTTCCCTCGGAGAGCGCACCAGAGAGTGGCTGAAGAAGCGGTAGTCTCTCTCCAGGCCCATTGCAGCAGCCAAATCAAGATTGGAGCCCTCGGAGGGGTCTCCACGAGAGGTCTGGCGGGTTTTGCTGTGGGATCGTGATTTGCCATGTGGGACGCGACGGTGACCCCGGCTGCGTCGGCTGCGGGCACTGCTGTGCTGTGCAGACGAATTTGCCTTGCAGCGCTGAGCACGTTCCTCCTCCAAGCGCTTCATCACGGCTGTGTGGCGTGCCACATTCTCCACTGTCAGATCTGGGTTGATCCGCCGGATGATCTCCATCTCCACCTCGCGAGGGATGGCCGCAGAAGAGGGGGTGTCCTCGTCCCGAAGAGGCCACTCTTCTGGTGGAAACTGTGCAGAAAAGGTAGCCAGCTGCTTCGTCTTGTCTTTCCTGAAGCTCAGTCGGAAAAGCTTTAGCCCAAACTTCTTGGATTGCCTCTCGCTGCTGCCCCCTGCACTCCCCTCCTTCTTCTTGGTCAGAGTGTCTGTCTTGTAAGAGAAGGAAGGGTTGCTCCTTGTCTTGTCTGGATCAGGTGGGTGTTGTGTGGTTGGTGGAGGGGGTGGGGGCTGAGGGTATGAGGGGGGATCTCCTTTAGGTTCCTTGGGAGACTTCCTCTGAAGTGTGGTGTGATTGCTTGGCACCTCGTCACGGTATGAGTTGTATGAGTCGCAGTGGTTCTTGTGGTTTAACCTTTCCCGCACACAACCAGCTGTAGAAGGGGTGATTGTGCCAGACTGGGGTGATGTACACTGCTGCTGCTGTGACTGTTGCTGTTGTTGCTGCTGTTGTTGTTGTTGTTGCTGCTGCTGCTGTTGTTGCTGCTGCTGCTGCTGACGGTCCGGATGCCGATCATCCAAGTGGTACCACTTGCTGTTGGTGCGTATGAGGGAGGGGGTGATGAAGTAGGTTTGGGGTGTAACGATGCAGTAGCCCTCAGGCGTGGGGTAGATCTTCCGCTCCCGAACCAGCATGTTGAGCGTGTGCCGCAGGATCTCTGGACTCGGTGTGGGTACACCTGAGGGAAGGAAGGTGGAGAAAAATCATCAAGGTGGAAAATCACTCTGCCTCAAAAGCAGCTGCACAAATCATCAGGGAATATTTCATAACACCTACGCTCTTAATCAAAAAGGTGTTCTTTGAGCAATGCCAAAGGAGGACCATTTTAGTTCCCCATAGAACCATTTTCCTAAATGAGATGTATCTGAAAAAGCTTTTAAAGGTATATGCACCTTCAAGGGTTCTTCCAAGAAGCTCTCTGCAATATGGGGGTGTTTTTCATAATCACACATCTCGGTTACTAAGTGAAAGGTTCTTTAGGGAACCAAAAATGGTTCTCCCGCGGCATTTAACAAAGAATCAAAGCAGCTCTTTTCAGTTTTCAATTTTTCAACTTTCAGAATGTTTAAACTGTAAACTATTATACTGTTAAATATATGGATTTCTGAGACATGCAGCAGGGAAAGAACAAAAATGGGAAAAAAATGGATTAGAGGGTTCATGTTGAGGTTAGCATTATGCAGCGTAGGTTTGGTGTTGCCAAAGGCGTCTGTGCTGCCAGAAGAAGGATTAACCAGGAGTAGGTGTGATTAAACAAACAACCACTGAAAGCCAATCAAAGGCAGCGCTTCGCTCGCTGATATCCACAACCACTAGTACATCCACCAATCACAGCAGACCAGGCATTACCTCATCTTTCATCACTGGGCCTGTAAGCCCCTCAATCTGATAACGGCTCTAAAACTGGCACTGCTAGTCTGACCAAATTGGTCCTCCTTCATAAGATTAGCTCACACGAGCTTCTGCAGAGCTTCCGTCTTAACGTTTTCGTGGCCTTTGTGATATTAAATAGCGATATGAAATATCGCAGTGCAGTGAAACTGTGGTCAACCCTGTTCTCAGGCCATAACGGAGCGAGCTACAGCAAAGCTGTTTTTAATACACAGTCGTGTGTGCAAAAGTAGGCACCCCCTATCAAATGACACTTAGTATGCATCCTCGGTGGTGGACTTGCGCACATTTTAATGCATGAATAGTGTTTAATTTATACATTAAAAGAAAAAAACATAACCATAGCCTGTGTAAGCGTTATGGGATGTTTGGTATTTTCTTATAAACTCAAAATAAATAGACTAAAAGCCATGTTCAACTGTGTTCTCCATTGAGGATGCGTACTTGTTTACATTTCAAGCAACAAGAAGCATACTTTTACTGGGGTTGTCCAAACTTTTGAATGAAACCGTGGGTTTTTTTTAAATGGGAACTGCATTTTTTTTGTTAAGTGTGTCAAGTTTGTAATGTAAACCTCATAAATACATGATGGCAGCAGCACCAAAAGCGGTGAAAAACTGTAAACAAAAAACAAAACAAAAACAAAAAACAGTCCATGCCGTTAGTGGACTCGTTAGCGCCGCGGATGAATCTTTAACTCGTGTTTTAAGAGTCTGCACGGCAACCAAACAAGGCCTCAAGTCTTGCAGGCACGTGACTCCAGCAGACTAGACTGGGTGCTGCAGGGTACACGGCGTCCTCTCTTCACTCTGGTCCTCACGTTACCTCAATCAGCTTTACCACACACACACACACACACACACACACACACACACACACACATACACACAAATGCATGCACGCACACCATTGAAGCAGGCAGGATAAAACAGAAGATAAGCTGTGACTGGTCTGGGTTAAGTGTTGCCTGCCATTACATCATACCCTGGTAGTTGCCATAACAACATGACGCAACCATGGAGACTCGGCTCTTTTTCTCTCTCCCTCCTTTCTGTCACCTCCCTCTTTGTGAGGAGGGAGCGCGGTACTCCTCGCCGTCAAGTTTGCACACTCTGCACTTTGACTGGTCAATTTCGGCTGTGTGGGGTTTTTATATCCTGCGTTCTCATTGGCTGAAATCTGGTCCGAACACTACAGAGGCGTCATGGCGATGAAAGGGACTAATATTTAAACTAATAGACTAATAGACTTACTACACCTGATACTAGAGCTCCACTTGGGACACAGTACTGGAGTTAGACCTTTCTGCACAAAATCAAATACACAGACACAAATTATCCCAATTACGTCTTTATAGGGCCGATATCCTCATTTTCTTTCTTCCCCTTACAACATTCGTGTAATTTTATTCTCCAAAAACAGTCATAACTCATTTCCACACAACCATTTTCCTCTCTTTATCCTCTAGAATAAAGAACGATATACGTAAATGTGCTCTGTTCTGATTGGCTGCCCTGTATTGCGTCTTACTTAAAAAGAAGTCCAGAGTGAAGCACTCTTTATAACTTTAGTGTGAGTGGGCGGGGCTAAACAGCAGTATAAGTGGATATGTGTGGATGGTTTTTGTGACATCACAGAAACAGTAAATACAAAACAGGCTGTTTTTGCTGTGTAGTTTCCATATACAGTCGATATGGATGGGGGAGTGAAGAGTACATGTTGGAACTTTACTAAGTAAATTAAGTTAAATAGTTTTTAAAAACTGAAGGGAAAATGTTTTTTCATGATATGAACTCTTTTACCAGATTTAACTGATGTGGCTTAAAGAATCAACCCATCAGCCTCATTCAAAGGAGCCATACTTAATTTTTTTCTAGCTCTTTTATTCAATTTAATATTTTACTATAATTCACTTTGTGTGATCAATCTTATTTAAAGGGGACATAATCTATTTTTTTTTAGATAATTTTATTGAAGTTATTTTATTTAATCTTATTTAAATATAACACACAACATCTGTGAGGGTTATTTACCAAAATTCAATTCTACATGAGCAGTCAAACAAAATAACAATTAAACAAATAAACAATTAAGCAGACTGTTCCTGCGCCTTTAATGAACTGATATATATATATATATACACAGTTCTGGAAAAAAATAAGAGACTGCTGCAATTTATTTTTAAATCAGCGTCTCTATGAGTGTGAGAACCGTTCCATGCCAGTGTCTGTTAAATTCCTCCACAAGC
>JBBPCZ010000155.1:87982-98130 GCA_037974445.1 Brycinus macrolepidotus | reverse complement strand
ACAAACACACAAAAAACACCAAGCCACTATATGATTGTGTGTGTCCCTGTGTGTAAATGCGCGTGTAAGTGTGTGTGTGTGTGTGTGTGTGTGTGTGTATTTGTGTGTGTGTGTGTGTACTTGTGATATGAGTTTTGCACATCCATCTCCAGGGTCTCACATCTTTGTGTGTGCAAAAAATTTTGGGGGGTAACGGATATATATGTGTAGGTGTGTGTGTGTGTGTGTGTGTGTGTGTGTGTGTGTGTGTGAATGTATTTAGCCCTTTCTAAGGACCAAATGATTCCAAGATGATGGAAAACATGAAAAAGGATGGGATGTTGTGGGGGTCTCCATGAAGAAATGGAAATGGTTTATATTATTATTATTATTATTATTAGTAGTAGTAGTAGTAGTAGTAGTTGTTGTTGTAAATTTGAGCTTTTTTTAGAAAAAGGAAAAATCCAAAGCTTTTTCTAGTTGTGGAGGTTAAATTAAGGTTAGGTTAGGTGTTTGTGTTTGTTTGTGTGTATGTGTGTGTGTGTGTGTGTGTGTGTGTGTTTGTGTGTGTGTGTGTGTGCATGCCAGGGGTTAAGTTATGTGAAGCACAGCAAAGTTTACACACACTCATTCAAAGGACCATAAAAATACCCCACTAAGATAGTAATACGACCCTGACTGTGTGTTTGTGTGTTGCACAGACAGAACACCTCTTGAATCTTGTGGCTCTTACTGGCCATTACAGAAATATCAGCTGATGACCCCTTTCAGCTCCAGGCTGACCATTTTTCTCTAGATTTACCATCAAGTGGAAGCCAACCTTCAGTGGCGCTTAGCCTGCTGACTCTAAATGTGATTTTAGAGGGCGAGCGGAGGGATTCAGAGAGAGAGAGGGAGGGAGAGAGAGAGAGAGTCATTGTTAAGGCGATGAGTGGACGTGTGTTTGAGTCGTGCCCTGACGAAGCGTCAAACCGCCGCGCTAAGCTTTGCTAACACTAACGCTGCTGTCTGTGCGACTGACCTTTTCCCAAATTTAGCCCCATCTGCCCAGTCCTGCTGCATCATTTCAATTACGGCGCCTCATTACGTCCTCGGCCAGCTCGCCTGTCCAGCTAGCGTTACAGGCTAGCTCCTGGTTGCCTGAAAAACAATGGCTTGGAATGAAGCTTTCAGTGCACTTCCAGTGCTAATCTATAACCTCTAATGAGGAGGGAATCCACTCTCACTCATCAACATTAATCCCCCCCAGCACACACACACACGCCCACAGAGCAGGCCACTCTCTGGATTCCTGGATTACACACTCCTGAGAGTTGGAGGATTAGGCCGAAAACAAACGGTTGGCATTTTGTCTTTTTTTTTTTCTCCCCTCTCTCAGAACTTTCATTCTTTCCTCTGGTGTTTTGTGTCGCCCCTCTTTTTCTGATTTTTCACCGCCGCGTTTGATGCATTGTGCCTGAATGCCACACTTTCAGGCTTAATTGCTTAGGCAGTTCTGCTGTGAGTGATGCTATAATCACAGCATTGTCAGGCCTGTGTGCTGGCGACGGGTCTTTCACCGGAAAGAGAGAAAAACTCATCTCCCGGAGAGACAGCGTCCGTACCACTTCATGGTTCTTTACATAGACCTCGACTGTGGTTCACACAAACAATACACACGCACAAACACACACACACAGCATTGCAAGACAAAAAACATGCTAGGACCAAATACCTGTATTGGGTTTGTTAGAAGCCAAGCCTGCTAATCCTTTTTGTTTAGTCTAAATAATAATTTGAAAAGTTTGTTAAAAGCACATATTGACACCTTTTTCATCATCAGGCCTTTAAAAATGATTTTTGTAAATGACTTTTCCAATTGGCCGCCTTGTAGTTTACCTCCTTCAGGAAGAACACTCCCTATAACTTCATATATCAGCTGTTGGCAAATACATGTAAGTGAAAAACAATGAATACAAAAGAGGCTGACTTTGCATATTTATTTCTGTGGGTACACCGTATAAACCGATACAAAGAACTTTGAGGATAAGAAATGTTGATGTTTTTCCATGATATTGGCACTTTAAACACTTGAAAGGTTTGAATGATGATGAGTAGTGACATCAGAGTAGTGACATGGGGGCATACATGTATAGGACACTCGCTTGGTTGCACTTTTATCAGCTGATCCCTCAGTTTTGCAGTCATCCAGATTCTGCACTCTGATTGGCTATCTGCATGCACTTCTTGTATCCGCTTCTGTGTGGCAGGTTTAGTCTGCAAGTGGCATTTCTAGAATGAAAAAGCTTGTAATTTTGTGAATTTACCTTTAAAAACATTTGAGTTTTCTGTAAAGTCTTTATTAGTTAATTAATGTAAATATCCTTATCTGTTTTCCTATAGGAAACACTTCATTTCCTTCACATGTGTTTTGTTGCATTCCCATTCCCATTCCAAGTTTAGCCATGACCAGTTCCCACTTGATCCCAGCTGCATATTGCTATCATGCTGGGAGGCTGAAGATTGCCTCTATTATGTCACGGAACAACTCAGTATGCTTGGAGGAGAACATTAACTAACAATTGTTATATCAACTAACAGACTCTTACATTGGCTAGCATCTTGCTGAGTGATGGGGGAGAGGGAGGGCCATCCTACCCACCAGAGACAGTGAGGCCAATTAAGGTAAAGCATCAATCTCACAATCTTTTGTGTATAAGACTAACATTTAGACAGATGTGGTGCCTTTTATCCAATTTTAAACACTACCTGCCCCTAAATTACACACTGGTCTTGCGATTTTGGCCATGAAGTGGACCAAAATCTCTGACAATAGACAGACCGGTGAGACTTGTTCTCAAACTTGGGATGATTTTAGTTACACAGCTGAAAGTATACAATTCTACACACCACACTATTCAAATCCAAGAAAAGAAAACACTTTCTGACTTTAAGGTTACATCTAAATATGCGCTGTATTAACAGAGCCTGCAGAGCAGGGCGCGTATTCCCAATGCAGACCATTTTCAAGGTTAGGGTTTGCTGTTCATTAAACAGTGCCGTTCATAGCGATGTGCGTTCCAAAGACAATACAGTATTCTGTGATTATTCAGGACAATTAGCAAAGATAAACACGGGCTAAGTGTTTCTCTTTTGCAGCTAGCAGAGGTAGCCTCTGGCTGCACTATAATTATTCCTATTAGCAAATTAAGTCATTACCTAGGATTCTTCCGCTTTTCATCAAGCTCCACAAATTACCTTTTAGCCTCTAAATGGACTCCGAGCTGAACCTGATTTACCCCGCAGTTTCTGTAATTTTCCATAATGACTTCTTCACTCTTTGACCAAACAGGTCTGGTGATGTATGGAGTGGCGTTCTGCTAGAAATTTTTGACTGATAACTTTCACATGTGCTTTCTACACACTGTGGGAAGTACTTTAAAGGGCCCATATCCTACATTTCTCCCCTGATGTCCACATATAACTTCATCCTGTGGTTTAATGCACCAAAAACAGTCATGATTCTTTTCTACATGACTATTTTTAAACCTGTCTCAGAATTAAACAGGCTGTTTTGTTACTATGCCTTAAAGTCTGATATATGTAAATTATCTCTATTCTGACTGACTGTCCTTTATTGTGCCACATTCAGAAACCACTCCATACTGATACTCTTAATGGATGGGGCTAAACTGCTTTAATACATAGATTTATTCCGGGTTTGAATTGAGAGGTTGTGCCGGGACCTCCAATAAGATGAAAAGGATCCCAATTTGGGGGGTCCCGTGTTATTTCCTTGAATAAAATTGTTAATTGAGATACGTCATGACACTCAGCACCAGATAGGGCTTGTATAGACTAGTCGATTAATACATTAATTAGTTAATGGTTGTCCATAGTACCAGAGTGGCTACAGTCAAATACATCAATTCATAATCTAAAGCCTCTTCAACCCTAAAATGTTCTAGAAGTTACCTTGAGGAGCTCTATGTGTGAACACAAATATCTGGATCAGTCAGACGGGACATTAAATGGACTTTCCTCTGCCAGGACCTGTACAAAATAAGTGTAATGTCCAGTTGAGTCCATGTGTGAATAGAACAGGTCATTGTCTGGAGAGCTCATGGCGAGTGAATGGGTGTGTTAATAACGTTTCTATACAACAGATGCAAAACATGAAGAATTTAAACATGCGAGAGTGAAGAAGGGTCATTTACAGGAAGACAATTTGATTCAGGAACGTATTTCAGTAAGGACAGATGCTGACTTTGTCAGAGAAATTCAAGAAATGGCAAAAGTTGTGCCAAATGCCAAATTATGACCCGTCTACACGACCCTTCATGACCCGGCTCCTACATGCTCTACCCAGGCCCCACACCTGACCTAAACCACACGGAAGATTTCCAGTAGGTGAGAACATGTCCAACATGATCAATGTCCTGCTACATATGTGCTACATGTATGAAAGGATGGCTCTGGACAGTGTCTAAACCTGAGTCTCTGGACATTGTCATCAGTTCATATGTGAAAGCAGCTTAACTCTGAATAATAATAGAGAGGTGCCTTAACCTGTTAGCTTCTAACTTGCTATATTTTTATTATATTTTAATTCTGGCTAAGGTTCTTACATCACTATTGACATAATTTGAAAATGCCACCTTACATTTCAGGATGTTCAGACCAGCAGAAATGATCCAAAATTACTTGGAAAAAAAAAAATAGTTTTCCATTAACTTCCATTCAAACTGAACTGAACTCCTGTAAGGCCATCATTTAGGAGACATGAGGTTTTTTTCTGACAGCAAAAGATACAGGCAGAGATAAAAAGCCCCAGTCGATAATTGCACTGTGGCAAAGTGTGTGTGTGTGTGTGTGTGTGTGTGTGTTAAAAGAGTGTGATTTATCGCTGGTTTATACTGTAGCTCGACTTCAGGAAGTGTCTTGCACCTTTTCTACTGAACTGTGGGTGGTCACAAGAAAAGAGAGAATAACCCTTCTCTCTCTGTCTCTCTCTGTCTCTCTCTCTCTCTCTCTCTGTTTCTCTCTCTCTCTCCCTCTCTCTCTGTCTCTCTCCCTCTCTCTCTCTCTCTGAACCTGTTCATGTCCACCATCTGGTCTTGCTTATTCTCTGCCCTGGTTTGTGTAATTGCTCTCCCTGACGTCGGCCCCAGCCCGTCACTTTGAGCCCAGCTGTAGGTAACTCAAAGTTTTCAAACAAAAGGTGCAGTGGGATAAAAAGCCGTTTATTATTTGGGGGGCTGCTGTAATGGCTGCTTTAATTAATCGTGGTTCTTCTCACTGTGGAATTCGGTTAGAATTGTGAAGCCGGTGCAGGCCAGCGTCTGCTCTTAATCACATCCTGCTCTCCCAGGGCCGCGCTCCAGCCGCCCCGGGGCCAGCGCTGCACTTTAAACCCGGTAAGGTCACCCCTCGGCGGGCTCCAGCTGCTCAGGAGCCCCCCTGTAATCACCGGCCAGCCCGGTGCTGATGTTATCATAAGCGCGCGGATATGAAAGGATTGTGAGGATCAAAAGGACATCCAGGCCACGTGTTCGGCCAGCACGGCCAGGGCAGGTACACAGGCTGGAGATCTTGCCAAAAAAAAAAACCAAAAAAAAAAACCCAGACTTTATTAGAGGAAGGGCCTAAATCCAGGCACTCCAGGACCTAAATCAATTAGAGCTCTGTGTTCTTATGCTCAAAACCCTCATTTAGCCTTATTAAGAGATTCTGTCCTGTGTGTTTCCCACAGTCTTTTGTGATAATCTAAAAAAACAAACACACACACACACACACACACACACACACACACACACACACAATTGCATCCACTCTACTTAAACCTCCATGACCTTTGACCTCTGGGTAGAGAATGATACAAAGAAATCATGAACTAGTTTAGTGAGTTGACATTATTGGTGTTTAGCTATACTACTAAACAACAATAATGTCTACTGTACTATACTACTAAATGTAGTATAATTAGATATTTTACTACAAAATAATTACACTTAGCAGTATACTTCTTAATTTTTTTATTTATTAAACTTTATAATAAGGATGTGTGTGTGCGTGTGTGTAGAGTATATACATATATATATATATACTCATTGTACTCATCTACATACATATACAATTTTATTTTATTCATTGATTTTATTGTCCAGTATTATTATTAACCTCTGAAATGCCAATGGAGCGAACAATTTTTTTTAGAATTTTACTTCACACTTCAATGAGCGAAGGCTCATTTGCATGTAATTACTGTATAAGACATTAATTATTATTATTACTACTGTTATGGCACTGCTGTTTCAGCGTCAAAGAATTAGTAAAAAATACATCAAATGTCATCAAATGCCTTTTCACCAGTAATGCTGTCGAGATTGGAATCCGGAATCTGCTCTTTTGACCAAATCTCCTCTATGAGTGAGGAACACTTCATATCAGTTTCACTTTGCTTTTCTTGATGCCAGTACCTGCGACCTGTAAGGGATAAGACCTTACTGGAAATACTTTACATTCCAGAGCAGGCCTACGAGGCTCCCTTTAATCGACTCACGTCTCAGTAACAAGTGCCGTGATATTTGCCCCTAATTTGTTGTTGTTTGTAATAAATTGTTTTCGGCCTGACGTGTCGTGGCCAAGCCTCGAAATGCCAGTCACCTCGCAGTGCCACTGTGAAATGTTTTATTACAGAATCATCAAAGGCAACCCCCCCTCCTTTTTTTTTTTAACTCGGAAAGACCTGCGAATCGGGGGTGATTAGTTATCTGTGCAGCACTCGTCACCAAGCCCTTCGCCGCCGTATCGCTTCAAAACATCTATAATGAAACATAACAAGGTCTGGGTATTATTTAGAGATTAGAGCGAAGGATTTGAGAAGGTAACATTTATCAAAAGGCTCTCAATTACAGGCCTCTCGCAAAAGGTCAATTTCTGTCACGCGTTTTTTCTTTTTTTTTTTTGTCTTTGCCCCTTTTTTGAGTGGAATTAGGGAAAAAAAAGGACAGATTTCTCGCCGAATCAAATCCATTACTAATGTAATCAGTGATCTGAGCTCTGAGAGGAGCGTCCTTTGGAACGAAGCGGAGGCACGTTTTTTTTTTTTTTTTCCCTGCTTTTCTTCAAAAGCAGGAACAGGTACGAATGCCAAATCAGCTCAGGAAATCAGGGCCGTTGACATCAAAAGAAGGGGAAGTAAGAATTCTGAACACTCCTGGATTCCCACTGAAGGGGAATCGGGGCGGCGGTGGGTGGGTGGGGGCTTCTCCAGCTGGCCAGATGCGCCAGCCCTCCCCCCGTATTAGTATTAGAGCCTTTTCATCACCTTGGGCTGTTTGAGGTCAGCCTAATTTTAGAGTTGTGATTTGGCGTAGTCTGTCACCTATGCAAATGGGCTTTTAATTTGCCGATAATGCCCGTATGAGGCCCGGCTAATGAAGTCCGGGGCTTTTAGGCTAATCGCTCTGGATGAGTGATGAAGAACTCTCTCACTGGTGTGAACTGGAGTTCAGCTCCACCACACACTTCCTCCGTACGCGCTGGCCACATTCTCAGAGTACGGAAGAGCTCAGTTACGTGGTTTATAAAGTACCCCATATGTCAAAAGTAGCTCTGGAAAGTGAAGCTGTGAGTGAGTGAGTGCAGTAGGTCTGGAGCAGCTGATTAAAAGTCCCATTCCCTACATTTATTAAAAAAAAAAAAAAAAGTCCATTTATGCCATTTGTTTTCTTTTATTTGCCAGAATAATATATATACATATATATATGGACTTGGAAGAAAACTGTGTTTTGAAACAATGTTAAGATGCCATAATAAACTTTTTTTCTGGAGAGGAAATTCAGTTTCCATTACTGGGCTCTTTAAAACCTTTTCCCAACAAGCTACTTCTACCTACAACTACAACTACAACTACCTGGAAAAACATAAAGGGGCACATTTACTAATGTTTTGTACAATTACAACCCCTATTTTGGTGTTAAAAATGGATTTTCATGATTTCATAAGGGCACACGCTGCTATTTTGGGCTTCTCAAAATTCCCTCTCAAAGAAGGCTCCCTCTCAAAGTGTAAACCACTGATAGATCACCACTTACCCTGTTTTGTCGTTTAATAGACACTGATCTAGTGGTTCAACCAACTGTAAAATCACCTTGTAAATGATATTATGGGTGAAATTTAATGCTTATTTTGCTCTTTATTGTTTTATGTTTTATGGCATATGACTATTATAGGACAGATACCCCCTACTTCTACTTAGTAACTTAATCTTTGGAAACACAGTAAAAGTAGGTGCAGGAATTTCTTCCAGTACACACACACACACACCAAACACACACACACACACACCCACTAGACCCTAGCATGGCTAAAATATCACTTGTGTGCTGCAGGTATGACTCCTTTTTTAATTGGATCTGTAATCTGTCTACAGGAAAAGTCAGTACAAAATCCCTCTTTTCCCTTCTCTCGCTTAATCCCACTTTCACACTCTCTCCTCCTCTCATTCGCACATTCGTTTTTCTTCTCTCAATTCCGCAATCAATCTTTCCTACTTCCCTCATTCTCTTGCTTATTTTCTTTCTCTTATTCTTTGGCTTGTGGTCTCTCTCTCTCTCTCTCTCTCTCTTTCTTTTTCTGTCTGTCTCTCTCTGATTACCGTTTCTGTGAGAACGGTGAGAATCCCTTTTGTTTAATTACTCGGATGTGTCAGTGCAGTGTGAGCCCTGCGCTGTGGTTTATGTGTCTCCAGTCAAGTAGCCCACCTAAGTAATGAACTGTGAAACATGTTGCATTTATTTGTCTTTTGGCCTCTTTGGCACTGCGGAGCTTTTTCAGTGCGGTTCTCTGGTTTCCCGAGAGCTCTCGGAGTGTGAGCAGACGGAGGAGTCCACTCACAGACCCACACCACCGAAGTGGAACTCAAACACCCAGCAAAAAAAAAAAAAAAAAAAAGTGTGAGAGAGCAGGATGAATAGAAACGAGTGTGTCTCTGCCCAGAGTGTTTCCCACAGCTGTGAAAACAGAGCAGAGCTGCAGGGATGCTCTTCAAACGACCACTTCAGGTGACTGCACACCTACGGTTTCATTCAGTGCCCACTGCTTATTCTGCACTCCAGCCATCTCATCAGTCCTCTGACTGGTCACTCCGTTGACCCTCCATCCAGTTGCTTTGTTGAGTCTCCAGCCATTGTCCCTGCTGGCCCCCTGACTGTTCCCCTCCTCGATAACAACTCACTGGTCCTTCAGACAGTGCGCCCCTCTTGCTGAACCTTCAGACAGGCCCTCTAGCTGATTGCCCCATTGGCCCTCTGGGCAGTCTCCTGTTGACCAACCACTAGTCACCCCATTGGCTCATCGGCTGGTTGCCCTATTTGCCCTGCCTCGTTTGCCATCCAGCCAGTTGCTCTGTTTGCTCTCTTGCTGGTCACCATGTTTAACTTCTAGTTGGTCACCCTGTTGGCTCCTCTGTGGTTCCAATGGTTAAGGGTTCAACATCAGGGTTAATTTTTTTTAATTATTCCCCCAGATCACTTGAGTTTCCTTGATATCCTTCAGTATAATCTTTACCCTCTGAGAATGATCACACCATGGAGTGGCTGACCGTATGGATTCTGTGTGCATAATGGCATCAGTAGTGTTGTTTGCTTGTGTGTGTGTGTTAGACTGCGTTCCACTTGAACAGCCTGCATGGTGAACATCAACCCGCAGGGAGGTTCAGCGGTGATCCTGCAGGGCCTTCAAACAGGAATATGAATCTCCCTCAGGGAGGAGAGCATCTCTCTGACAGCTGCGTGCTGCTCAGGTGTTTCACCAGAAGCCGTCACCTGCTGGAGAAAACGAAATTCCCAAAGATTTGTTCCTATGGGGAGTATGTGTGTGTGTGTGTGCGCGTCCGTGCATGTGTGTGTGTGTGTGTGTGTGTGTGTGTGTGTTTAAACTCTCCTGTGGGAGCAGAGAAGGCCCTACGAGTAAAAGGCTCTCACGTTCATCCCTGAAGATCCTTCTCTTCCTTTCCTTCCCTCCTCCCTCATTCTGTACCCCGATGCCTGATAAACCAACACTTCCGCTGCTTCATTTATTTGCCTTTAAAACCCCCAGATCATAGAGTGAGAGAGAGAGTGAGAGAGAGAGAGAGAGAGAGAGAGAGAGAGAGAGAGAGAGAGAGAGAGAGAGAGAGAGAGAGA
>JBBPCZ010000155.1:51626-73277 GCA_037974445.1 Brycinus macrolepidotus | reverse complement strand
AATGCATTGTGTAGAAACACACACACACACACACACACACAATCACACAAATAAAGGCACATGGATCACAGACGGTTTGATGACTACAGGGATTCCGTGAGTGACTGTGTGTGCGTGTGTGCGTGTGTGTGTGTGTGTGTGTGTGTGTGTGTGTGTGTGAGTGTGTATCAGAAGGTTTGCAGGTGTGCTGTCTGCAGGGGGCAGTGTCAAATGAGTTTAGTTTACATTTGCACCATCAAATTACAGGGAGGTGGGAATTCCTTTTTTTCCTCTGAAATATGATTTACTCTGGTCTTTATGGTCAGTCATGTCTTGGTATGAAGGCCATATTGTTAACAAATGTTACAATCTGCTGAAGTCAAAACTACCAGCTTTCCCCTCACACATGTGATGATTCGTGTGACTGTTCTGATTTTAAAACCTCTGCTGGACAGTGTTTACATTACCCTGGCACACACTTGCAAGAACCATTTTCGTTTGCCAAGAAGTGTGAGGAAACTTTACAACATTGTTTGTTTTTTTAATGGTTCTTCCAAGAATCTTTACATTACAATGAAATTCTTCAAAAAGGATCTTCACACTCACACATCTTATTTACTTCAATGTTCCTTTATAGAACCATCCATCCATTTAGATCCCTTCTAACATTAAAACCACTTGTCTAATATTGTGTTGGTCCCCCTTGTGCTGCTGAAACGGCTCTGACTCATTGAGGCATGGACTCCACAAGACCTCCGAAGGTGTGCTGTGGTATCTGCACCAAGATCCTATAAGCTCTGTTAGTTGCAAGGTGGATTGGACTTGTCTGTCCAGTATGTCTCACAGAGACTTGATCAGATTGATATCTGGTGAATTTGGAGGCCAAGTCAACACCTTGAACCTTTGTCATGTTTCTCAAGCCATTCCTGAACAATCTTTTCAGAGCAACAGGGTGTGTTATCCTGCTGAAAGAGACCACCTGCCATTAGCGAATACCGAAATCATGAAGGAGTGTACTTGGTTTGCAACAATGTTTTTGTTGGTGGTACACGTCAAAGTAACATCCACATGAATGCAAGACGCAAGGTTTCCCAACTTGGCATTGCTCAGAGTATCACACTGCCTCTTGAAGTGAAGTGACAATTTGTGAATTTGTCATACGTGAACACACCACAGGACAGAGTGTGAACAGAACGAAATTTGTTCTCTGTATTTAACCCATTCACCAAGTGAAGCGGCGGGCAGCCAGGAACACAGCGCCCGGGGAGCAGTGTGTGGGGACGGTACCTTGCTCAAGGGTACCTTAGTGGTTCCACTAGGTCTTGGGATTCAAACCCAAGACTTTTGGATTGCAGAGGCAACTCCCTAACCACTGGGCCACCAGCTGCCCCTGGCTTGTCTTCTTTCCATAGTGCATCCTGGTGCCATCTCAGCAACGTACACACTTCATCCAAATGGTGTAAAAGAGAACATGATTTATTAAACCAGGTCACCTTCTTCAGTTACTTCATAGTCAAGTTCTGATGCTCACATGCCCATAGTAGGTGCTTTCAGTGATGGACAAGGCTCAGCATGGGCACTCTAATGGGTCTGTGGCTACGTAGGCACATACACCGCAAGCTGTGATGCACTGTGTGTTCTGGCACCTTTCTATCATAGCCAACGTGAACTTTTTTCAGTATTTTGTGTGACAGTTGCTCTTCTGTGGAATTGGACCAGACGGGCTAGCCTTTACTCATGCTCATCAATAGGCCTTGGGCACCCACGACTCTGTCACCAGTTCACAGATGTCCTTCCTTGGAGCACCTTTGGTATCTATTGACCACTGCAAATCGGAATACCTCACAAGACCTGTGGTTTTGGAGATACAGAGTCATAACAATTCGGTCCTCATCAAAGTCCCTCGGATTCTTAAACGCTGACTGTTCACTTGCTGCTAATCTTTCCCACCTCTTGACAAGTGCCACTGTAATGAGACAATCAGTGTTATTCACTTCATCTGTCAATGGTTTCAATATTATGAATGATCAGTTTATATAATAGTATTATGTCATACATAACCCCCACAGGACCACCAGTGAGCAGTAATATTTGGGCAGTGGATCTCAGCCCTGCAGTTACATTGCCTTATAGTGGGACGTGCATATGTGTGCATGTGTGTGTTAGCTGTGTGTGCTGTACAGTGTATTAGACACAGCAGTGCTGCTGGAGTTATTAAACACTGCATCCACTCTGTTAGACACATCTAACCTGTCGGTCTTCCTTGCAGATATAAAGTTTTTGATGATGGTTCATCTGACATTGTACACTTTGTGTCTTCTTGTCCTTCACCAGTGCTCGGTTTCTGGACACAAGACACAGTGAGGTGGATCTTTTTGGTTCTTGGACTATAGTCAGCCCAGCCATGACACTAAGATGAGTAAAAACAGGAGAACTGCTGTATGAGATCCACACTGTGCATTACACATACACACACACACACACACACACACACACACACACACCCACACACACACACACACACAAACATACCCCCAACGTGTTAGTGTCACAGCTGTGTTGAGAATGATCCACTAACCAAATAATACCTCACAGGGGGTCCCGCATTAGGTCCTAACCATTGATGAAAGGGGTGTAGGGGTCTAACAAGTAAAGAAATTTAAAAGAAATGGTTCACATATAACAAACAAACAAACAAATAAATAACATGCTATGAAGTCAGATCTCAGGGCCAGTTTGTTGTTTCCTCTGGTTTTCAAAGTTAGGCCATATTTGTCCTGAATCCATACAAAAACAAACACAAACACACACATATAGTGTGCTGGGAGACGGGACTAATCTATTTTTAACTCTCCATGAGACTCTTACACTATAAAAGCACCCCATGAATAGTGATTGATCCTTTAGCCTCTCTCTCTCCCCCATCTCTCTCTCTCTCTGTCCCTCGGTCCCCACGTGAAGCTCCATTAAGGTCTCGCCTGTGCGCTACGTGTGTCCCTGAGTGTGTTAGTGTGTCGGCTGCTTGGTCAGTAGGAGCTGAATGAGTGCTGCACTCGTGCTGCTTCACACTCGCTCCTGTGGAGATCAGAGCCTGAGGACTATCTATATTTCAGGCCTCAGCGCTAATGGTAAATACCCAGGGTTTTCCCCTCTCTCCTTATCCTCATCGCTGTCTCCCTCTCCTTCTCTCCAGCGCTTTTTCTCCATCTCTCTCGGCCCTGGGTTCTGCTTTTTCTGAGGCTGAGGTCGGGTCATTGGTTTGGACCCTGTGCTCTGTCCTGTGTGCTCTGTACTCAGGAGGAGGCTGATGGGGTTCTTCCTAGGGGAGTTATCCCCTGCTCCACTCAGGACTGGAAACACACACACATACACACACACACACACACACACAAACACACACACACACACACACATACACACTCCATTTTTCTACTTGTATTATTATTATTATACCAGTTGAAAATACATGGTGCCCTTTACATTGTGTGAGTGTCTTATGATGAATGGACCAATAGAAATGGTCCAAAATTACCTACAAATAAGGGTGAAAGAAAGGGGTCTTTGCATGATGCCACAGAAGAACCTTGTTGGTTCCCTAAAAAAAGGAACCTTTCACTGGATGGTTCTTTAAAGCCCTACTTTTGTGAAGAACATTCCTTAAAAGTAGCTGTCTAATGCTAAATGCTAGAAATATATTAAAATTGGAAAATTAGCATTTGAATTAAATATTTGATCGGATTACATTATTAAAAACATCTAAAGAGTCCATCTCCATTCCACCAGCAGAATGACCACTGGGAGGCCTGCAGAAAGGAGTTTCTCCTTAAATTGGTAAAGAATCTTTACAAAATATGGAAATTGTTTTTGCCCTCAAAAAGGTTGAGCTCATTTCCAAACAGCGTTCTTTATGAGATTGAAACAGTTCTGCTGTGGCACTCAAAGAACCTTTTGAGGCATCTTTGTTTTAAGAGGGTTCATTAGGGGTACATTTAAGGGTAAGAATGTTTCTCCCTTTCCTCTTAAGTAACTATTTTGTAAAAATAAGGTTTTCTTACAACAGCCGAAAATGCACTTGATGGTTCATTCTATAAATTCTATAATCTGTGTAGATTTGTTTTTTTCTGAGGTTCCAAGCAAAGAGTCAAGAGACTCCAATCAAAGGCATTTACTTTTAATGCAAAATAAAATATTTGACTGGGTCCTCCATCTGGGTCAGTCAACGTTTCTGGCCAAAGTTCAGGGCGGTAAAATGGTAACATTAACGAGACTTTCTTATTGTGGCTGTGAAGTCCTGGGGCACCCTCAACCACAGGTGCAGCTCTGTTACCTGACAACCTCGTAACCACGTCTCCTTCTCTCCTTTTCTTCAGTTTTCTTTATTGTGGACAAATCTAGAATCCAACAAATCCATTTTTATTCAGGCAACTTTTTGTGGAAAGTAAGGTCCCACCCTGACCTCTGGGGATCCAAGCATATAAACGGCCACTGTCTAAACATAGTCACTAGGTCACTGTTCCTGTTTTCCCGCTCAGTTTGAATTTTAACATATTTTATGTTTAAATATCTCTGCCAAAGTTCAATTTTCTTGCCTTAAAAGTTAAAAGATCAACTAATGTTGGCTTATGCAAAACGGCATTCTTCTATACACATTCTCTCTCGGTCTCTCTCTCTCTCTTTCTCTCTCTCTCTGTCTCCCATTCTCGTTCTCGTTCCCTCTCTCTCTCTCTCTCTCTCTCCCTTTCTCTTTCTCTTTCTCTCTCTGTCTTTGTCTCTCTGTCTCTCTCTCTGTCTCTCTTTCTCTCTCTCTCTCTCTCTCCCATTCTCGTTCTCTCTCTCTCTCTCTCCCCCCCCTCTGGAGTGTTAAGTGCCAGGGGAAGCCCCCACACTTATGCCAATCAAGGTCTCCCTTTCTCCCAGAGGACCCTCAGCACAGTGGCATTAAACACAAGGCCACACCCCTTTCTGAGTAAGGAGCTCATGCTCTATAAACCGAGCGGTTAAAGCAGGGCAGAAAAAAAATGAGCACCTACACTGCAGCTTAAGGCAATTAATAAATAGAAAAAGCATAAATTAACAAACAACAACAAAACTACATAAAGAGTCAATTTATTTAAGAAAGTTTACCTTGTCTTGTAAAACCGCAAAGGAAAGACGGGACTGATGGCTCTGATGAGCCTAAAAATGTCAAATCTTTGATGTATAAAAACAGAAATGTACTATTTTCCTAAAAAAATGGAATTTTGAGCTAATCACTAATTTTATGATGTAAGGATTTGGAATATAAAATGGGTAATATAGTCTGTTAGTTGATCAGTAGCCAAACTGGTTTTAAACTAGAGTTTTAAACTAGAGTAGAGTAGAAGTGTAGAGTAGAATTACACTTCTGTAGAATATTTTGGCATGGAAAACGTCATTACTTTAGTGCGGTGGCTGCACTCATACACACATTTGACCCATAGTGCTCATTCCTGATTTGTTCTAGTTTGGCTTTTTTTTTTTTGAGTCTTTATTTCCAGTTTTTTGCATATAAACAAAAACACAATAGAAACATGAAAAAGGCAAAATAAGAATAAGAATAAGAATAAAAATAATTCTTAAAGTAAGAAATAAAAAAGGAGGATAAGGGGGAACTTAGGTATGTTAAGCATGAACAAGCAACGTTGAGAAGGGATTTCGGCTGAAAAAGGATTTTTTGACCCCTGCTGGGGCGAATCTGTTCCATCTTAATGATAAGAACCGTCTCATAAAGCCACCTCTTGAAGCATAGAGCTTTAGAGAACTTCCACTGGTTTTGCATATTTGTCACATCATTAGTTTCATATCTTCAAACTAACATAAATTTATATATAATCATATTTCCTCTATTTGGACATATTTGTCACACCAAATGGTTTCAGATTCTCATACAAAATGTGACATAAGGAAATGAGGAAGGTGATTTTACTTTACTAATTTTTTTAAAGGAAAAAAAAAAGTTTTCCAACACCAACTGATTCTCTTTAAAAACTTTAAAAACCGTTTCCTGAACAAACTAGTTCTAACAACCAAACATAGACGCCTGGTTCGGTCATCAGTCTATGACCTGAAGCTCAGGGCCGTGCAGCAAGACATACGAACACCTAGTCCACCTCTGACAGACTCAAAAGAAATATTACATCCCAACTTGAACCCCATTGAGAAGCCATGGCAGGACCTTAAACTGGCAGGTTAAGTCCTTTAAATATGACTGATAGGGGCAATAGATTGATCCAAAATTCAGCACAGTGTCGTGAGTGGCTGATCCCGGTTATCGGAAGCGCGTAGTTGCAGCTGTTGCTTCTAAAGGTGGTAAAAGGAGTTATTTTTCTTGCTTTCTCATAGCAGGTGCAATTACTTTTCCACACCACTATATTGCAATAAAAGTGTTTAGTTTGGGGTTTCCTTATTTACATTTATGGTATTTAGCAGACGTGTTTATCCAAAGCAACTTCCATTCCCTAACTACAGGGGGCAGTCTCCCTGGAGCAGCTTGAGGTTAAGGGTCTTGCTCACTAACCCAGTGGTGGTGCTGAAGGTAGGATTCGAACCCATGACCTCTTGGTCCAGAGGCAAGTATCCTACCCACTAGGCCGCCACCACCTCTTATGTTTATCTTATAGTACACTTTCTATGAGGATCTGAATCCATTTCATGGAAAAAAAAAAATGGCAAAAGTCAGGCATTTCTGAATACAGAAGCTTAATTTCAGTCAAATTATTGACTTCTTTGGAGTGACCTCCAAAACCGGTGCCAAAAGGATCAACAAAATTCCCCCAAACAGCTCAAGCTTACTCGTCCCACTCTCTTGCCCTGAACGTTTACTTGAGCGGCGTTTTATTGGGCTACTGTAAAATGGCGTGTTGATCCAGTTATTTTACAGAGGGTTTTTTTTTTATATGACAGGGTTTATAGTGCATTATGGCGGAGCGAGGTGCTCGGCCCTGCCGCGGTAATTACAGCTCAGGCGGAGCGGGGAGCGCCAGGGACAGGAAGGTGAAGGGAGATCAGCCGACACAGGAGATTTATGGAGACCCCTACTGTATAGGAGTCCTAATCTGGCTCCTACCTTTAGCTCGGGGGCAGGCGCTCGCTACAACATGCGTGTGATTAGCGCTGCCTTCCAGCTCCCTCAGCCGTGAGAACGCGGCGGGCTCAGAGGCCAGGCTGCCGAACTAGCAGGCCTGGAGTCCGGCCAAGAGGCAAGGCCTGAACGTCCCAACGGGTCACACACACATACATGCGTGTACACACACACACACACACACAAATGCACCACTCCAAAACTGGTGAATGATAATTTTGGAGGGGGGTCAGAAAACAATACAGGAAAAGTAATTTATTCGCCAGAATTAATGTATTAAAGCAGCCTCTGACTTGGTGAACCCTTAGAAGTCAATAGTCGTTACTTACGTTTTTGTTACACTATTATAATGACAAAGATATTTGCATATTGAATTACTTAAATACATTTGGTTTGCATCCATATCAACAGGGTTGAGCACTTGCGATGTTTGTATCAATGTCAACAAATGGTAAATACTGTAAAAAAATCACTAAAATATCTCTCCTTGTACTTGCAAATACAAATATGATGTGCATTTAAAGCTTAGAATAGTGTACAGACCATAATGAGCTATAATGAAAATAGTAACAAGTCATTGTTCATAAGGCCTTCATGACACCTACGCAAACCTGTCCTGACTACACAAACCTACATACATATTTATAAAGGCTTGTTCTAAAAGATGTCTGTTGTCATGAAAGCTGCTTTAGTCAGTGTTGATGTCATTTCACCTCAGAAAATGTAATTGAAATCATTGGCTGTTTAGAAGCCTTTATGAATGTTTTTTTATAGGTTTATGTTAGTTGTCATGAAAGGTTTATTAAAGTGTTATGTAGCCATACAAGTGCTGGCTTTAAGTGAAGTGTTGGGGGAAAAAAAAAAAAAAAGTCTGTTTTCGCATTGTCGGGGCATGCAGGATAGTTTAGAAGTGGATCCTTTGGCTGTATCTTTCAAGATAACCTGAATTAAAAGTCTTTCTTCCTTAACCTGACACACTTCTGAGTGAAACAGGACATTAAGACGTAATGCAGGTGGGAGGGATGTGGTTTTATTTTTTTAGAATTATAAAGGGTTGTGAAAGTTGTATGGACAGTTTACTATGTCAATGTGTACTATATTAATCAAGTCAAGTGAAGTAGAGCTTTATTGTCATCACAGCCATACACATTTAATAAACAGTGAGACAATATATCGTTCTCCTGGACCATAGGAGCAACATACAGCCAACACGCTCACAACACAGATCAACAATGAGGGTAAAAAAATATATGTATGCTGTTATGCATGTATGCCATAAAATACAGTCTACAATATATACACATATATTCTACATATGTAATCTGTACTACACGGAGGATTGTAAGAGTACTTCACTAGATAAGTCTGTATTAAGTTAATCTAGACGTAGAGATGGTGGTACAAACATACAAACACGACCTCAAAACCTGAACCTGAACCTGCCAACCCACCAAAACTCCCTGCCACTGCTTGGTAAAACGTTCTAGACCTGCTATAGTTGAGCAGGGACAGTGTGAGACTATACTGGAGACTGGCTCTCTGAAGCTGGACCCGTGGTATAGCCTGCTTTAAAAAGCTGCTAAAACTTTTTAAACCTTCCTTTCAATATCTGCATTTCCATTGCACTTTTAATCTTCTTTTATTGATTTTCTATGTATTCTTTTATTTCTTTTATTATATTATATATTCCTGATGTGTTAATATGTTTATTCTGTTCCTGTAAAACACATTGAATGACCTTTGTGTGTGATGGTGGACGATAAAAATAAATTTGGCTTAGAGTCTACATCCCAAAGTTCTAGTCCCGAGACCCAAGGGCAGGGATTCAGGGCCATAGTTGAAGTTGTGGAATCTTTCTCTTGGGATCCACGGAATCCATGTCCTCCTCTCAGCCCGTTACATCCTCATCAGTACATACAGTGCATAGAATTGTGTTTTGGAGCTATAACTAATCACACTCAGAGTGCTTAGCTTTTTATGCAGATATTTTGCATTTTGAATGGTTAATCCTGCCCTGGTCATCCCAGCTTTCATCATAACACAAAAAAAACTTAATCTAAAACTAAGCTAAAACTAATTAACCTTGCCAAAACTGAATGCAAATTATAAAAAAAAAAACCACTAAATCAAACTAAAACCTAAAGAAAAAACTATGCTAAACTTGATATCAAATCACACCAAGCTTTTGTTATAGCCAGAGAATAACCATGTTACTCCACCAAAATAATCTACAATTCACACAGCTAAAGCTAATGTCCATTTATAATTGTGATTTTTACAGTGCATGTATTATGCATTGATCTCAATCAGAACGACACCTTTATGACGACTGTTAGCATTTTCCGGTCATTTTGGGCCACCTCTGAATTTACAGTAGAGGAGTTTAGAGGCTCGTTCTGCCACGAAAGCAATGAAGAAGCACTTGAGCGAAGCTTATGCGCCCTAACGCGGGGTAATAAAGCATTACAGCGGCGCCCATTACGCGAGGCCGAGCGGTTTTCTGGTGTGTTTTTTTCCTGATGGCGGAGCAGTCACGGCAGCAGGAGCCAGACTGAGGAGGCCCAGCTGTGATTGGCAGCGCGCTCTGCAGGAGACGAGCTGAGTGCGTTTAACTGTTTATCCTCGCATTACCTCACTGCATTAAAGCCACTCAAGTGCATCGGTCCAATATGGTGGCATCTGTCTTCAGCCAGGCACAGGTGCTGCATCCTATACTAGCCGGAACAAGCGCGGCTGACATGCCCACTTGCGCTGAATCGAACTTAAGGAGCTGCACAAAGCTTTTCTATCAGCTACTCCTGGATTTTTATTACCCACCACTATTCAGATTCTCTGAACTGAAGCTGTCGGGCAATCGTGAAGATAAATCACAATCACAGTATTTTGTGTTGTTGATTACGATTATTGTATTTCTATTTGCTCAAATATGACCCTAAATATTATTTTTCCATTTGAAAAGCAATTCTGTTATAGCGATTTGAGGGACAAAATGAGCTTCATCAGGATGTATTTACTATTTTCAATAATTCAATAACATGAACCTGAACATAAATATCATGTGTGTGTGTGTGTGTGTATTTGTGTATACATGTACAGTACTGTGCAAAAGTCTTGAGCCACCCCTGATTTCTTCATATTTTGCTTCCAGAGAGCCAGCGTTATAGTCTTGAGGAACAGTTCTCCAGGCTTCCTGAAGGACTTTCAAAGTCTCTCATTTTCAGTCCAGTCCCTGAACCTGACCAGAAGAATGTTTTTTGTTTGTTAAGCCACACAGTGACCTACGTATGAATAACTCAAGCCTAACAAATCATCTAATCCATCTTAACATTGCTGAATGCTGAGTGGTTGGAACTCCTTTATCTAGGCTCCTTATATCCCTAGGCACTTTGCAGCCTGTTGCAGTTTAAAATTGTTCTCATTTCTTTCAATTAAGATTTTCAATAAGACAGTTTAACAGTTTAAAAGTTTATTTCAATTAAATTCATGCTAACTCAAAACACCAGTTCTATTACAGCATTTTGTTAGCATGTAACATTACTTTTTTTTTTAGCTTCCTACAAATAAGTGAGTTATAGAATATTAGAATCATTTTATGTACCTGCAACAAAATCAGATTTTATATATGGAAAATGATTGGACTGATTTTGGTGATTGCACACTTTTGCCCAGCGGGATATAAATACTGTTTCCTGACGGTTCAGTGTGGGGCACATACTGTAACCTTGGCTCCACTACAATACCCTCGGTTTCTCTGTATAGTTTATTTTGTAGGATTGAGTTATCCTCACTGTCGGTCCAATCTTGTACTCCCTGGACAAACATTACATAGCAAGGCTGAGTATTTGATGTGAGCTGTGTATTTTGGACTCCCTCAAGAATCTGCTCGAAGGAAAAAAAAGGGTAAAGAAAACCCTGTCGGCTCACCCTCTGTTCGGACAGAGGGTCCAGCGGTCCTGTTCCTTCTTTACCCCCTCCTCCTGACGTGTGTGTGTGTGTGTGTGTGTGTGTGTATTCTCTCTGCTCCTGCGAGAGTGAAACGGTTTGGCTCATGAGACAGACCGCACGCTCCGTCACACACTGCGGTTAGTCAGGATGCGCCTGCCAGTCTTGTCTGAGGCGTCAGGGACCAGGACAGGCAGGAATATTGAGTGAAATTAAAGAGAGAACTGAGTGACACCCAGAAATACAGGCAAAGCTTGAAGTTATTTAGTGGACTAACTAAGTTTAGAAATGAACTTGTCTCACATTACTGTATTTTATTACTTTTCTTTCTGAAGCCCACTTAGGATGTTTAGGTACAAAAACAGTCACAATAATCTGTGCAATAACCTGATGCTACTCAAATGTGCAATTTCCTATTATGTTCCCAATCGTTATCATTACATGCAAAATCCATATTATTGCAATAGTTTGTGTGCAATAGTCAATGTGCAATATCACTCCTTATGTCACTATTGCGTGCAATAACAGATGTCAAACCATTGTGTTAACTAGAGAACTACTTCAGAAGTAATTTATGTATTTATCTATAGTATTTATATTCACCACTCTTACTGACCACAGCATTTTGTGTATATAGTATAGTGTATTTAGTACAGAGTATTTTCTAGAGAGCTTTATTTTGACTTTATACTATATTTTATATTGTTCTTGTCTTTGTGTCTCTGTGTGTCTGAGCAGCTGTAGCATAAGCAGTTTCTTCCAGGATCAATAAAGTCTGATTCTGATTCTGATAATTACATTTTTCAAGATCATATTCCAATCTTCGAATGAAACAGTCTGTTTTTGTTACTGGACCTTTAAGGCTGCCTTGTATTGTGCCTCATTTAAAAAGCTAAAAAGGCTGAAACCATAAATAATTCAAAACTAACAATAAATAATAAACTTACCTCTTCAACATCACAAGGCAACTAATCAATAACTGGTGTAACTACCGGGGTAGGCAGGGCAGGGCAATGCCAACATCAGGTTCAGAATTTGATGCAGGTCTGACATCATACTCTACTACGGGCTGCAGCTCCAACAGTATCTAATAAAAGTGATGTAATATATTCAACTGCTGTGTTTTTGTAAGTAGAAAATTAGAAACAATGCATTGCAGCATGAAAACTGGGACATTTCCAGTTCAGCTGTTGGTATACCATTAAAATATCCACTATTTATGAAATTAAAAAAGAGGACAGTTTTGGTTTCAAGGAGGACAGTTTTGATTTTGACCACAGGCACTGTTTTACTGTAATGAACTATAGTCAAGACCAACTGTAACTTTGTAAACTGTGTCAGAAATCCATAAAGAAACTCCATAAAGCAATCGGCAGGCTCTGAAGTAATTTCTTTATCTTTCCTTCTACAAATTTTTTCCTGTCTACTCTCCCTAAAGTGAAAAAAATCTTCTGACTTAATTTTTCAGGCCAAGTCATATTCCTCATCTTCAGTTTGTAAAACAAGTTAAGCAAATAGCTTGTTAAATATGTTGAATTAATTTATTATTATTATATTTGTGGATCATATGGTTGCATGCATCCAAGTTGACTGTATACCTACAAACCAGCTTCCTCACCCGGTAGCGTGGCTCCTAACCCCACCCCGATTCTGATCCGGGATGACCTCCTGGATTGAAAAGGTGTTCGTGGTGATGTTGTGGAGTCACTTGACAGTTGTTGTTACGGGTCGAGTTATACACAGCAGTTTTCTTTAAAACTAGTCAAGCAGGTTGAACTCAGACTTCAATTGCCTCTCTAAATACCCTTCTATTTAATACACTGCACATTCTCTGTCCTGCATAATCATATTTATTGCTGTCTACCTCTGTTCTGCATTTTTGCACACAACTCTCTGCTGCTAGAATACAGTGCCTGTCAAAATACCGTATTCATCCAGACTGTAGCTATTGTCGATTGTACTAGATGTTGTCTTGTCCGGGTAGAACAATATAAGATATAGAATAATTCAAAATGAAAGTCAAAATAAAATTTTCACGAAATGCACTATGCTATGTAAACAAAATGTTGCAATCAGTAAGAGAGATGTATAGAAATACTATAGATAAATAAATAAATTACTGCTGAAGTAATTTACTAATTAACACAAATAGTGGTTTGGAGTTGTTCTCTATACCAAGACTGTTATTACACGTAATAGTGACATGATACTTTACAAGATAATGCTATTGCATAAGTAGTGGCATAAGTGACATAAGTGACATAAGTAGTGACATAAGCGGTAAAAGTACTGACATAAGTTGTGATATTGCACATAATATAACTATTGCATATAAAAAGTTCAAATGAGGACATTTCTGGGGACAACTCCAGCAAGGGACCGTCTATAAGATACAGGAATTGTCCCTAGAAAATATGGATGTTTGGTCACATTTGTTTTGCAATTACTGCTCAGTAAGGTAACCTAGTCATTGTAAACAACAAAAGCAACCAAAAAACTGTTATCACAAACAATACGCTTCTCAACCAATCAGATTGTGGCATTGGAACTAAATGCTTGGTTGCATTGTAGCAAGTAATAATGATTAAAAAAGCAAATTTTTTATTCACTGAAGACTACTTTTCTATGGAAAGGCAGAAACGTTTGCACATTGTGAATAATGTGGCTGTAACCAACCCCAACTTCTGCCACCGTGAGGCTGCTTGCTTAATCTGAATGCTAAACAGGTCAGCGCTGCAATGGTTGTCATGGTCTTTAGATGAGCCAAGCCTAATAACTTCTGACCACTGTCCGGCGCGGGGGAGGCGGTCGACTCTATATAAACCCAGACACTTTATTAAAGCGATTCCTGCCCCACTGCCTGATTCAGTGTCCCCGCCGAGTGTCCAACAGGGAGTGTGGAGGAGTCACGATAACTCATTCCGGAGTCGCATGTATCACTCAATCTGCTTTGCTAAATTGAAAACGGTGGACACAAAAGAGCCGGTGAAAGATTACACGAGTATTCTCCCCAGGACCGCCTCACTAGTGGCAGTTCGCCCTCGGGCTCTAGAGCCGTTCACCGTACGACTACAGACATCTTTCATTGAGATGGACGAGCCCGTCATAAAATCACAGGCTATGAATTCCCAAATGAAATGTCACACTGACAGTTTATAGCGGGCCCGTCTTCAGAGCGACTCGTTAGCTCGACTGCTACCTGCTAGGCTCTGACATAAAGAATGACATTCGATGGAGATAATCTTGAACAAGCGATAATTTATTCACTGTTTAAGTGCTAGCGAGAGTTCGTTTTTCAAAACCTTTTCGCTCATATCTTCTCCCTTTTTTTCAACCCTTGCATCGTTGATGAGGGATGACTCTCTCTTTTTTTTCCCCCTCAAAGCCTTGTTTGGGTGACAGCAAACATCTCGGAACGTTTCCGCACAATTTGCTTGGCAAAAAAAAAAACAAAAAAAAAAAACAGTTGAAGGAGAGAGATACCAATTTACTGGCACTGACACCCAATGACACGGGGAATAGCATGTTTTTGTGTACTGCCCTCTGCCAGCATGGAGGAAGACTGACACAAATGACAGGCCTGTGCTCTTAGGCTCGTACTCGCCAACACGCCCAGATCACTTCACCAATTAGCAGCTCTGGCTCATCAGCCCCCATCACTGCTGCTCGACTGGAAAGCCACGATCATTTAGCGGAGTGCTTCAGTGTGTACTGACCAGAAAATCTGCAAATGCTCCCCCATGTAACCACAGCGGAAAAGTGCACTCGCAGACTCGGGCGCTGGCCACAGGCAAGAAAGAGAGAGAGAGAGAGAGAGAGAGAGCTACAGCTCAACTCGTTAGCCTTTTAATTTCATACACAAATGAGAAGGCTAGCTGATCATGTTTAAATATTATCATGAGCTAATCAGATCTTTATTTTGTCTCATTACAGAAAGTGCAGCATCCTCATATTTTAGAATGCTTTTGATCTCTTTCTTTAAAGTGTGTGTATCTATCTATCTATCTATCTATCTGTCTATCTATCTATCTATCTATTTATAACAATTGTCTTAGATATTTTATTTTATATAATAACCCCCCCTTTAGCTGGGAGGTCCTTTAGGCCTATAGATGCAAATTCCATATTTATAGTAACATAACTTGCATATTTTGTTCATAGTAGTTAGTAAGGATTCAGATGTGTGTACATACGTAGGTGTAGAGTATATGCTATATGGGCTCACAAGGCACCTTGATACACTGATTTGACGCACTAATACTACAGCTTATCATACAAACTATGTGCAAAACAGAAAATGAAAGTTCAATGACGAAGAGGTAGTGGTATTAATAAAAAAGTTCATTCCCTTCTCCGTCTCTATCTCTAGGAGTTTAATTCTAGTTTTTCTAAGAAAATAGAATTTGTGGAATGCATTCAAATGTACCTTCAGTGCAGGAAAAAACAAGAACTAAAAACAAACAAACAGAAGGCAAATTAACTGTAGATGAGAAATGCAAAAGCTAATTAACCAAAATGTACAAAACTGTAACTAATGCTAGAAAGCTCCACCCTCATTATTACAATATTTGGAGACTCCGGGGCTGCTCAGAACTGCAAAATTAACCAGATATTTTCCCGATATTCTTTGCAAATAACAGCTAATTACTGCAACATCCAAAATGCTAACTTCTTTGACAAGAAGTTTGACCTCTGTCTCCCAGAATGTAACATATTTGACAGTAATCTGCTGCATGGCAAGAATACGGTATATTTCTGTAATGTTCTTCTGTAAATTTACAGTACTTCTTTACAATGTAGCCACATATATCCCCCTACATTTAAGACCCATTGTAGCAGACATTTGGAGATAAATGCTCCAGTGCCCTAGTGCAGTGGTCTCTGGAGTACCCCCACCCTCCACATTTTAGTATTTTTTTTCTGTTCCCAACACACCTGATACAAATAATTTGTTAATTACCCAGCTGTTCTTGAACTGAAACACAAACACAAAAATGTGCAGGGCAGGGGGGCACTCTGGGACTGGTTTGGGAACCACTGCCCTAGAGTCATCTCTACACTGGGAAAACCTAGGAAAAGCCGGAGTCCTCAGTTGGTTTACTACATAGCTAATGTGAGGTTTGGTTTGGGTCTCATCCATGGAGCTGTTTCTTATTATCATATTCAGTTGTAAACAGTTCCCACAATCTCCTCTGGGTTCCAGAGACTCTGTTTCCTTCTATGCTGTCACCAAAGAGGTCAGATGATTAAATTAAATCTGAATTGGATCTAACATTAAATCAGTTAGATCCAATTCAATGGGCCTAAATGGAGTTATGGAACAACTGAGGTTTGGGAGAGAGACCATGATGGACGCTCTTCCTCTTTCCAGGAGGTCTAACATCCTATGATGTTAGAAGCTCTTGCTTTCCTTTTGTGTAACATTTTTACACACCCATTCCTTCCCTGCTCCTCAGTTCTCTCTCAGTCCTCTCTCTGTTCCTCAAAAAAAGAATAAATGAATACATAAACAAAATAAAACAGTCCAGCCTTCCAGCTTGTGCAGAACTTCAGTTCTCACAGTTTTCTACCTCCAGAGAGTCCCTTACAAAACGAAAGCACATATCAAAATTGTTGTTCTATTGGTCTGCTAAGAGCCGCCACACGAGTGGATCTCCTGCCGCTGAGAGTGGACCAATCTCGAATCAAGTGCTCTACACTCTTCACCTCCGTGCGCTGACCTCGGCCACTTCAGGGAATATCAGGAGGCCCAATAATTCAACCCAAACCAAATGTTTACGCCTGTTAGCGCTCCCACGCCAGATATGATATCGACTCAGGATTTGTTGAATCTGCGATCGTTTATCACAAATTACAGCTGGCGTACGGCCTCTGCCGCCACGGTACTAGAATGGGCCGCGTTCAGGAGGACATGAAGGAACAACAGGATAAATCAATAGAGTCCACGGCTCTGTGGACTACCGGAGGCCTTGGCGGATGCGCGGGGAGATGCGACAGCTTTTTAATAGGACCCAACATACCTCCAATCAATGCAAAACAACCCCCATCCGCTCTGGAATCAATGTGCCATTCTGATGCTGCTTGAATCAGACGTGAAGCAGAGGTAGGATGTGATTGAAGAACACCTGCTATTTCCCCATTTGTTGTTGTTTTTTTTTTTCTTGCCTTGATAATTGCGGGTCTCGGAACAAAGTCAAAAGCAAAAAATTTATATCACCAGGTGAACAGCGGCCGCACTGTTTGCGCCACCAATGGACGATGCATCTGCGGCTGCATCTCAATCGAGTCATTGGTGACATTCGGGGCCGCAGAATGGAAGGTGTGTTTCGCTCGGCACAAAGGCGGAGTGAGCACACACACAGGGACGCGCTTGTTCGGACTATTCCAGATGTTAGCGCAGATAGTGACGCTCTCATAATGCGCATCAATGCGTTTCTGTTCGCTAAGAGGAACCCCCTTGTGTCGGGAGGGAGAGAGAGTAGAGGCTTATGTGTGTGTGTATTTATGTGTGAGTGTGTGTGTGTGTGTGTGTGTGTGTTTGTCGTAAGTCTGTCTCTGTTCAGACACAACTTTTTCTCGTCCTAGAACACATCAGCTACTCAATCAAGCCTGTCTGGAGGCCAGAAGAGACACAGTGGCACACTAAAGCACAGTGAGCATTCTGAACTTCAACACTGTCCTTTTCTGACAGACACTGTATAGTTTATAATAGACTATAATCTAGTTTGATCTAACATCACATTTTATTCAGTCTACCGGATCTTTTCAGATGCAATCGTTGAACGGAACTTTGGAGCCGTCATTGGTTATGTTTAAAAGGAGACGTCATTTAATATGACCAAAGGTCAAGAGATTATTTATTATATTTTTATAATAAATAATTATTATATTTCAAAAAAGCAGAACTTCTTTGTAGGTGGGCAACGACATGTCACTTCAGCTTAAACTAAAGATAAAGGCTATTTTAAACAACTGGTTTCTGGCTAATACTAAAGTTCTAGTCTCAAAGACACTGCTTGTGGCTGTCAGAACAAAACCTTGTATCTCTGTTTTTGCTGTTTTTTCCATTATTTGCTGTTGTTTACACTAAATCAATATTTTCTGAGAACTGACCAAAAGAAATGCTCTAAATTTACAGTGAATCAAATTTTGTTACATACACAGACACCAAAGGGTGACCAAACATTGCCTAAAGGTGCATATTACTTCTATAATTTTTAAAATATTAACTGATGCTTCTAAAAAATGAAATTGATTAAAATAAAACAAACATTGAGAAACTCTTCTTAACTTTAATGTTGTAGCCAGATTTGATTTGGTGAGTAATTTTGGACAGTTTCTGGAGGTTTTGATATCAAAGAGGTGATGTGGGCACCAATATGTGCACACACACGCACACACACACACACACACACACACACACACACACACACATACACACACTTACAGACTGTTGCTTTAGGACATGTGAAGACAGCACTGAGGTTTCACTGGAGAAAATCTCCTGATTGTACACAAGAGCTGTTTTTTTCTATGTGGGGAACGAGGGAGAGAGGAAAAAGGAGTCGGAGAAAGTCAGTGAACGACACAACATGCCCCGAAAGTAATGAAAGTTGTCAGATGATTAATTTGATCCTGATTCTCCTCTTAATCCATCTCTCTCTCTCTCTCTCTTCCTCATGCTCTCTTCTCTTTCTTTCCTTCTCTCCTTTCTCTACCTTGCTCGATTCTCTCTCTCTTTTTCTCTTCTCTATCTTTCTGTCTATCTCTCTTTCTCTCTTTTGCTTTGTCTTTCTCTCTCTCCCTCTCTTTTACCACCTTTTTCCTTGCTGTGCCCCCCGCCCCCCTTACTCTCTGCGTATTGACGTCCCCCCACTGAGCTCCTGCACTCAGGTAAGACTAACTGCTGTCTTCTCTGTGTGAATCCTTTCTCATTTATCTTCTGCTGGCTGGTGACTGGAGCGCAGCGCAGGGCACGGGGACAATAATTTGCCCCCTTCAGTCCCCCCACCACTACAGATGCCAATCGATGATTATGCAGTAGTGCTATTGACTGGCTGGGCATGGCCTGAGTTCGCAAAGCCCACTCCATCCTCTCACACACACACGCACACACACACACATACATCCCTACACAGCTACACCGGGATTCAGCAAAAAAATATAGAATGATAAAATTCTCAGATGAATATTAAACAGATTAGTGTTTTCATGTTTTATTCCAGCAGCATCATTTATTCATTTATTTATTTGTTTGTTTGTTTGTGAATTTTGGGCCATTTACAATGCAACTATATAAATCATTGCAGTTATAAAATGCAGTATACTTTAATTCCTATATATGTAGCTCAAATGAGCCTTATAATGGTCTTGTGAAGCTTATTAAGCCTGCAGTTGGTAATTAACTGGCTGCTCATGACTACCAGCAATAACCAGAGTGAATTAAGTTTTTTCCATGCTTTTATTTGTGTATTATACATAATATACGTTTGCATGACATTTATTAAAACAATAGCTACATGCATTTCCAGGAACAATCTTGAACCTGGACCCCCTCATTCTGATCAGTCCCTCCGATATGAATTGTTGTGAGTCTATGTAAAGCTGATAATTGTGCTCTTGTGGAACATCTCCGTTCTGGGTGCTGGGGGGCCATTTGCTGTCCCAGATACATACACAGCATATGATATTGATGGCTGGGGAGATGTGGCGTTTAATCAGGTTTATTGATCAGGGCAGGACCGTTTCACCGGTCGTCCGTGGAGAGGACAGCGTGAGGATCGAAAAAAGGGGACGGGGGGGTAGGAGTCCTACTCTGGAGAGTCGCTCTCAAACACACCTACTGCAAGCACTCCACGCTTTCACCCGCTCAATACTGGATTCAATCACTCTAAACCAGGGGGGAAAAGCTTTCAGTGCGCTCCCTCCAGCTGTTTCCCGCAGCGATTACGAGTTTTGTAATGAAAAGACACTCGATATCCAGGTTATCTGGGAGTGTAGTGCAGGCCTGAGCTTGTGCGGTTCAGCTTTAGAAAGGACCAGCACTAATGCAATGTCTCCCATGTTCACTTCTAAACCAGAAGATATTAATGTTCATTTGAGATACGCAGTCCTATTCAGTTCTATACAGTACACTTCAGGTCCATACAGTGATTATAGTCCCATACAGTCCCATTTAGTCCCATTAAGGCCCATATACTGCATACAATCCCATACTGCCCCATATAGTCCCATTCAGACCCATACAATCACACACAGTCCCATTCAGGCCCATACAGTGATTACAGTCCCATATAGTCCCGTTCAGGCCCATACAATGCTTATGGTCAAATACCGCCCCATATTGTCCCATTCAGACCCATTCATTGCTTACAGTCCCATACTGCCCCTTATAGTCCCATTCAGACCCATACAATCACATATAGTCTCATGCAGTCCCATTCAGGCCCATACAGTACTCACAGTACCACACAGTCCCATACGTTTACATATAGTCCCATTCAGTCCCATTCAGCCCCATTAGGTCCCATACAGTCCAATAGAGTTCCATACAGTTCCATACAGTCCTATGCAGTTCCATACTATGTCATAAAGTTACATATAGCTCTATACAGCTACATAAAGTCCCTTACAGTTACCCTTACACTGCAACTTGTCGATATAGAGTGCTGATGTAATTTTTAAACTCTGTAACTGTAAGTTATGCAAAACTGTAATTTTTAAATTGCAGTAGTAATAACACTAGACTTCTAAACATTAAAGTGTATTATCTGCTATGTAAGTAACCACATAAGTTCAGACAGCATATAGTCATTTAAACATTAAACCGGTGAAAATCCATCATTATTCTCACTTAAGACACACGTAGTTTGAGAAAGATAACAGAGAATTTTCATTGTTTCCGTGGTCAGCACAGCGGATCTCAGCTCTATCGAGCATGAAGTACAAAATGCAGGTTCCAACAAGTTTGAGCAGCCATTCAGTTCACAGCAATGCGATACAACACCACACTCACAAACTGAGCAGCACATCCAGCTTCTTGCAGAATCCATGGCCAGGGGAATTCATGCTGTTCCGAGAGCCACAAAAGGAGTTTATCTAATGAACCAGCAATATTTACACCATGTACAAATCCCATGTAGTGACATATCGTGTCTTATCCCCGGTATGTCACTCCTGTTAGAGCAGAATTAGTCTCCTGACTCTAACTGGGCCCCTTCACCTGACTGATACACATAGCTGGCTTTAACAGTGTCACGTCATCCAGTCCCAGTGTCATTATCCAGGAACTCTCTCCATCTCTCTCTCTCCCTCTCTCTCTCTCTCTCTCTCTCTCCCTCTCCCTCTCTCTCTCTCTGGATGTTGGTGTTTCAGGGCTGAGTAATTTGACACTGCTCTCTCCTGCTCTTTGACCAGCCATCGGTGCATAAGCGCTCTGCAGCACCTTTGAAGTGCCGATGGTTCTGAGCATGCTCAGTGAGAGTGAGACTCTCTCCTACTGCCATAATAATTACTGCTGCTGTGTGAACAGCTACTGTACAGTACTGCCCCCCACTCACCCACCCACCCACACACACACACACACACACACACACACACACACACACACAAAAAAAAAAACAAACACACAC
>JBBPCZ010000155.1:38722-51526 GCA_037974445.1 Brycinus macrolepidotus | reverse complement strand
AGAGAACACGCCTCGCTGCTAACTCACCTCTCACTGAGATATAACGGTGTCCTGACACACACACACACACACACACACACACACACACATAAAACCAAAAATGACAGTTAAAATCCTCACATCTATCAAAATCGTGCTTGCAGCTGAACATGACAACAACTGCAAATAAGCCCATTTCTTCATTAAAACTAAAATTTAAAAAAGCCTTCGGAACCTCAAGTCTTCTTGTGCTCAGTTCTGCAAAGTAAAGACAAAAGAAAACCAAAGAAGTCATTAACATTGTGTCCAGTGTCTTCTGCCAAACACACAATTATCCTTTTGGATTATGGAAACGGACCACTTCTCAACCAGTTATACTGTTCCAGCAGCTCTAACTGTTGTATAATGTGCTGTAATATGAAATGACATCAGCCTTGTTGTAATTTTGACAATTTTCCTTCCAAATGATCAAAAGATCTTTTGATTGATGTATTCCTGTGATCTGGGGCCTCTGTAGCGCCCCCTCTGGTTCAGCTCTACAGCGGGCAAGCATGGCAAGCTGAATTTTCCTCACTTTTTAAAAAACAGTTTGGTATAATGCCTAAAAGGTACCGTTTACTTCTCCAGTCATACAGACTGTATATGGAAACTAAAGGCACTTTTCCACAGGTGTACAGGAACCGTGCTATACCTAAACCGCACTGCAACAGCGCAGCAGTTGTACCATGTTTTGATTTTCCAGTGTATCTCAGCTTGATAACAGTGCTTTTGAGGCATTACCAGCACAATGGTCACATAAAATCATAGAGACGATTGTTTATTCCTAAGCACTGTTCAACATTTTTTAAATGTGTTTTAAATACCTAACCCAGCTGACTTAGCAATGTCCAGGTAAACCTTCGTGTTTCTCACGGCGTTAAAAACTTCCACTGAAATTTATTCTCAGCCCAAACAGATAGCAGTGCTTATACTTTGATGACTTCCCAGTTTTTAGTTTATATCTCCACTGTTATTGTTTTTTTTTTTTTTTTTGCACAGACAGTAAACAATAAGCAATAGGCTGTTTTCAAGTCTGTCTGTTGTCATGACAAGATTTCGACCAATGAAAAAGCAGCGACGCAGTCAGCTTGGCTGCGGCCGGGTTTTGGCCCTGCAATCGAGCAGAGCTGTGTCAGCACGGGTACGACTTGGTTGCGGGTCGCTTTATTTGTAATGGAAAAACATTTGGTTGCGGTACGGCATGGTTCTTTGCGCCAGTGGAAAAGTGCCATACCTGCAAAAACAGCTTTGTTTTGAATTTACTCTTTTTGTGATGTCACATGTGCCATATATCCTCCTATTTGGCTTACAGCACTCAAGTCATAAGAAGTGTTTACGCTGCATTCTGTTCACCTTAATTGCGAAGTCAGGGCTGGGAATGATGTCACACCCAAGGTAAAGCAGGTTCTAGCCAGGAGGGCTATGGTTAGCCTTTGTTAGCAATACCAAGTGATTCTAACGCATTATGCAAAATTTTGTGCCTACAGACACTGCAGCAACCCGTCCACAGCTGTACAACACTGCGTATATGGCTGCTTTAATGAGACACAAATTAGACAAAAGGGCTAGTAAACAGTCTTTACTATAGCGTTCACTACTGTTGATGCACAAAGCTGCCATCTCGGATTTTGAGTTAAGGGTTGGCGAGGTTCCTCCAACTTTCTGAGTTGGAAATCCGAATTCAGGGGGCATTCCGGTTAAAATTTCCTACTAGGAACTGACTTCCCAGTTCAAATGGAATGCATCGTCAGCCTCGACTGCTGTTTGATTGAGGCACAATACAGGACAGTCAGTCCGAACAGAGGTCAATGAGATATGTCTTATGAGACACAGAAACAGTAGTCAGTTTAATACTAAGGGATAAAGGAGAGGTCTAGAAATAGTCAGGTACAAATGAATGGTGACTAATTTAAGAGTACATATAAACAGCGGAGAAAATAAAATACAGAAAAAGTGTAGCTTAAATTAAGTAGTAAATACTGGAAATTGAGTAGCAAAATCATAAACAATCTGGACCTGAAGTTAAACCCTTAATTTCAGAAAAGACCTCATCTGAACCTGAATGCACTGTAGGCCTCTCTGTTATAAGAGACTACATCCCCCTCAATATGCCCTGCGAACAGAACAGAGCATGTTGGCGAGAGTCATTGTTCCCTCCATATTTGCTGCAATATAATATTTTTTCCTCATATATCATTTTTTCAGCGTTTCCCGTGATGCAGATTCAATTAGCCAAGTTTTCAGACGCCATAAATCTTATGAATTGCACTAATTTAGGAAATAAACTGGGAATGCTTTAAAGCCATCAGTAGATTATGTTGATAAAACCTTTTTTATATATATACATTAATATCCAAACCCCCCCCCCCCCCCAACCCCCCCTTGGGCTGTGTTGTGCTGTGTGTGTAGGTATGAAACATGCATTCTAATTACAGGAGGATAAAACAAAATTAAATGTTAATTTCCGTTCAGGAGTATAAATCAATGTTTTATGAGTAGTGCAACTCCGGAGAGGTAACTACCTTTCCGGCATCATGACAAACGACGCCAATTAAACCCAAAATTGTTCATAAGATACACATTTTCATAACTCCGAAATCAAATAATTGCTGCCTTTATATTAAACACAATAAAAACCGAAATTGTGTTGTTTGGGAGAGGGAGCACTATGAATACTTTAACAGACAAATTCATTTCTTCACAAAAGGGAAAAATACTGAATATACACACATGGAGGACACTGCTGGAAGACATGTGTATGCATGTGTGTGTGTGCGTGCATGTGTGTGTGTGTGTGTGTGTGTGTGTATGTGCTCTGCAGAAACACTCATTGTCAATTTTATCAGCTCCACTTACCATATAGATGCACCACTTTGTAGATTAGACTTACAGACTATAGTCCTTTTTTATATATGTACCTTGTATATGTCTATTTATTGTATTGTTTCTGTTGTATCTTGCACTTTGTTCAATGCTGCTAACTGCCTCTTGTGCAATATCAATCTTGTGGTGCAAAATGATTCATTCTGGAATGGTTTACATGCTGTTCACACTATACTGTTACACACTTGTATTGTCTTTTTGTTGTATTGTCTCTGTTGTCACTTGCACTTTGTTGAACGTTGCTATATGTTGCACCAAAGCCCATTGAGAAACGTTGTCTCATCACACTATAAACGTGTACACAGCTGCTGATAACAATAAAGTAACCTTGATCCTTGAACCTTGATGTGTTGGAAGAAGGAAAAATGGGCGAGCATTAGGATCTAAGAAACTCTGACAAGGACAAATTATGAGGCCTGGATGACTGGGTCAAAGCATTCCTTAAATGGTAGGTCTTGTGGGGTGTTCCTGATGTGCAGTGGTCGGTACTGACCAGAAGTGGTCCATGAAAGGACAACTGGTGAACTAGAGACAGGGTCAATGGCGCTCAAGGCTCCTTGATCTGGTCCATTCCCACAGAAGAGCTAATGTAGCACAAAAAGTTAATCCTGGTTATAACAGAAAGGTGTCAGAACACACAGTGCAGCACCCCTTGCTGCGTATGGGGCGAGGTAGCCACAGACTGGTCATAGTGCCCATACTGACTCATGTCCACCACCAAAATCTCCTACCAGGATTCACTATGGGAAGAAGGAAAGCTGTTGGAGGCAGTGTGATGTTCTGAGCAACATTCTGCTGGGAAACCTTGGGTCCTGCATTCATGTGGAAGTTACTTTGACATGTATTCCCTAATGACTCTCAGAAGGATAATGTTCAGCGTCACTTTGCAAACATTGTTTAGGAATGGTTTGATGAACATGACAAAGAGTTCAAGGTAATGACTCATTTATGGGATGTGCTGGACAAGCCAGCCTGATCCATGGAGGCCCCACCTCATGACTTCCAGGACTGCTGTTAACATTAGTGCCAGATATCACAGCACACATTCAGAGGTTTCTGGAGTTGGTTTGGTGGAATGAGGGGGGTCTGTGTGTGTGTGTGTGTGTATGTATGTATGTGTGTGTGTGTGTGTGTGTGTGTGTGTGTGTGTGTATGTATGCATGTGTGTGTATGTAAGCATAAAAAAACAAACAAAAACATAAAGTGTAACCAATTCTCCAAAAATATGTCTTTCCAGGCTCAGAAATATCCATGTTTGCATTTGGCGAAAAGCCACCAGTGGAGCAGTGGTTTCTAACAGATTACAGACTTTTAAAGAGATGGTTTAGTTCTGCTCTTAGTTACAGCCACAAGGTAACTGCAGAGCTGTGGGGGAAAATCCAAAGAAAAGAAAAAAGTTCCTATTTCTGTTCTACAGTTTCCACAAAACTCTATGAAAAATAATCATAAAAAAACTATTGAACTATTGCCTTCATAAAAGCCAAACTGCTTTAAACGGTTTTGTTTGTATCATTTTGATCCAAACAATTCTTATCATGTAAAGATATGTGCGCACGCGCGTGTGTGTGTGTGTGTTCATTTTGTTGACTGTATGAAATTACACAGATGATCAGGCCTGTGCGAAGAGCTGTCGACTTTAGACGGATGTGTTAGAAATGTAAAAGGGGAGAGAGAGAGAGAGAGAGAGAGAGAGAGAGAGAGATAGAGAGAGAGAGAGACAGAGAAAATATCAGGGGACTGACTCCACTCTTCCACTGTAAACACGTTAAAGCTCGATATTTCAGAACCACAAATAAGCACGTTATGTGTCAGCAGGCTGATTTAACTAAGGAGCTGCCCAGCAAGCGCAGGCCAGCCATGACGTCACCGAGCTCTGTGGTTACAGACTCGAGTGAGCACTCGGATAGAGAGAGCGAGAAAACTCCAAAGAGAGCAATAACAATGAGCACTAGAAACCTCGGAAGACAAAACACACACACAAACACACACACATGCACACAGAACACCCTGCTGACAAGGTGGTTTATGGAGAAAAACAAAACAATACAAGCTAAACTGAAGAGGAACACAGAGTTCCAAACAAAGGTGCAAGAAGGAGCTCTTTTTGCGAGAATCACTTTCCCTAAAAACGACCATTCGAAAAAGATTTTTTGTGGGGAACCTAAAGGTGTCAAGAACCAACACATAAGGTTCCACACTTATTTACTGGTTCTTCTAGAACCTCTACCCTGCATGAATTCTTAAAACTTTCTTCATACTCATACATCTCATTTTCCATAGAACCAACAAACTCAACCAAAGAAAGATTTTTTTGGAAAGAACATTTTTGGGCACCTCTACTATGTAGAAGAACTAATTTTGGTTCAGAAATTGAAACTGTCAGCATATTGTAAAGGCACTGGTAAGAACCCTTTAACAGGTACAGAATCTTCATGTTATGTGAACCCTAAAAACGTTCTTCATGCTCACAAATGTATTTTTCCAAAGAGAATATGGTTCTTTAGGGGACCCACAGTGTCAAAGAAGCTATCCCCACATCTTTATTTTTAACAATGTCCAAGAACCTCTTTTCAGTGGATGGTTCTTTGGGGAACCATTTTTTGGAAATATGAAGAACCTTTTTAAAGTGGTTCTTCTAACCTTTAAATGATTCTTTAAGGAACCAAGAATGACTCTTCTCTGGCATCACTCAAAGAAGCCTTTGTGGCAGGAGTATGGAGTAACCTTATCTCACATCCATAGTAAAGGTGTTTCTGCAACAAAATAATGACTAAGAAAGTAACTAAGAAATGCTAAATACAACTTAAGTAAGTGTGTCAGGTCTAAAGAAGCTCCTCAAATATGAGTTCCTTATAGAACTGAGGTGGAACTTCTCAGTACATCCAGCATCCATCAGCATGGGAAGTCAAGCATTTTGAGGCTCTATTCTTTTCTTTTTAGGTCTTTTTGGTTTAAAATAAAAAGCGATAGGTAGGACAGAAGGAAATGGAAATGAAAATGAAAATGGATTTAGTAACTAAATGTGAATGGCTAACTGGAACTATATACTGAAGAAACCAGCCCCCAGTATCCGTGACGTACTTCATTACCAGATTTGGACGCTGTGGCTCTCACTCATCAGGAAAATCTAAGGAATTGTTTTAATGACATAACATGCTATAAGTCACAAACACACCAGATCAAAACACACAAATCTCACACTTCTGACAGTCTAAGGAGGGCGTCAGCTGGGTGTGACCCACGTTTATTTTGTGTTACCAAGCTACACTCCAGTACAGAAAGACAAGAGAGCGGTCCCATAGGAGTGTAACATAACCGCCTGCTCACAAACACAGCTCAGGAATACACTGCCTGTTCCCAGCTTTTAAAATGATTTTGATGTAAGTGAGCATGTTTTCTTTGTTGTTTAGCAATAAAGGGAGACATCCACTGATCCAAGTCCAGCTTAGTTCAGTTGTTGAACAATGAAAAGTCATTCAGAGTAGTTTGAAGTGAAATGGTTCCCAGCAGGGAAATTTACAAAGTCAGAATTCTTTAAATCAAATGTGACCATTTTATTTGGAGTCTAAACCCACTAGCGAAACTACACATCTCTTCTGGGTGTTTATATTTGATGCTGAGGATGGGAAAATAGTGGTAAATCTGAAGAAATAAGTTGTCTTTGGGGGCTATTTTGCCTTACAGCATCCTGCATGTGCCCATCCACCATGAAGGTTCATTCATTCATTCATTAAGCTAAATGCTTATCGTTAAACAGGGTCATGAAGGTGCTGGAGCCTATTCCAGCACTCAAAGAACAAAAGGTGGAGAAACACCCTGTCCATCACTGGGTGGACACAGAGACACACAAGTTCACATTCACACCTAGGGGGCATGTAGTACACCAATTCACCTGTAGTGCATGTCTTGTGGGACTGTGGGAGGAACCTGGAGATCCCGGCGAAAACCCACGCAGACACAGGGGGAACACTGAAATTTATTCACTTATTTATTTATCTATAGTATTTATATCCACCTGTCTGATTGACCACTGCATTTTGTACTTTCTGGACAGTTTTATTTTGATGTTATATTATATTTTATATTGTTCTTGTCTCTGTGTGTCTGTGCAGTCATGTCAGAAGCAGTTTATGCTTATGCTGTAGTTTTCTGAACCTGATTCTGATTCTAAACATGCAAACTCCACACCGAAAGGACACTCAGGACAGTACAACTCACCAGCGGGATGGTCCAGGTATCTTTTGCAGACAGCTTAGATGTCTGGTTCCTATCGCCACCACTGTGAACACTGTGAATAAATGGTAAATTGTCATCAAACGGCAATACAACTCCTTATATGGAAGTTCCCCTGTTTTGTGTTGATGCTCGAGGTGTCAGATGTCGGGCTGAGCTTTGTTTAGTGTTCCTGTGTCACGTAGAACCAAAGTTATTGTAATTTAAAAAACACGTAATAATAATAACCACTACTGGGGTTTTAAAAATGGCGTCACACACAAATGCTCATAAAGAACTAAAATGCCCAAAATTCTTTTACTTTAACAAACGGAAAAAAAAACTCAAGATCTTTGAACCCGGGAGAACTTTCAGGATAGTCTCCGCCCACAAGTGGGTGGGGAAAGGGAGGGGGAACCGGAGGGCAGCCGAGCAAAAGAGCAGCAAACGGCGAGCATGTAGGAGAACAAACACCGGTTTTAGACTGTTTTACACAGTTTACTGAAATCAGATTTTACTAACACACTCTGAGTTCTAATTGTTAAAATATACAATAATTGGTGGAACTACCCTTTAACATACATAGAAAGCTTGGGTTATTTCACAAGAATTCGGACTGTCCATGCATTTTAACATGCAGTGTGTGCTCCAACAGTCCTGTTAAGAATCTGCAGGAACTTTTCAGTTAGAATCACGCTGCACTGTTTGGTACACAGTTACGCACCAACACAGGCTTGTTAAGGAGTACGCGGGTACAGGCCTGTTACTGCAGTAAATTATTCATCAGAGCCGCTCTGGCACTGTGTTCACCCTCAACAGCGTTTGATCTTCTGAACAGACCCCAGCCAATCCACACACTCACCACCACGATCTCCAACAGCCTAATTGTAACCTTAATGGAGAGAGATTTGTCTTAGGGGTGGGGTGGGGGGTGGGGGATGGCATGGGGCAATAGAGGGAGAGAGGGAGAGAAACATTGAGAATGAAATAATGGAAAACAGGAGAGAAAGTAAAGGAGGAAGAAGCAGAAGAAGAAGAAGATGAAGAAGAAGAAGAAGAAGAAGGAGATGAAGAAGAGGAAGATGAAAAATGTTGCGACAGGACAGAAAGAAAGAAGACCAAAAAAAAAAACAAATCAGAAGGAGAGAGGGGGGCAGAAACAAGTGGGGTGAAGAAATGGACAATGAACTGAGACCACATTAGGGGAAAAGAAAGAGAGAGTGAGAATGAAAGTATGGAAAACAGAAAACACTGAGAAAAAATGAAAATAAAGAGAAAAAGAAGAAGAACATAAAGAAGAAGAAAGAAGGAGAGAAAACATAGAAACACAAATATAGAAAGGAAAAAGAAAAAAAACTGTGAGATGAGAAAGAGGGAGAGATGAGAATTGAGAGAGTAAGTTCACCAGAGATGCAAAGACAGAGTGAGTAAGAAAGAATGAGAAAGAACGAGGAGAGAGAAAACAGTGAGATAGTGAGAAGAAGAAGAGTAGAAGAAAGAAAGAGAGAAGATAGAAAGTACAAAGGAAAAAGAAAACAAGTGAGAGAGAGAAGAGAGACAGAGGGCATCAGAGAAAAAAAGAGTGAGTGAAAATAAAAGAATGAAAAACAAGGAGAGAGAGAAATGGAGGAAGAAAAAAGAAGAGAGTGTGAGAGAGTATGAAAGAGTGGAAAATGAGAAAGAGCATCAGGAAAAGGAGAGAACATGATGAGTTATAAAAAGAGAGAGATAGAGGGGACAGCGAGAGAGAGAGAGAGAGAGAGAGAGAGAGAGAGAGAGAGAGACAGCACACTACCTCACCAGAACAAATGCCATGTGCAGCGGAATAACAGAATGACAGAAGAGGAAGGGAAGCGGAGGAGGGAGGGATGGAGGGAATGCCTGACCACAGACGAGTAGTTGAGGTGGCGCCATGACGCCTGAGCTGGGCGATGGAGCCTGAAGCTGCCAGAGGAACATTATTTAAGTGTTAGATTTAACGGAACACGCCTCAGAGTGGCTTCTTTGCTCCTCTAACCGCTTATGTATTGGAAACATTGCTTGGGTTGTCACCTTTCAATCAGAAGATGGCAAGTTTCCTGAGAGCTGGGTTTCATTTCACTTCAAGTTTTCTTGTTTTCAGGGACTGACTCTGCCTTGCATGTAGACCGGGCTGGAGATGTAGTGCTGCGCTGATGTTAGCTCCAGCTATAGCACACATAACTTAGAGAACACAGAGCACACTTACACTTAGCCAATTTATGTAGCACAATGCACACAATGGCCTGGTATAATATGTGTATTCTTTATAGATTCATAAGACAAAATTCACCACCACAGAATTTTATTTATGTAGCTAACCAAAAAGAGAGAAACTGCCTCCAGTGACATTAGTGGTTGCATTGCATTGTTGTCATTTTTCTAATGAGTTAACACTAGTTCTATATGGAACACCCTTAAATTCTGGGGGAAAAAAAAATCTTATTTACACAATAGCCATTTACCCCTGATGTGGCTGATCAGTTAAGACATGTTTTTGCCAAATTTTGCCTCTTTAGTTTAGAACTGCAGCTACAAGACTAACATTGCTAACTAGAAGTCAACAGTCACTCATATTTTTTCAGTAAATGTATCAAAAAACCTCTGTGAACCCACTAAAACTGTACCCATCTCCTCATTAAGGTGGTGTAGACTTGTTAGTGAGGTTTAGGAGACTTTATGACTCACTGTGCACTTTAAATGAACAAGATTTGTTCACAATGTGTTTTCGCAAACCACTTCAGCAGTTTATAGAAATCTGATTCAGTACCATTCCTACTTACGACTGCATTTCTTTTTCGTCACGCTGTGACCTAAACCACATCCACAAGTCTACACCACCTTAAAGAAGAGTTGGATGTGGTTTGGGCATGTTGAAAGAAGTTTGGGTGATGGATTTTTATGGAAACAATTTTGGGAAGAATTGACTTCTAGTGTTTTATTTAGCTACATGAGCCCTGTAGCTCCAGTGCTAAACTGAAAAACAGCTACATTTGGCCTCCAAACTTGTCTTGGCTGATCACATGTATCGAATATGTGGGATAAGTGGAAAATTGCACAAATAATAATGGTTCTTAAATGATTTTAGGCATGCTATTTCATTATGTGAAGACTCTAACAAATGATTCTATAACAAATCATCAATTGACAGGTTCATTAGGGTAGCCATTTTCAAGAACCCTTAGTCCAGTGGTTACCAACCCCACCCTGGAGATTTGCCTTCCTGCCGTGTTTGGCGCGAGCCTACATCTGACATGCTGCCTCCTCCCCCTTACATAACGCTCCAGTCAATCAGGGACTAAGTTCATTAGCCAAGTTTTGCAGATTGCGGTTGGATCTCGACTTCTTAGCAAGGACTAGAGGACCAGGGTTGGCGACCACTGCCTTTGGTCCACATTTTGCTCCAACTCAGATTGCAACACATGCGAAAATGCGCATTATCTGGAAGGCCAAGGACCATTGTCAAAGTGAACTTTATGGTCATCTCAGCTATATACATGTATACCCTGAGACGAGACAGCGTGGCTCCAGATTTTACAAAGTACAAAGTACACATAGTAAACATATTTAAACTATAAACATAAACTCTATACTAGAAGCAAAAATGTGTAGTTTGGTACAAGGATGCGCAATATGGTACAAGGTAATTTTTAACAAATTTACATGTGCAAAAGATCAACAGTGGTATAAATAATGAATATACTTTCAATTTATGAAAAATACAAAAATCTCTTCCTTGGCAAAAACCTCCGCCTTAGAGAACTAAAAGTGGTTCTCCTATTACATCACTCTAGAGAACTCTTTTTGGCACCTTCATTTTAAAGAAGAATGTAGAATTGTTGGGGAAGGACCTTTACACTCTTCTCAGCTGCATCTTCTATTACCAACAAACAACCTTCTGAAGTGTCTGAGCAAACACTTCCTATGCATTTGGTTGGTAAAATCAGAACAGCCCATAAAGAGGCCAGGTGTTAACAGGCTCTAAGACTTTCAGGAGCACCTCAGTCTTAGATGATTAGGTTTATCCACTTGACAAGTACCTGCTGTTGACTGAATAAATTCCATTTAGCATGGCCACTTGAGGAGACCCCAACCTACACTGACCAGCGCACACACTCACACATACATATACAGATTTGTATGGATGCAACCACACAATACTTTTATCCCACACAAATCATACAAGTGGTTCCTGGCCTAACATTACACTGATTTAACTTCCCCAAGTGAGTAGAGGGAAAAAAAGAGTGAACAAGGTACAAAAAGGAGAAGAAAAATGTCTCATGGCCCGCAATAGTGGGGGTATGTGGCATTGTCTGTTAAAAATAGCCGACCCAAAGCTGAATTTATTGAGGTATAATGAGAAAGGGATGTGAGGCTTTCGCTCGCAGAGAGAGGAAGAGAGCAGATTTCTCATGTGAAAGTTTTGGGAGGGAGCACGGGGGCGACCCATTGTTTAAGTTATATCATCTGCAAATGAGTGGTGTGAGAATTTCAGTGTGATTTTGTCGTTCCTGTGATTTATCCTTGTAGTCCAGGTTACCTTTTTTTTTTTTCCATTTTTACTTCATGAGCAAAAGTGTGGACAATTACTTTATTACTATTGGTTTAACATTTACTTTACTATTACTCATCTGTTAAACTCTAATATGACTATTTGTGCACATTTTTTGTGCAGAATTTCTGTTCATTTGCTAGGTTTAACATATTGGGAAAAAAACACAAATTGTAAAATGTACATGCCTTTTGCACTGGCAATGTAAAATTCACTTAGTAAATACCGGCAATGTAAAATTCACCCAAAAAACAGTGACAATGTAAAATCCACCCAGTAAACAGTGCTTGTATATTAAAATATGCAGAAGTGTGCAGAGGATGTGTACTTTTTTCCACCTAAAAAACAAACCATAATTGGCACCAGAGGCCTCAAAACCTGCAAATGACTGTATATACTGTGTCACTGTACATTTTTGCCAAAGCAATGCAAGGACACATAACAATATGCATGAAATGTGTCAGCTCCAAACTGTGCAGCTCCAAAACGGTATGTTTAAAACAGACGTATAAAAAAAGATTATTATTTTGGACCATATTCTGTTGGTCCATTCACAATAAATATTTCATACAATGTAAAGGGCTGCTGGTGTTTTCAAAGTTTCAAGATTTGTTCAAAAAGATTTATGTACAAAACATATGAAATGCTGTCTTTAATCCATATGGGGACGTGACATCCAGTACTGGATGTAGCTATGAGGAAATACTAGATGTGAATAGTCACTGCATTTCAACAGGGTCTGCCTTCACAAACCACTTCAGGAACAGGAGCACTGATCTACAACCAGTTTTTGTGACCGTCATAAATACAAGAATTTTCAGCGATCTGATCCAAGCAGGGAATTTCAATTTTAGAGCTCACGGTAAGTCACACTGTGTCCTAAACCACATGTACAAATCTTAAGTAAAATTTATGGAAAAGATTTGGGTGACAATCGACTTCTAGTGGTAGTAACCAGTTCTAACTCCAGTTCAAAACTAAAGCAACACAATTTAGACTCCAAATTTGCCTTGGCTGATCGATTACATGTGGGTTAGAGGACAATTGGATAAATTACAAACTACTCTTTTGAAATGAATCGTTTTTGAACGAGTCCTGATACTGATATATTGTCCCTA
>JBBPCZ010000155.1:0-17650 GCA_037974445.1 Brycinus macrolepidotus | reverse complement strand
TATTGAAAAGCACTGAGGCCTACGGAAGGCCAAAGACTTTTCCAGCATCTACTTCCACAAGGCTGAGGTGCCCCTTAGCTTCGCATCCATCTCTCATCCAATAGCCTGTTGCTATTGGCTTTCTGGACACTGTGTGTATGTGTGTGTGTGTGTGTGTTGTGTGTGGAGAGAGGAAGCTTCTAGCTGGGAGTGGTGCTGCTGTCGGCTCTGTCAGTAGGGAAAAGCCTGCCGGGAAATGCTTTGTCCTCCACTTTTTCACACATATTCATTCAATAAATCTTTTGTTTTTGGTGATGTGGGGTCTTTTTTCTTGGCTGTGAAAGTGACATGGCTTGGAATTCTTCCCTGGAAAAAAGTACAGCCATGAAAACAAAATTCAACTGAGTGCAGTTACATACACTGTCATTCAAAAGTATTCACAATACGAGGTAATACAGCGTAAGTTTAGATGTTTTATTTAACACAAATTTTATTTTATTTAAATGATTATGAACTAATATGCTGATTTTTTTCAAGTTAAAACCTATGTGGTTCGATAAGCTCTCTAAACTGAGGCTTGCTTATAGATGTAACACATTTTTTCTGTTTTTTTTTAGATGTTAGAATCATCTACAGCACTATTCCTCATTCTGGACACATCTTAAATATGTTTTTTTCTTTCTTGACAGCCAGCTGTAAACCTGTGAAGCTGTACAAGACTAGCATAGTAGAACTGGCCCTGAAACCTCAGTTTAGGGGAGCCTTATAAAGCACCTGGAATGCCCCATCAAGCCAACAGCCAATAGGTAATTAACTAAATGCTCATTACTAATTTAAAGGGAAATTTCACCAGTTTTGATTATTTCCATTATTGTTATTGTGATTGTTATTGTTATCGTTATTGTTATTATTGTTATTGTTTCAGTTGCGTGTTGGGACTCTTATGTTAAAGTCATGTTCTGGGTTCTGGGGTTTTGATTCATGCTCATAGGGACAGCTGTTGGGTGTTTTTAGTTAAGTGATTCTGTGTTTTGATTTGTTCTGGGTTTAGTTCGGTTTGGTATTTAAGGGTCTTTGTTTAGTGGTACCGTTGTGGGTCCACCGTCGCACTAGCACCGAATTTAGTACGATTTTCTGTTGGAGATCCAGTGTTGTCTGTAGTTGGAGTATAGGCCCTTGTGCCTTTTTGTTTTTGCCCTTTGTCAATAAAAAGTATTGATGAACATGGAAGTCTGCATCTGCGCCTCCTTCCCTTGGCTACACTACGTGACAGATATGTGCAAAAAGAAATGCATACATTTTATTTACAATGCCACCAGTGAACTTACTTCATTAATCTCAATGCTAACCAGAAATCTAAATTTTAGGGGGTCCGTTTGCTTTTATTTAGCGCTAACTGTTGTTTTACAAGTGAGCAATTAAAAAGCATTTGTACATATTTCATATAAATCCAACTCTTGGGTAAGGCCATGGTGCATAACATACAAATAAAAATACTCAAATAAAAATACCCAATACACCCTAGTTATTGCTTAACAAGGTATTCAAGGTATTAATGGGCAGCCAGGTAATTACTAACTACTGGCTGATTAGACACAATGAGAGAATAACAAGGCCATTACACTGTAAAATAAGAAGCTGGGGAAAGATCTCAAAATATGAAGGCATATTTCTCAAACAGCTGCTTTTGTCAACCCTGAGGTTCATTTGTTTAATCAACCATTTGTTTGTCATTCAGTGCTAAGCTGCTGATAAAGAATTTTAAACTATCTCACATTTACAGCATTTGGTTGACACTCTTATCCAGAATGACTAGTCTAATCGTGTTACAGAGGTAGTTAATGTAGCATTAAGACTCTTGGTTTTTTCCCAAGCAGAGAATAAAACCTTGCTCTACTGGATGCTGGGTGTTACCCACTAACTGGAGTGTATTTACATACTTGTAGGAGACATTGTGTGTTCTATAGAAATGCCTATTGTAACATTAATTCTGGTCTCTAGATCATGGATTGAATAGCGTATTGGACAACACCTCTATCATCTTCCCAGCAGACTGGAATTCAGTGTAAAATGAATGCAATATTTTAACTTTAAAAAGAATGCAATCCTAGGGGACTTAATATTGAGTTAACTGAATTTCTAACAGTAAGTTAACAGAACTCTAACGACCTCAACCAGAGTTACTTACCTTTTTGAGTTCTTGATGTGATTCCAATAAGCATCCCTAATGCTACATTAGTTACCTTAGTTATCTCTGCAATATTATTTGACTGGAAATCACTCTGGGTAAGAGTGTCTTCCAGATGCTGTAAAGGTAACATAGACCAAATTTCCCTTAAAAAATGTAATATTTTATTGACATTATTGGTAAAATTTGATTGTTGGATGAACAAAGAAATCTAAGCTCATTTAGGATTACTACAAAAACTGGTGAGAAAACCTTGACATTTTGAGCTTTCTCAGCAACTTTTATATTTTCTCAGCAACTTACGTATAACTTATGAGCATTTAATAAAAATGAATAATGTATCTGCAGCCAAATTGGCTTCATATCACTGAAAACAGTTTGAGCCGTGCTGCATTTGATGTTGCCCATGTAAGGAAGTGACACGCTTAATAATTCACACTTTAGGAATTTCCCCGCACTTGAACGTTCACATCCGTTTGACTGTATTTTTTTTAAGTTTGTGTTTGCTTGTGTGAAAATGGGTCAGGTTTTCCCAAAAGAGCGTCTGTCCAGGCCTGGGAAAAGTCTGAGGGTGGCGATCCTCCTCCTGGAGTTTGTTGTTGTTGTTAAAATGGCTATCCCTCGGCGTGCCCCCCCTTCCAACTCCGCATCCCCGCCCCCCAAGAGGCTGTCAAAATAAAGTCTTCCCGTTGCTCTCCTCGCCTGCCAGATTCAGACATGCAGGAAGCGCTGGCACATTCGATTGGTCATGGCGATCGGAACAATCATCAATCTAATGGGCTCGGGCCTCCCCGAGACCCTGCGCTTGACACGCTCTGTCTTAGGCGTGTAAAAATAGTCCGAGGAGATAAAAGTTTGTCAGTTGTGTGTACGCGCCCCGCTTGGTGACAAAGCTCCGTTTGCCACGCGAGCTCATCTCCGCCGCTGTCAGGCGTCACTGTAAGGGTCCAAGAAAGGCATGAGCTAAAAGACGTCCGAGTTTAGAGCAGCGGACTGCTGCCTTTCAGCACACACGGCCTAATCAGAATAACAGGATAATACCATTAACACACACACACACACACACACACACACATACGGCCGTCTCCTCATGTCTATTATTTGCTGTGCTCTTTTCTGCGGTATTGGATTCCTTATTCCGAACATAAATGACTGATTTGGAGTGCAAACAGTTCTTTTCTCGTCCTTCAATCATGTTCCCAGAGGAACCACAGAAACGGATCATAGAAAAGTAATGACTGGAAGCAGGCAAGAAAAAGGAGACTTTTCCTACATAAAAAGTGTATTTAAGCTTTCATTTAATGGAGTTGAGGATCAAGAGGTCTACATAAACACCGAGTGTCCTGAATGGGGTCTTCAAATCAAATGGACACAGTTTTCCATTTGATTTTTACTGTAGATCATCCAAGACCTTTTGATGTCCCGAAGCTGCCTGCACTGGAGCTACGAGACTAATGGAGCAAATAAGTAAAGGATAAGTCAACATGCTTGCCTTAAAACTTGCCAAGTTGTTAAGCAATGTCATACAGACTTGCTGATTGCAGACATTGAGTACATTTACATGCAGAAAATCGGTTAAAAGCAATCATTTGTTCACATTTACAAAGAATTAAAGGTCCTATATACTACATACTACACATATATGACTTTTATTATATTTTGCATTTTATTCATTGTATTTTATTATATTTTTCCCCACCTAGGTCAACCTATGACTTTAATGTGGTTTTATATACCAATACAGTCATAATTCATTATGACATAACCATTTCTAGGCTCTGTATATCTTAGAATTAAATGTGACTGTGCCTTAAAGACTGGTATATGTAAATTAGCTTTTATCTGATCAGCTATGTTGTTTAGTGTCTCACTCAGAAAGCAGTCAAAGCTGAAACACTCCTTCTGATTTTATCATGAATAGGCAGTGCTAAACCATTGTAGACTATATATTATATATTAGTATCTTATTAGTATATTTTACATATTAGTATCTTTTCAAATTGCTGTTGCTGAGTTGACTGATTTCATACATGTAGCTGGACATTTCTTTCTGTTTTCCGAGCTATTATTATTATTTTTTTTTTCTTTTGCATTAATACTAATACTATTATACTCTTTATTCATTTTACAGGTCATTCCTGAATTTTGGCTGACACTGTGGGTGCATGGTAGGTACTGTAAAATGAGATGTCCTTGTGTGTTTGCCAATTGGTGCATTTTATTCCATGCTTGGTTGTTTTTGTGGGCATTTCACACTGAAACAATGACCTGTGATTCTTTATTTTGCATGTTAATCAAACAAGCCTACAGTTTATGAATGTGTCAGTCAGTGCAACTATGTTTTTTTCATCCGCTGCAGTATTTCCACACTAATACTTTCCTTTCTCCTGCCTGCTCACTGCAGTTTTTACAACCGCTGTATTTCAGACATTGTCCTCAACCAGTCGGCTGCTGCCCACGGTGCTCACGAGTGGTTTTATTAGTGGACTTGTCTATGCAAATTCTAGTATGTATAGCAAGTCTGAAGGCATAAATGTTGTCAGCAAATCCCTTAACAACAGCTGCAGAGTCGGCTACAATGTTAACTTAGGTAGCTAACAGCAAAACAGCTGAAGCTGATTAACTTTCTGCTTAGCAGATGTTAACAGATGCTTAAAAAATCTTGATTAAGACCTTGACTAAACCCTAAAAACGCTGATTATATAGAGAAACCACCCAATCTGTCCTTCAGTGTGACAAACCAATGTAACCTTTCACACACACACAAATAAGTATTACTTAAAATTTAGAACACATCATTTTTAAGGATTTTGACAAAAAATCAATTCATTAGATTGAACAAGTTTTTTTTTTTGCCTGCGTTCTGTAAAATATTCCAGCGAACACATTTGTGGGTGGAGCTTTGGCAACCTTGGTTTGACTCCAATACCCTGCCTTGACAGAGTGTATCCAGTTCAGAAGGTGCCCTGATCCACGTTTCTCCATAGCCTGAGCCTCTCTGGGATACGGGAGGAGTTTCTTTCCCTGTACGAATGACATTTGTTGTAGATTAGAGCTGCGCTGGATTCCCATACGGCTCTGCACTCCACCGAGGGAGTAAAATAAGAAAGGAAAAGTACGCAGGCCAGCGTGACCACACCGGGCTCCTGCCCACATCACACGGGCCTCGTCCCTCCGCTCCATCATTAAACCAGGCCTTTCGCCTGCCAGAGCTCAAACACACAACTGGATCCAATGCACAGGCCCGGCAAGGCTCCTCTCGATTATGGGGGCGTGTGGAAAATATTTGCTGCCTGTTCTTCGCTGCTCTGTCTCTCTCTCTCTCTTACTCTCTCTCTCTCTATCTCTCGCTCCCTCTCTCATCCATACTTTTTTTTATCCCGACACTGGATCTTTGTTTTTTCTTTTGCCCAAATGAAGGAAATTCTGGACAGACAAAGTGACAGTCAGAAGGTCCACATGTGGAAGTGAAATGTGAAAAGTTCATCGAAATCGGCTAGAAAATGGTTACACTGCCGTTCAAAAGTTTTCAGGAATAAGAATTCCACAAAAATGTGTAGGCAGAAGAGAGAAATTGTCTGAAATGTGGAACAGTGCTGTAGATGACCTTGGCCTAACCCTACACTATCATGTTTATTTAAGGAGATAAATATTTATTGAAACCTTGGTGCCAAATGATATATCGGTTAGTCTGATAATGGATGATTACACTAATTATTATTTATCATCCTAAAATTTATCGTTGTCTGTGTGTTGTTCTTGTTGAAGGAAAGTATGTAAACGTACCTTCTGATGTCTAGTTTGCAATAATATTACAAGATATGGTGTATGAGTTAAAAAATAACAGACGATAAAATGAAAAACCGGATGAAAATTATTGTAAAACTATTGTTGTAAGTGAAGTGTCCATTTGTCATATGTGAAGAAACCACAGCATGAACAGCACAAAATTCTTTCTCTAATTTAACCCATCCACCAAGTGAAGCAGCGGGCAGCCAGGAACACAGCGCCCGGGGAGCAGTGTGTGGGGACGGTACCTTACTCAAGGGTACCTCAGAGGTGCCACTAGCAGTCCTGGGATTCAAACCCATGGTCTTCTGATCACTGGGCCAACTCCCTAACCACTAGGCCACCAGCTGCACCAAACAATCTGCACTGGAGATGCTGGGGAATAGTATAAGATAATAGTATAAGATTCTGGATGTTTTAGCTTGTTTTATTTAGTTTATCTGAAGAAACTGTCTGTTGTATTGCCAGAAAACAATGTTTAAAATGAGGAAAATCATCTGCCCACACACTTTCACAACATAAAAAACTTATTTACTTATAACAGTAAAAAAAAAATCACGTTATTTTTATTTCCTGAAGAGCATAACTGTAATACACACATATACACACACACAAATATATGCATATATATGTATGAAATGAAACCAATAGTGCATGACTTAAACATTACAGTCTTTTATACACATATCTACAAGCATAATGATGTAATATTACTGAAAAAGCTGTGCAAAATCGCAATTTTAGTTTTTTTTAAACATTGTTTTTGACTCAATAAATGCTCATTGCCCTGATAAATGGCTTTACATGCCACTCCTCAGATGCTACATGTGACGAATGATCCCAAACCAGTGCATCTGTCACACCTTCCTGCTCATCTCTCGGAATCTTCCCTCATTCCCTCTCTCTTTCTCTCTTTTCACCTGGAGAGCGGTGCTGCTCTGCAGGGCCGAGGGGGGAATTCTTGGCGTGAATTGAAAGAGAGGAAGAACGACAGGAGAGGATAAATGCGGCCTCCAGGGTCGGGCGGCCCAAATGAAAACGCTCAGGTAGTGACGGCTCGCTTTAATAAAAGGGATAGAATTTCCATTTGCCGGGGACATTCTTTAATGCATTGTTCTTGCAGGGGCAGACAGTGCGAATGAGTCAAGAGCCAAAGAATACACTTTATAGACACAAATAATCGTAAATTGGGAATGTCACCTTTAAGCCCAGGCATTTTTATTATTGTTAGTGGAGCTGCCGAGAGGTTGATGTTTTATTCTCCCGAGGATGCCGGATTCCTGCTCGGAAGAGGGACTTAGAGAGAGAGAGAGAGAGAGAGAGAGAGAAAGGGAGGGGAGAGAGGGAAAGAAAGAGAAAGAGAAAGAGAGAGAAAGAGGCAGAAGGGTTTCCCATACCTCTTAGAGATTGATAGCATATGGTTGGCTCTAAAATAAACCTATCCATTACCAGCTCTGGCTCTTCTTTACCACACGCGTTTACTGCTGTCTGCATCTTCACGCTGATGTCTCGGCAGCCAGGCCTCTTCTGGGGCCTGTTAGGTACACACACACACACACACACACACACCAACCCACACACATAGCTGGGACTCTGCTGGGGCTAGTAACACATACACATCCACTTGGCAATACAGGTGTAAGCCTTTTGATTTATGAGCACCACTCTCAGGTTAGCAAAGCCCATCTTTTCAGAGTAGACTTTATAAACCCACTGTGGGCCTTTGATATCCCGCCAGCTTTAGTGTGCTTTAGAGCCAGGCCTTAGGCAAACTGAGCCCTGTACAGGTAGCTCCACCGCTAAGACTCATATTACAAGCTTTATAGCTGTAAGCTAGTTTGTTTTTTTTGCCCCCACATCTGATCTTTCGGTCTGATCGGAAGCAAACTGTCTTTCGCTGCTGTGAACAAACCACTGCGCTGAATCAGAACCAGTGGAAAATGGCCAGACGTGCAGAACCTGTTCAAACAGAGCGTACACAAAAATATTAGCTATTATGTAACTACTTATGTAATCATGCAATTACATGTAAAGGTAAAGCAAAATGAAAGAATCTCCACACTCTGAGGTGCAGAGATTGTAATTTCTAGAAAACCTAGAGAGTAGAAAATTCTTGAACATTTTCAAAAAGAGTAGCACATTCTAGAACCTTTAAACAGAGTTGTGAATTCTGGAATGCTTAAATAGAGTTCTAAATTCTAGAACACTTAAAAAGAGTGCTTACATTCTAGAGCACTGAAACAGAGCTGTGAATTCTACGTTCTAGAATTCACAAACAGAACACTGAAATAGAGTTCTAAATTCGAGTGAAGCTACACTGCAAAAAGCAAAATCTCATTTCAAGGCAGTAAATCTTTTTTATCCTTTGATCTAGATAATCTCTGTCCATTTTTGCTTGTTTCTTGAAAAGTAAATTAGACCCCACTGGCATCTTTTTGTTTAATATAAGCACAAGCGTCTCATTTGTAGTATGTTTTCTCTCATTTTTGTGTGCCAAGGTGGTGCAAATGTGTGGTTTAGGACTCAGTACGACTTACTGTGAGCTATAAAAATGAAAAAACTTGAAGCAACATGTAGCCAAACACTGCGGGCAGTCTTTTTAACTTAAAGAGTGCCTCCGGAAGAACTGATCTAAAATCAGTTCTTATGGCTATGACCATCATAAATAGGCCCACGGAGTAAGATTAGGGTTCTCCTGCCCTGGTGTTGTCCAAATAGTGAAGTTCTGTTTATTTTGTCGTAGGTCACAGTAATATTTTTAGGTATGTCTTGAAGAAAACAAGATTTGAGTTACAACTGACTATGAGTGTTTGTTAGCAACGTTAGCCTATTGCCTCCCGTACTAAATTAAAGAGGCAAAAACATGTCCAACTTTGTGTAAGCTATGAAAATGAGTCTCTCCTGTCAGGGCACAGGTGATCACTTCAAAATGTGAAAATGGACTATAAAATGAAAAATAAAAGAAAAAAGAAAATTGAGGGCTTGGAATATGAATCTAGCCCTAAACCAAATCGAGCCCCGTTAATGTCCTTGCGCCGCTCGGTCCGTTTCCAAACACACACACCCTCAATTTGCTCCGACGGAGCCGGGTCGCTTTAGCGCCAAACAGACAAAGCAAACATTCATATATTCAAATTAGATTTGAAACACTTGACTGGTTCCGAGGGAGTTGGAAGGCCTGTTTACCGGCTCTGTTTTAGTGCGTGTGTGTGTGTGTTTGTGTGTGTTTGTGTGTGTGTGTGTGTCAGTTCAAATTAACTGGGCCTTGTGTTTTCAACTCGACATTAATTGTGAGGCATAATATTGAGGAGGTGTGACACGTTTCCTTCTGCGAGCCGTATTCTAATAAGTGGAGGGGAAAAGCTCGCAGGGAAGCTGGAGCTTATTAACTGAAGGCTAGGTAGCGCAGGAGAGAGATAGATTTAAACCGCAATATACCTAATCCTGAATATATTACCCATTTGCATGCAAAATGTTATGTACAATTTGAATATTAATTGAAATATGGAAATGACGCACGTGGCAGTAATCGCTGCTGATTTAGGAAGGTAACAGAACAAGGTGCATGTCGTTCTTTGTCCAAGTTATAAAACATTAGGACGATGTGACTGCGTTTGATTGAAGAAATGGGGAAAAAAAGTCTTTCTTATGTATGTTTTTCATTAGTCGATGTGTAATACCTATTATTACCAGAGCGGGAAGGCAAAGCTTTTCTAACCTCCCAGATAAGCGTAGCCTGTTCGCGACTGTTGACTCGCATTTGCGAGTGTGTGTTTAGGGCTAATAACACTGTTATTGTTAGCCAAGGTGCCGTGTTTCTCATGCAGGACAGATTTCCTTTGCTGAAGGAGGATTTCAGAGAGATGACGTGAATGAGGATAAAAAGGTCTCTCTGTTGTTTCCAAAGACCTCAAACGCGCAGCGTTTTCGTGAGGCTGTGTTTTAAATCGGAACCAGAATCAGAAAACTTTATTGATCCTGGAAGAAACTGCTTGTGCTACAACGGCAGACATAAAGAACAATCTAAAATAATATAAAGTCAAACTAAACTCTCCAGAAAATACTCTGAAAATACTCAGTACACTTAATCCACTATGCTATGTACACAAAATGCTGTGGTCAGTAAGAGAGAGTTGCATGGGGTGTGAAATGACACTCCTGTATTGTCTTTTTATTTGATTTGCTCCGGTTCCTGTTGGATGTGTTTGCTCTCTCCGGGTGGGTGTGATGGCCCTCCCTCTCCCCTCTTTACTCAGCCTGATGATAGTCAGTGTGTTCAGCTATTAGCTGATATAACAAAATTAGCATTTAGTGTTCTCCTCCAAGCTCCTCCAGGCGCATTTAGTGTTCTCCTCCAAAAGCATGTGCTATTGGACAGGACTGAAATGGGGAGAAAATCGGTTGATTTCCTCAAGTCAAGGCCAAAAGTCTGAACATCTGGATATTTTTTTTTTATTCAATGTTTTTTTAATGTTTAACGTTTCAGAATTTGGAAGATTCAAAGCAAAAATGTTATGATTGGTAAAATGAAGAAGAAACATTGACATTTGTGAATTATTTCTTGGTCACTATCAAAATTCACACAAATTTGTAATACTGACCATATTGAGGCCTTTGAACAAAAAGGTCAGATTTGATCAAATGTCTGAGGGTATCATTTGGAATCAAAAACTTTAAAAAAGAAAAGATTTTCAGAATAATGGTCTCAGACTTTTGGCCGCCATGGAAAAATAAATTAAATTAATAAATAAAACTATTTTATTTAACCTATTCACCAAGTGAAGCAGTGGGCAACCAGGAACACAGCACCCGGGGAGCAGTGTGTGGGGACGTTACTTTTCTCAAGGGTACCTCAGTGGCGCCACTAGCAGCCATGGGATTCGAACCCACAACCTTCTGATCACAGGGCCAACTCGCTAACCAATAGGCCACCAGCTGCCTTCTTAATATGCTCAATGATGTAGTGATATATTTGCAGTATTAATATTTTGTTCAGATTGTACAGCCTTTTTAGGTAAAAACTGCACAAATTGGACTTTCAAGAGTTTTCTTGCTCATTTGCATAAAGTTAATCCACAATGAGTGAGCAAGGTGTGCCTCAGTGGATTGATGTGTCAGTTATATGCACACATTGCCACATTATAATATGTACTGATCTGATAGTTTGACATAAACAATCTAAAATAATGAAGCAAAGATGAAGCAAAGACAAGTCATTTAGAATGTCCATCACGTACAGTCAGTACCCCCAGCTCAAAGCGTTTTAAATAACATATCATGATAAACTGTGCTAAATATGACCAAGGTGAACAGATCTATGTTGATTTCAAGTTATAAAGAACAAAGATCACAGAGTTGCAAAAGTTCATCACTATGGTTTTGTGGTTTTATTCAGCAGCTATAAATGTTGCAATGGGGCATACAGGCAGATGTCTACAGCTCTCTGTAGACATTGAGTGTGTGTGTGTGTGTGTGTGTGTGTGTGTGTGTGTGTGTGACCTCAGGATGCAGGTGGGGATCTATCTCTCTGCCAGCTGTAATTCCATTCTATAACCAAACCCAACATCTGTCCACAGATTATAGATTAGGGTCGGATTAATAAACTGCTGCTGCAGTCTTACCCACACACACACACACACACACACACACACACACACACACACAAACACCTAACCTACCTTTACTGATGTAAATCTGTCACAAAAAGGATAAGCTCCTCACAGTAATATATGGTAACAAAGTATTTAGAATCTCTTAGCCGTGATAATAGTTGGGGAGGTGAATCATGATATTATAGTTGTTTTTCTTTTCTCATTTTCTCTCCATCCATCAAGTCATGGCCAACTCCCATGGCCAACAATAACCAAGTTTCCCTCTATCACACCAAGGATGTGTGTTGGAAGAGTGAAGGTCAGCATATGCTTCTTCTGAGTCATTGGAGAGCTGAACACACTTGGAGGAGAACACTAACCTCTAATTCTTTTACATTAGCCAACTGACTATCATCATAGATGGGGTGAGGGAAGACCATCCTATCCACCCAGAGAAAGCAAGGCCAATTATGTTCTCATTGGGCGTCTTGTGGGGCAGCTGGTGGCCTAGTGGTTGGGGAGTTCACCCTGAGATCAGAAGGTTGTAGGTTTGAATCCCAGGACTGCTAGTGGCACCACTGAGGTACCCTTGAGCAAGGTACCATCCCTACACACTGCTCCCCGGGCGCTGTGTTTCTGGCTGCCTGCTGCTTCACTTGGTGAATGGGTTAAATGCAGAGAAAGAAGTTCACACTGTGTGGTGTGTTGACTATAAGGGGCCACTTTACTTTACTTTTGGCACTTTTCCACTGGCACAAGAAACCATGCCGTACTGCAAACCATTACAAATGGACACGGTTTTGGGGCAACGACCGACCATAAACTGTGAGGGGAGAACTGCACTGCTGACGCGTGAGAAACACCGTTACCAGGCTGAGATACAGTGGAAAGTCAAAGCATGCTGCCAGTTCTGTACCATCGCAGTAAGGTTAGGTACAGCATGGTTCCTGTAGATCTGTGGAAAAGTGCCTTTGGAGTCCTGGACACTGCATCACTGTGGATAGAACTACTGGGCCAGCACTTAGACAGGTGCATCATTTGGGAGGCCTATAATATCACTGGCTTATACTAATTTTCCCTGCCCTGATGTGATCAGAAAAAATACAAAGATTACAGGAAAAGAAAAACCATTGCCTTTTAAATCAGGGACATGTAGCATCCCAGATTTCAAGGTTGTTTAACTGCTAAAAATCTGAAAAAAAAAAAAAGTATTATTTATATATTTTCTATCCCGCTGTGGAGTGTTTAACCTAACACTGCATTTTCATTATCTAATCATTATGCAATTGCTTCCCTCGCCACCTGTTGGCCGCTTTGGGGGTGTATACAGAAAACACATGCAGGTTGAGGTGCAAAGAGGTGAGTGTAAGCACAGTTGTAGGCCACTTCTTTGCCGCAAAGTGGGTTAAAATGACATCTGAAATGTATTGTCCTGTTATATTTCCTGCTCTGTGTAATCTCACCATGTGACCCACACACAAACATACACACACACACACACATACATAAATGTGTTTGCTCCTCTTTCCACCGGCCTGCGTTCTTTGTCTTGATGCATCTGCCTCTAAAATCCTCGGAGGTCTCATTACACTCCAAAACACACCAGCGCACAAAGGTCACAGCCAATAGACTGATTTCGCCCAGCGACCCGCACCGTCGCCCAGCAGCTACTTATGTTGGAAGGGTCAAAGGTTAAAGGAGTAGTACATGCTTAACCCCATGCTCAATAACTGTTTACCAGTTTGGAGTGTGTGTCTGTGTGTGCATGCGTTAGCACAAATTAGCGGGCACTTTTTCAGCTCGTTAGTTATCGTGCCTAATGCGCTGTGCTCAGTGACTGAAATCATTTCAGAAAAAAATAGAGTGAGGATGTACATTGTCAAAGGAGGCATGGACAGGATGGGTCATTTTCTCTCTGGTCACAGCTCTCATTTTGAGCTTTTGCTCTTTGCTGAGCTTCATCTTTTGCTAAAGCGAAAGCCCCTCCCACACCAGCTATGTAGCTAATAAGTAATGGAAGTTTATGATAATTAGTAGTGTTGCAATGGTAGCGGTATCTACACTGATACTGGCAGGTAAAAACAGATTCATTAATGGCAAAAGAGAACCAATATCACAAGGCAGTTTCTGCCAGGAGATGGATCTTAAGCAAGTAACACGTTGGCAGTGGGTTATTATTTCAAGTTTGAGACAAGTAGTAGTAAAAATGCTCATTACAAAGTATAATGGGTGATAAACCAGTTAAATTCTACTTAAGGTATTTGTTTGGTCAAGTTCTGTCTTCTAGTAGATCATAAATAGGCACAGATCATGCAGCATACAAACATGGCAAAATGCTATCTAGTAGTCTGGTTTGGTTGGGTTGCTTATGTGGTTTCTGACGCTGCATAATCTTTTGTGATAGAGAAAATTCAGGCTTTCCGACCATTTTAAATTACCTATTAGAGACAAAAGGAGAAGGGATCCCTCAAAGCCTCTTACATGATAATATATGTCTTTGTTCATTTTTTATTCAATAGTACCATGAGTCTTGTATTTATTTGCAAGTATTACATTACTACACTTATTTCATTGGGAAGTTTTGGTTGGAAACAAAAGTTAAAATCTTGGAATGGCAGACAACAATTTTGTTCCCCTGATATTTAGGTAAATACATTTTTGCAAATTCTTAGATTGATCGTAGCTGGGCTGAAGGCCTTACACATTAGATTCGCCACTGACTTAAAGGAGTGACAGCAGATCAGCTAATCACATTTTGGTTTAAAATGGGTGGGACCAGCGTCTTGAAGACAAAAAAAAAAAAAAAAAACTTTAAGCCTTCTGGAAGTTCTAGATGTGTCACTAGCTGTAAATATGAGCCACAACATTAACTGGTTTCAGCAGAGGTAGCTCAATGCCAGGGCTCTTTACTGAAAGAGTCCCTGTAAAATTGTTACATACAAAGTTAAATATGTTAATATGTCAAATAAAACAAAGTTAGTATTTTACAAACTGCTTAGTGTTAGCTTAGTGTTAACATATTACTGGAATCATTTAGGGGTGCTAGAAATTAGCATTATTTCTGTCCCATGTTTGACATATGGCCTCACACCTCCAGGGTTGGGGGTCTGAATCCAGATCCTGGCCTTGTGTGTGTGGAGTTTGCATGTTCTCCTCGTGGTGGCGTGGGTTTCCTCCAGGGTGTCCGGTTTCTCCCACACCTGACAAGCGCGTCAGGTGAATTGGGGATTCTAAATTGACTGTAGGTGTGAGTGTGTGAGTGAATGGTGTGTGTGTGTGTGTGTGTGTGCCCTGTGTTGGGCTAGCGCCCCACCCAGGGTGAGTCCCTGCCTTGCGCCCATAGACCCCGGGATAGGTTCCGGGTACCCGCGACTCCAGTAAGGAATAATTGGTTACAGAAAATGAATGAACGAATGAATGTTTGACATATGGCCTGAACTGAAAGCCTAGCTGTAATAGTTCCACAGTTCCACACTGGATAACAGCATGTCAGAAACCACTTAAGCACGTCAGTTTGAGATTATTCAGCAATGCGGAGCAAGAGTTTGATGACTTAGGCATCTAGATGATGTGCTGCTATTATAAGCTGCTTCCATTAATTGTTAGCTGCATTATCCTCAAAGTTCTAGTGCAAAGCTGACAGACTGCGCTCACGCTAACGGAAAGTTGTGCAATTTTGGATTTTTTTGCTTTGATGCTCTCCATAGGATGAGTAATTCTGGGAGCAGTCAGAGTTCGAAGCCAGTTTGAGCATTTGTCCTTTGCTGGGCTTCACCTTTGCCAAGAGTCAAACGGACGTCCAGCTGAGAGGCTTCAGTCAGACGTATGATAAAAGGTCTGGCATAAACATGACCTGCAATTTACCCTCTGCCAAACACACACACACACACACACACACACACACACATGCACAGGAGTGTGTTCTCTGGCCCGGATAAGGGTCTCCTGGCCTACTCTTCCACTTTTGTGTGGACTTTACTTCTGTGTGAACTGCTCAGCACTCACTTTTTTTAATCTCTGCTCTCTCTCTTTCGCTCCTTTCACTCCTCCAGATCAAAAAGCCTCTATTAAGAACAAAATGCCTGAAAATACAATTAAGCCGGTGACCCAGATTTATGTGAGGCCATATCATAACCCTAACCATCCCTGGTGGCATCGCCTCTACTGCTGCATATGGACGATAAGAGAGAGAGAGAGAGAAAAAGAGAAAATGTGAGAATGTAAGAGAACGAAGGAAAGAGATAGAGGAGAGTAGAAAGAGAAAGAGAGGAAAACAGGGGGAGAGAGAGAAAGAAAGAGTGTGAGAGAGACGGAGAGAGAAAGTGTGAGAGAAAAAGGGAGAGTGTGAGAGAAGGGGGAGAGAGGATGTGAGAGAGAGTAAGAGAGACAGAAAGTTAGGAAAAGAGAGAAAGAGAGAAAGGAGAGAGTGAGAGAATGAAAGGGGGATAGGCAGAGAAAGAGAAAAGCAGATAGGAAAAGAGAGAGAGAGAGAGAGAGAGAGAGAGAGAGAGAGAGAGAGAGAGACAGAGACAGAGAAAGAGCATAAATAAGACAGGAAACAATGATGAGCTCAACTCAACTGACATTAATGGGCTTAATAAATGTTTGGATGAAATAAAAACAATGTGCGCACACTCTGAAAGACGTAGGCTACGTGTGTGTGTGTGTGTGTGTGTGTGTGTGTGTGTGTTTTGTTCTTGTTTAGGTGAATCTACATTAGTTGAGCTGACACGTCTGATCTGTGGATTTCAGAAACACTTGCTGTCAGACGTGTGATCGCCTTTTACTGTTTGATGCCCTGTTTCTCTTTTACACCTTAAAGAGCTTTTTTACACTTTTTTAACAAAAACACTAGAACAAAACAAGTCCAATCTGGTTAAACTTTTTATTGTTGCTTTTATTGTTCACTCTTTGTATTGTTCTTTAATTATTTCAGTCATTCTTTCACTCTTTCTGCCTCTTTCTTTCTTTCATTCTTTTTGGCACAGGAGATGAAGAGTTTGGGTAAAGAGGGGAAGGTGTGGGAAAAGAAAGAGTGAGGTGCAGCATTTCCAACACGGAGCAAAAAAGAGATTCTCAAGGGAGAAAGACAAGACCATTTATATGCGAGAGAGAAAGAGAGAGAGAGAGAGAGGTCCACCCACCACTTCTACTGTGCAGTGTATTAGTCTCTAAGGAACGATTGCCAAGTTCCTTGTAGGTGAGAGAGAGAGGGAGACAGAGAGAGAGAGAGAGAGAGAGAGAGAAAAGAGGGGGAAGCCAAAGAGCAGAATACTGGGAGTGAGGTACATGGAAGTCTCTCTCTCTCTCTCTCTCTCTCTCCCCCCCCCCCCCTCTCTCTCTCTCTCACGCTCTGAGCAGCTGTCCTCTCCCAGGTCCGGTTCAGATGTGAACCTGTAGCTCAGGGTTCCTCCGGCGTCTCAGAATTACTCATTATTTGGCCTGCAGGGGTCGGCTGTAATGTTGTGAGCTGGCTGAGAACCCAGAGAGCGTCCGCAGGGCCGCATGTGGAAAAAGCATTTAGAGCTCATAAGTACGGCGCGGTCCACACCGGAGCAGCACTACATCTCTCCCTCTCTCTCCTTCTCTTGTTCTGCTGCTCTCTTTATTACTTCGGCCCTGTCCCTCTCCGTCACTGCCATTCTGCTTCAGCTCAAGATTCAAGATTTTTAGGTCACATGCACATGAACAACGTGCAGTGCAAATTAACCTCCTGACATAGAGTAAAAAGTAGAATAACAGAATCAGAATCAGTTTACAGACACAAATGTAAACCAAATAAATATATAAAATATATACAAACTATAAGAATACATAGAATAACGAGACAAGCGCAAACAGTATCAAGAAATCATCACAGCTACATAAAATCACGTTTATTAAGGACATGATGGAAAAAGCAGAGAAGCAAAGGAGTCAAAGCGGCTCCACACAGATTGAGTGTCTATCCAGTATACAGTACAGTGTAAAAGTCTTGAGCCACCTCTCATCTCCTCATATTTTGCTTGGAAAGAGCCTCTCTTGTATTTTAATGTAGTCTTGAGGAACAGTTCTCCAGGCTTCCTGAAGGACTTTCAAAGCCTCTCATTTCCAGTCCAGTCCC
>JBBPCZ010000151.1:63774-129984 GCA_037974445.1 Brycinus macrolepidotus | reverse complement strand
TATATATATATATATATATATATATATATATATAAAATAAAGAAATATTTCTGTTCCTTTGTCCTGACACTGTAAGAAAACAAGTATGTATGTGTGTGTGAGGCAGAGTGCAGTGCTGCCGTCCCACCCCACACATGATATTCATTACTCTTTGCTAAAATGTGTTGACTCAGAAAAAGAGAAATAGAAAAAAGGGGGAAAAGTGTAGCAGAAAAAAGACAGATAGACAGGAAAATATTGAAGAAAAAAAAGGCAGGGTAAACCTCAGAGTCTGTCTGGCGCAGACGTCTGACTTTCTTCCCTTTCTTGCTCTCTTCCTTGTGCTTGTTGAAAAACCACTCTTCAGGCCTTAATAGAGTACGTTACTCCGCTGCATGTGTGTGAATGTGTTTTATGCGCGCCCCACCACAGGAAGCTGTTTTATTCCCAGAGTTCCACTAGCCCACAGTGAAGCGTGTAACCCAGCTCGGCACAGAGGTTTGACTCATTTGCCTTCAGCGTGCGCGCCGTGTGCGTATGTGTTGGTGCCCATTTGCTGGTGAGGATGCAAATCCTGGAGCTCACCTGTGAAAATGTTTGTTTGCAAGATGAGAATGCAAACCATGATGGATTGCACCTGTGTGCCACGGAAAAAAAAAAAAATAGAATGCAGGCAGGTACGAGAGAGGGAGGGAGGGAGGGAGGGAGCAAGAGAGGGAGAGAGGAAAATCAAGATAAGCAGTCATGGATTTTGTCCACCCAAGGCCCTCTCTTACTCTATGCAGCACTACATCTTTTACCACTTCACACAGTAGTGTGGCCCCTTCAAAAACACCAGCTGTCACATTTCATTTCACAAACCATCCACTCACTTGTCAAAAAGAAATATGCTTAATTACATCAATACTGTACTTTGGGGAGATTCTAAAATTCTAAAAGCACATTTTTATTTCATGTATTATATGCAAATACACCTTAAACGTATTTCTCTGTATCTTTCTCCTGTTTCTTAACACACTAAATATCCTAAAACAGAAGTATATTATGTCAAAGTATGTTAATCAAAAAGTATACTTTAAAACATTCTCTGTTAAAAGAAATTTTATGTCTCAACAACCCTAGTAATCTTGCTTCATTGCTCAATTTTGGCTTGTGCAACTGTCTATATCTATGGGTGTATGCTAACTTTACCCTCCCAGCTTGATAGCATCATGACTTAGCAAGTAGGGGGGGACTAGCTATGCCTAAATCTGGGAGTGGAATTACATTTCTAAAAGCATTTTCTAAAGGTTCGAAATAAAATATGTAAAAGAAATATATTAAAACATTTAATATAATTATAAATATGTAATAATCAGTAGTAAACTAAAAACTCAGTGCATTTGAGATCTTTAATTATAATTGAAAATTAAGTGATATACTTAATTTTATATTAAGTGCACTTCTTAATAGTACACTTAAATACTTTTAAGGCTGGCCTGAGAGTAAGGCCGTTGAAGACAGGCCAGCGTTTGAACCCCAGTTTCCTGCTTGCTGACACGGCTTACCCATACGGCAAGTAAAGCCACCAGTGTGGCTTAAATAATGAACAAAGAGAAAACAGAACACATGAAGGACAACAAAGACAACGTTTTTCTTCTACGGCCTGTAGGAGATTTTCAGCACTGGTCAACATCACCCTGGACCTTTTGGAGGTCTAAGGGACATCCTACTTGGGGGCTGATAGTGTGAGAAGAAACAATTAATATTGAACTAATTCATTATTATATTCAGTCAGTCAGGATTTCCCCGACTCAGATTCTACAAATTATTTAGGCTCAGGAGCATCTGTTTAGAGCAAGGAGGCTTAATGCAATGTAGCTATATGAAGCTATAAAGAATTGCAAGATTAGGGTAGAACTTTAAAGGATAAGATGCTTCCCCCAACTCCTTATTTTCTCTCCTGATCAAATGAGGGGCCCTAATGTAATCTCGACACATTTACTGGATGGCTGTGGTCTAAGTAGCTCTGAATCGTCATCTGGATCACATTATTTCTGGGATTTATGCCTCTGGAAAGATTTTAGGGTCAGATCATCTACTTTTTTGTCACTGGAAAATACCTGTGCATTTTTAGCAAGCTGTATAAGAAAACATGTTAAAATACTACTCATGCACAAATATGGTTTAGCTTTACAGTAAATGGACGTTGTCCTCCACTCCGCACACCCTGTTCAGATTTGTATTAACTGCATGTCTGAATCACACACTGGTCATTTTAAACAGACTTACCTGGCATACTGTTATCTATAAAACTGCACTAAAGTTATACACTGTCAGAACCCACATATATACATCTATATTTCAGATTACTTAACAACTCAGAGTAGTTTAAAGTAAAGTGGTCACACGTGAACCCATTCTTTCTCTGGATTTAACCCATTCACCAAGTGAAGCAGTGGGCAGCGCCCAGGGAGCAGTGTGTGGGGACGGTACCTTGCTCAAGGGTACTTCAGTGGTGCCACTAGCAGTTCTGGGATTCAAACCCACAACCTTCCAATCACAGAGGCAGATCCCTAACCACCAGGCCACCAGCTGAGGTAAGTGGGATGAGTTAGAAAAGTTGTTTTGAACTTTTTGGCTAAACTGATGCTTTAAAGGGCCCTTATCACAGACAACTGACTTGTCTTGCTTATGTGAAATAAAAGGGTTCAATGTAGCATGTAAATATTGTTAAAGTTTCAAAAATAGGCCATTCAGTCTCTAGTCCACTTATAGAAACTAAGCTGCAAATTAATAAATAAATAAATAACGACGGAGGTCGTCTGTATATATCAGTATTAAAGACACATTTACAAAAACAGCCTGTTTAATTCTAAGGATAAAGAGAGGCTGGTCAAGAGAAATAGTCATGTAAAAATTAATTCTTTTTGTTTCAAAAACCCACATGAATCTTATAGGTGGACTACAAGGGGAAAACAACACAAGCAAACATGCAGGATATGGGGACTTTAGGAGTGCTCCTGTTATCTGATTTATCTGAGTGTTCAATAATGTCAGTATTTGTTCTGGTTTCCTCATGGTTCGGGTTTGTGGATTAATTTCAACTGTAGGTGGATCATTTACACGTGCAAGAGAGCAGATGAGGCAAATGACTGAAGATACCACAGGTGTTTACACTGGCACTTCGGCGTATGAGATAACACGTCGTGTCAGATGCAAATGATGTCGTTGTTGAATCATGAGCACCGTCCCACCCCTCCACCCACCCATGCCAAAAGCAGTCCAAAAAATGTAGCTCATAGCTACTGGCTCTCATATGCTAGCAAATGAAAGAAGAGTGAGATAAGAGAGAGAATGAGATGAGAACTGCTTTTTTCACCTGAAGAAGGTCCTAGATACTGAAACAAAGTGTTGAGGCAGGTTTGGCTCGGCACTGTTTGCAGCTCTGCGCTGCATCAAACTGCCATTTTGTCATTACCCTCTGAGAAAAAATGTGTCTTCTGAAGGACTTCTCTGCAGATGTTTCTGCTTTATCTGTCCATATCTTTGACTCAAGAGAGTGTGTTTGTGTTGAGGGGGCATGACTCAGTTGCAGGTTTGGCATGGTTGTTGGGTTTGCGGGAACAGGAAGGGCAAGCTGGCTGAACTGCTGCAGGGATGGAAAAAGGTGCCAGCTGAGGGTGTGTGTGTGTGTGTGTGTGTGTGTGTGTGTTTGTGTGTGTATGTGTGTGTGTGTGTTTGTTTGTGTGTATGTGTGTGAGAGACACAAAGAGAAAGGGAGAGAGAGACCACCTTTATGTGCAATTTGTATTCTCCATTAGGAATTTGTTTTACTTACTAATTAATAGGTTTATTTATTATTTAGAAATACAGATATAGAGGTAATTTTTTTTTCTGTGTACATTTACAGTGAAAACCTTGTAAAGGGAGTAAAACAAGAAGGTGTGTGTGCGGATGAGACTGTAAATACTCCTGTGATGAGCTGTTGTTCTTCTTCCTCTCTCTCTGTCTCTCTCTCTCTCTCTCTCTCTCTCTCTCTCTCTCTCTCTCTCTCTCTCTCTCTCTCTCTCTCTCTCTCTCTCTCTCACACACACACACACAGTCCACACATGTTCCAAAGAGCAATTAAAGCGTTAGACCTATTTGTACCTTCCCTTAAGCACCACACTGTGATTGGGCCTTTAAATGTTATGATTCACCCTCAGAATAAAACACACACACAGACAGAGCACTAAAGATGTGGGCCATTTGAGGACAGCAGCATGGTTGTGGTTTACGCCGCTGTTTTTCCCAAAGTGCATGTGGTGAGTGTTCCCACATCTCAGAATTCATCTCAAAAGAGCTTTAAACACACACACACATACGCACACACCACACACGTTTGTTTTCCTACAACATCAGGATGACATCAGGATGTGGACTTTATGTAATACACATATATATAAATATATATGTATTACATTATATAATTTGTTTATGTAGTTTATGTAACTTATATATCATGCACAGTTATAATACAGTAATGCAGTGTAATACGGTGTGTACATACACATATATACATATATACATATATATAATGACATTGCTGTTGTTCTTTCTTTTTTTTTTTTTTTTTACAGATGTCAGATGTTCTTCATCCAATGCTAATTGTTAATCAGTCAGGTGTTCCAATGATTGAGCGTAATAAATCTGTGCAATGACTGGGGGCTGTAGTGTTCTTCTAACTAGTTCTGAAGACATCAAATACTGTTTTGAAACCAAGAAATTCCAATTACTTTTTACGCTATTTGTGGTTATTTGCATTTAGTCTGATATTATGTGGTGTTACTACAGGCATACTCACTGCAGAGCTTCCTAAACTACTTGCTTTGGTGTTAAGACTTGCACAGTGCTGTAAGTAAGTACTTGTATATAATATTTATTTAATGTTAATTTCAGTAACCAAAAAAAATGGTTATGCTCATTCAGTCAAGAGTAAAGAGCATTTCACCGGTCCACTCAATGAGTTCTGTTAAGTATAAAAAGTCTTACTTGGCCAGCGGATGTCATCTTCTACTTTGCAGGTTTTGAGTGGGGGCGCGTCAATCTGGTCTGGCCACAGCCCTATGAAACACAAAGCATAAACCATTAGTAAAGGTATGTTGGTTCATCTATCAATTCATCAGTTCATCTTTTCACTCATCAATGGGGCATGAAATAGGCTAGATACAATTTTGTTCTATATGGGCTGGCCTAATCTAGGATCAGTGTTAAAAATTCCATCAATGCAGTGAAAAGTCATATTCAGAACTACATCAGAGGGCTAGATCAGTATGCACTGAAACACTCTTTATAACTTAGCGTCAATGGGCAGAGCTATATGCCAAATATGCAAGCAGATGTAAATAAGTTGGTTTTTGTGACATCACCATTTAAAATGGTTTGTTTTCGCAGCTCAGATTCCATATATACAGTTTATAAACTGGGGAGTGAGGTACATTTTGAAACTTTAACAAACTGTTTCTACATCAAACTCCTGGTTTTCCATGATATAGGCCCTTTAAAATCAAAATTGAAATACATTGACATGATTTCAAATATGTTTTTGAAGTCTCTTCCCATTTAAAGAGATGGTCTTCAGTGGGAACAACTCTCTTAAACTGACTTAAGCTTTTTTTGCATATGATAAATGTAGACATAGTATATGTAAAAAATGAAAGTAAATATTGTGTGTTGTGTACAATGCAACTATACCAGATAATTATTTTCTAGGAGAGTAAACTGGCAAAATCCAAAATCACAGTTGTCAATTTAATGCCTTTTATTGGCCTAGTAATTTTAATGCCTTTCTCCTCATTCAGCAGTTCGAGGTATGCGAGGGTAGGTGTGTGTATGTGTGCGCGCTAGTTCTAAAGCGTGATTGCGACAGCATGAATTTGTTTGCACTTGCTTTGTTGGCTGGACTGAACTCATCATGAGACTGTGTTATTGTTTTAATCAGACGAAGGTGGAGAAAAGCAAACATTCCACAGTCTGTCTTCTAGTGGTATCGCATAACACAAACACACACACACACACACACACTCGTAGCGTGTGAAATGGAATGTCGAACATGTCTGTAGTACATATAAGTGGTTTTACAGCAGGGTGTCTGCTACATTGAGTGTGTGTGTGTGTGTGTGTGTGTGTGGGTGTGTGGGTGTGCGTGTGTGTGATATCTCTAAAATCTTTGCACTTTGATGACTAAGTAGAAATAGGTGAAATTTGAGGTTTGTGTCGATTTGAATGTGTGTGTTCCTGTATATTTGTCTGTGTTTGTGAGCTGATGCGTCTGAGAATGCAGAGGGGGTACGTTTTGAAGTATGTACGTTAAGAGCCTGGGTATGCTAATAGGTGTGTCAGGGGTATGAGTCTAACAGGCCTCTCAGAACATCAGAGGAAGCAGCGCCTAGAATTAGAGCCAAGCATGAGGACTCAGCATTAAGCCCTTATGCAGCAAAGCAGGAACCAGCTGCCAGAAGATCTCATACATGCCACCAATGTGGCCAACTTTATGGCCAGACTAAAGACATTTCAGTGACACCTCACTAATTGTCAGTCATTCATGAACTGACAAACTGACAAACATTTATTAATGCTTATTCCAGTAAGTGCGAGCTGTCATACTGGCTGCTCAGTCACTTTTAATATTATTTCTTATTTAGAAAATGTTAGGACAACTGAAGCTTGCTTGGATAAGCCTTAATAAATGCTTATGTAGGTGTCATGTAGCCTCACAAATACTGGCCTTCGGGGAAGCGTCACTGACATTTTTGTTCCTCATGCCTTTGATCCGTAAGATCACTCACTCACTTGCTCACTCATTCACTCACTCACTTGCTCACTCATTCACTCACTCACTTACTCTCTCGCTGACTCACATTTAGCAGGGTGAAAATTCTCCAAAAGGGGGCGCCATTATCGGTCAAAAGTCTTTTGATGTCACATAAGAGCAGTTCTTCGCAACACTGACACCGTGTGTTCTATTAATGAATTAATGACTTTAGGTATAAAAATGGTCAGAATTCATTCAAGGGTAATCTAATCCAAACGGATTATTCGTAGTTAAGGAAAGCTATCTTAGTTTTAATCAACTCAACGTTAATCATCTCTCTTTTTTACTTAGGGGTCTGGCAAAGAAGTCATATTTGTTAGCTTCATTCTATTTTTTTATTTAGTTTTTGTTTTTGGTTGAATTATGTCTAAACATGTTGCCTTTGAGTGGCTCTTGCGTATGAAATGAGTTGTTTACATAAACCTGCCCTCTACAATTAACTCTTAGATGTCATGGTTGTCAGCACATTATTTGAAATTGTAATTTGATGATATAATTTGATACTGAGCATTTAATTAATATCAATTTAAATAATTTAGAATTATTTGTTATTTGTTACTCATAGCTCATTGAAAGGAGCAAAAAAATTCGTATGAAAATGTGGACTTTCAGTTTATGCTACATGTATGTTTAGATGAAGAGATGTTTTATAATGAATCATTGACTCATTGACTCATTGATACCAAATGTAACTATAATTCATTTTTAACCGCATGCAGTTACACTGAATCTTTACATATCTGGATCTGAACAGTCTTGAGTCAGCATTAATATGGACTTCTCTTTCTTGCTTTCTCTCTCTCGCTCTCTCTCACACACACACATATGCACACGCACGCACACACACACACACACACACACACACCCATCACCCATCACCTATCACCCAGTCAAGATCATGTGTGTGTGCACCCTGTGAGGTTGCTGAGCAGCAAAATAGCAAGTAGGGTGTCTGTACGAGTGTATGTGTGTGTGTGTGTGTGTGTGTGTGTGTGTGTATGTGTCTAGTTCACACTCGCCGACCACGCCACACTGAACTGCCAATTTGACATGCAAATAAAGCCTGTTTGCTCTTGGTCTGAGATGGGTTAGTTGTTACAAGCCAACCATCATGTACCACGGACTCTGTGGGGAACCATTTCACACACACACACACACACACACACACACACACACACACACACACACACACACACACAGGAGCTGCACAATACAGTATTTAATATGTTAGTTATCATTGCAGTATTGAGCAGTGTGATATGAATGTCACAAGAGGCTGCAACATGCAAATTACCCCTTTAATACATCACAAATATGTTTTATTGGGAGCGTCTTGACCAATCACATTTCTGCATCAAATTTGTGGGTGTTTAGACAATGCAACACATAGCACACACGTGAACCAACAATGGGAAATAATTTTGATCAAAATCACACAGTCCAAAAAGTGTTTTTAATATATTACAAGACTGGTCACAATTAGGGCATTCACTCTTAATTGTATTCATAATCAAATAATTTAACTACTCAAATAGACTTGAAGGGGAATTTCTGCATAATTCAACTGTTTGAACTGTTTGATTTAAAAGCGGTTTGATGTTAAATGTTACATTGTAGAGATAACGAGTAAGAATTTTTCAGAGTGGTGGTGAATGGAACCAGACATCCGAAGAACTGAATGCCTCTACAAATTGCCTCACAAAAAGCTATTTCATGAAATGGTTATGAATACTTTTCCTAGTGCTTGTGACATTGTTTTGAAATCAACTTTTGATCTAAAGCATATTTTCTGAAATCTGTTCATAGTAGAGATGTGCATGCAAGGCTGTAATGCCACTAAGGAAGGAATCCTCACTATTTTACCATTAACATTACATTTAAAAACTCAGAGGACACGTGTAGGTTCACTTGTTTTGGTTTGCAAATAAAATGACTATATTTGCCATTTTTTCCATCGTGACTCCTGGTTCCTCCAATGTAAAGCACCATGAGCTGGTAAGTTTCTCTACAATTAGCCATTTCACACCAAAACACACTGAATGACTTTGTTTACATCTCAACCTCTAAATTATGCAGTAATTTTTAAAAGTCAATAGAATTCCTAGTTAAATAAACCATTGTTATTGGTTATTGTTATTTGTTATTGAAGTTCCTAGTTCAACAGGCAATAACAAACCATAAACAAGGAAACCTTTAAGAAGACTTTCATTGAAATATGTTGAAAAATTATTCGCTGCTGATCCATGAATAATAATAATAATAATAATAATAATAATAATAATAATAGAATGAAATAGCAATTGACTTTTTAAACGATTAACCATGTCAACCCTACGACAATATGGAGCAAAATAGTCATAATATGGTATCCGGCTCACGCTTATAGTTCAGGGAGACAGAAAAAAGCTATATAAGTGTACAGTTTAGCACAAATATTAGGCCTCAGTGAAATGTCCAATGCAGTGATATTTCTCTCTCTCTCTCTCTCTGGTTTTCTCTCTACAATGGTAAATTCTTGTGCATAAAGGCCTTATTCAGACCGGAGGCCATGGCTGCTGCCATTGCTATAAGAAAATAAACATTTCCTTCAAATATTTTGATTGGCTGACGGACAACGTCAATAGCAGCCGTACAGATTAGTGCTGTTATTAAAGGCTGCCGCTCCACATGCTGGCATTTGTGTGCCTGAGTGTGTGCGGGCATAAGTGTGTATACTTCAGGATGTGCTTGCGCGTGTGTTTAAGTGTCATTAAGAATGGCACGGGATAGCCATTTGTGTGTGTAGGAGCCTTTGAGCTTAAGTGTGTGTGATCTACAATTCAAATTCAGTGAAACTATGGCCTTGTGCATACGTCCAGGCTATTGAAGGAAAAAGTCTAATGACCAAAGAGCTCAAGAAACACTGTTACACTCACTTAACACCAAGTCTTTAACTTTTAACCAAGAATTTTGCATAAAAATCAAGCTTCCACATTTTCCGTTACCTTACCTTAAACATGATTAATCAGTTGAGACACGTTTGGTAGAGCTTTTACAAGGGGCTACAAGGCTAATAAAGCCATGTTAATCATGATACTTGATTATATCATTGCACATTCGCCTCAAATTCTGTTGTTAAGTAATATCAAATAGACTTGCTTAAGTTGTTTCTGATTGTATGGCTTATGAAGTAACAGCCTGTAAAAATTGACAAAGTTTAGTGTGTGATGATCTAGACATGCAATTTGCTCAGTGCTACTTGACAATACAATTTCTTATTAGCTGTATTAGCTTTGAAAAACCACTACAAAATTAAAGCACCAAACTTCAGACACCAAACATGTATTGACTATGTGACTAAAAACATAGCAAAACTATAATTACTTGCGTAGTCCCACACGGTTCTATTTTAGGGCCTTTTCTCTTCTACACATCCACTACTTTTACATAATGCCACCAGGAAATGTGAGCTCAGTTTTCATAGCAATTATACTTCTCTGTTCCTTTGGAAAATCAAGACTCTGTTGACAGGCTTATCCGGCATGTGTCAGGCATTTCTAAGTGGATGTTGTAAAATGTTCTGCAACTTAATCAAGAGAAAAAAAGAAATATTGATTCTTGGCACTAAAAATTTTGCGAAAGCTGCTTCATGAGAAACTAGGCTGTTGCCAAACAGTAACAATAATAGAACCCCCCCCCCCACACACACACACACTAAATTACTTGAATTTTTTTATTACTGTTAGATTTTATCTGTCTGTAAAGCACTTCACTGTAAAACACATTTATTTATATATTATGTTTGTTAGTTTTGCTATTACCTGCATGAATTATTATTATTATTATTATTATTATTATTATTATTTTTGTTGTTGTTGTTTTGTTGTTTTTTGAGATAATTATCATTTAATGTAATATATGTAATATTTTAAAATATGTAATATTTTATCTTTCTCAGGTAATTCAAGAGCAGAAACAACTTTCTTAACCTAACTTTCTCCTCATTTTAAGTCACAGTCAATTCCACCTGCTAGTTAAGTGTTCCTCTGTTACCATAAAGGTAGGAGAGTGAATGCTAGCCTATATTTCCCCCAAGACATGCATCCTTTTGAAACCACCGTGTCAACACAGTGTCATTTGCCAGCTCAACATGTTTGGAGGAGAACACTAACTGCCAAATGTTATGCCACGTCTAAGAGTTACACATAACCTAATAATGCATAACCGGCACTTGCAATTGCTTGTATTATGCTGAGTGGAGGGGCGCAGGGCTTTTAGCATTATGCTGGGTCTTGGGAGGGCCCTTCTATTACAGAGACAAAACTCACAGTCTCCCAACCCTAAAGCCAACGTGCCTTGTGCCTTGTGCCTTGTGCCTTGTGCCTTGTCACAGATCAAGATCTTCTAGGAATAAGAGCATCAGGCTTGAGGAGTCTGACATCTGGCCAGCATTATCACTACAAAAGGAGCACATAAATGACCATGTCCTGTCCAACTCTCTCAGAGCTTCTTAGAAAAAGGACTTTGCTATGCTTCAGGAATAAAACAAGCGTCCTACTGATTGCGGAGTCGCCAAATAACAACTGTAGCAAACCACACAGATGATGACTTTAGCCCCTAGGAAATGTTCTTTTTTTCCCCTCAAACTAACTCGAGTTTGTGAGGCAGCTAATTGCCAGCTAAGATGCCTGGGAGTTACACATAACTTTTCACATAACATAAAATATAACAATCCAGCTTGACAGACAGAGACAGAAGTCTAGACTCATTGGATTCTTTTAAACTGCAGACACACATTTTGTTCACAGTACATTTGCCAGTTTCACATTAAAAGCTCAGATTAGATCTCCCACTGCAGAACTCTGTACACACGGCATATGGCATATGCTGTATATAATACAATATATTAATGTACTCAAATTCACTGACAGGCTGGCTATGCATGGACATGAAATCTCCAAATGGGACATGGCTAAGTCAGTGCACTCAGTTATTAGTTTTTCCCCCAAAGTTTAAGAAAAGTCTTTTCTTTATTTCTTTCATTTTTACACTTAAGTCTCTGTCAGTAGAAAGAGAACGTTAAAAATTGTGTTTGGCTGGGTATGAGGCTGTGTGGAGCGGCAAAATTAGACTCCAGTTTTAAAGGGAAATTCCAGTGATTTTTCCAAATTAAATAATTAAGAAAGAAAGTCATTCAGTGTAGTTTGATGTGAAATGCCCCATTCTAGAGACTTCTTCACATTGGTGGGGAATGGAATCAGACCAGATTAATTCGCCTAAAAGCTCCCTCACAGAAAGTTATTACATGAAGCGATTATAAATGCATTGCTTTACAATAACATTAAGATGCAATAAAGATAATAAATAAAACACTGAATTATAAAACAACTATATTTGAGTTGTAAACATTGTGACCTGTTTCTAATTACCACCACTGTGAAGAAACCAGAATCAGTAAGTTTCTGTAGAATGGCACATTTCAAACCAAACAACTTTGTGTGACTGATTTCTGTTGTTGCTGTTTCATTTTATGTGTGTATGGGAGTGTGTGTGTGTGTGTGTGTAACTGTTTAATGTGATCCTTATGGCAGTTTAGGCGCCTCATGCACGCATTATTGTCCTTTAGACTAGCCCCCAATAAGAGTGCATGCGTGTGTGTATATGTGGTGGCGAAAGTGTGTAAAGATCTAGATAAAAGAGCATTAAGAGGCAGAGAAGCAACACACACACACACACCTGATGCTGGGTAGTCAGAGTAACAGTTTTGTAGCTGATTTGGTGGTGTGTGGGATGTGCTTGACTGCATGGGCAAAAACCACACACAGATAACAATCTGCTTTTTTTCCTTTGCGCATGCACACACACCTTGCTGTCTTTTGTTCAACCGTCATGCTCTCTCTCTCTCTCTCTCTCTCTCTCTCTCTCTCTCTCCCCTCCCAGTCAATTTGTCCCTTTATTTGTTCTCTCTCTGTCCAGCAGAATCTTTGTTTATCCTCTTCCTCTGTCTCTTTTCTTTCTCTCTGTTCTCTTATCCGTTCTTTCTCTCTCTCTCTCTTTCTCTCTCTCTCTCTCTCTCCCCCTTCTCTCAGTCTGTGGCTGAGTCATGCTGCTGCATGTCTGCTAATGAACACTTAATTAGCCTGTCTGTCTGCCAGCTCCACTGACACGACATTATGTTTTGAGTGTGTATGTGTGTATGTGTTTGTGTGTGTGGGTGGCTGAGGGTTTGTCTGCGCTCATGGGTGGTAGTCAAAAATTTGGAGACACCTGATGGAATGTATGTTTTTTTGGAACTGTGAAGACATTTGCAGCTAAAAATGTAAGCTTAAATCTGATATTGCTTTCCTCAGCGCTAACAGCCTGCATAGCTTTAATATTGCAAAGTCCAATGTTGCAATAATGATTAGCCAATAATATACCGCTCAGCATTGATACTATATGCGTTGACATGCATGTCTGTGTGGGAGAGACAGTGTCTCATGCTTTGACTAGACTGCATAAGCATGGGCTATAGCTATATATTTATGCCTTATGGATTATGGCACCAAAACTGGCCTCCAGACGTCAACAAAGCCAACTTCTTAGGTAATGAGATGAAGCAACTGGTATTAACTACATGGCGGGCATTATTAACTACATGTTGACATAAATCGCAGATCTCATGGAAAACCTATTGCAACAGCCAGGCTAGACGAGAGGCCATCTAATTACATCTGGTTAATGATAGCTGATAAATCATTGTGTCACGCGGAAGTAAACACCGAGATTAAACGTATGATGTTGTGCCCAGTGTAGGTGTGTGTATGTGTGTGAATGTCGTTGAAGGTGTGTTTGTGTGTGCCTGTATGTATCTCAGGTGAACTGTAAATTAGCTGTTTGTTTCACCTGTGTAGGTAGAGCAAATGAGTTTTATTTTCTTTCTCGATTTATTTCAGGCCTACAGTAGCTTTCTCTGCAAGACTAGAAAGAAAACAATGTTCATATTAATTATTATTCCGAGTGCCCCGAGGAATGTAATTGCAACAGAGGTGCCAGAAACTGTGTTAAGGTGTGGTTTTGGTTTATCCCCTCCAAAAAACCTCACACACCACCTGCTTGCACACACACACACACACACACACACACACATACACACACACACACACACACACACACACACACACGCACGCACATACACACACACACAAACAGGTATTATGTACCAGAGCATATATGTGATAAAACTATGCTCCATTTGTGTTAATAAAGTCATGTAATATGTTGCATTTGGTTTGTATTTGTGTGTGTGTGTGTGGGGGGGGGGGGTGTTGCTTCTGAGCCATGACTGAAGATACTAAATGGATAATAGTTTACTTTTTGAAACACTACTCAAACACACACAATCATGTTCACATCCACACAACTACACAAACAGTAAGTGGGATATTTCTGGCCACCGTTTAAATAGTTTTTGGAATAGGTCACTGAAGAGAAGAGATTAAGTTCATCACCATCGTTACTCTGAAATGCAGAAACGGATCTGCAGATGCTCGCACGTTCTTAATTTCCTTCCTTCACACAATCTGCGTGCCTAATCATGCAAAAACTCCACATGACAATATATGTTTGAAAGGCAGACAGTCAAAGGACTGTGTTACGTTCAGTAATAGTGGACCATATCATGATGCTGAGAGTCTGATGATCTCTGAACTGCAAGAAAGAACACTGAGTTGACATGTGGTCAAATAGAAAAGTGCTGAAAGGAATTTCTTATTTCTGCCTTTACCTGGTGTTGTGTCTATCTGCCCTAATTTGGTACCAACAGGACATCGGGGATGTCTTTAGTAACACTTACAGGGGAAGCCAATAATAAGTTTAGAAACATAGTTTCCATTGAAATAATCTGTTTCTATAGAAACAATTACAGAAAGTAGTTCCTATAGCAACAATTATGAACAAAGGGTTTTGCAGAAACAATTAGGAAAACAGATTCTATAGAAACATTTAAAGAAACATGGTTGCTACAGTAACAACTAGAGAAATTAGTTTTTATAGAAACAAAAATAGAAAGGAGTTTCTATAGAACCAATTACAAAATGTAGTTTCTATAGAAAGAATTGCAAAAAAAACCTAGTTTGTATCATTCTCTAAATTAAGCCTTAATAACCAAGATAGGTAAAAGTATCTGAGATTGTTTAAAATTCTAGACTGATGTTTAAGATTGTGGGATTGTTTACAACTTTTAATAAGTGCAGTGTTTGTGGCGTCTTTGCTATGTTTCTTTTGGAGAATGTCCACACTAAAGGTATGGTGGCATAAACAAAATCAAATGACACATACAGAGACTTTACCCTCCCCAAACCCACCCACCCACACACACACACACACACACACACATACACACACACACATATACACTCGTTCCAGCATGAGAACCAGCGAGTGGGTGGAGGAGCAGGGTGTGAAACGAACTATGTGTGTGTGTGCATTTGTGTGCGTACATAAGAGACAGACAGAGAGTGAGAGAGATAGAGAGAGGGGGGTGGAAAGAGAAAACAGAGAAAATAGAGCAAGTGATAGCGTATGTATGTTTGTTTCCCTGTTCGCTTTCAGACATGCCTTCACGTTCAGAGGTCTTTACATATGCCTGAGAATGTACACATACATCATCCCCACTATCAGCTCACACACACACACACACACACACACACACACACCCCACACACACACACACGCACTGAGAGAAAGACTGACGTGGGTGTAGATATAGTGAGTGGTTGCTAGATTCCAAAGACTGTGGTCTGAGGTTGTGTGTGTATCTCAAGTTTACCTGACTCACTTGTCCAAGCAGACATGCACACACACACACACAAACACACACACACACACTGAAAACAGATCCCATAGGGCATCCAGGGACAGAACTTTATAGCATTTACACACTTAACCCCTGAAACAGCAGAATCCACAAAGCATCCATACCATAAAGCCGAATGCTGCCTATAGAGCTGTAATAAGCAATCGATTTATATAACGATTTTTAATCAGTTCCTTGACTAATTGAACCTCCATACTTTCTGGGGTTTATTCTCACTGTGCCCCATCACGATGCTCCAATCATTCAAAGTTTGTGCAACCAACTATTTCTTTTATGTGATGCTCCGAAACATAAGAATCTTGCCCTGCGATCTGTCAGAATGACTGTATGTGTATGAACATTATAGGGCATCGCACAAAAAGTGAGGCGTTGAACAGACTTAATTATGTACGTCATCATTACGTCAGTAACATCTTGTCTAGTCTAATCAGTTTGGCAATAACTGATGTGTTTAGGTCGAGAACTAAAAAAAGGTTTTAAAGTATTTTTTCCATAATCAATATCACTAATGAGTAACTGTTGCAGGCCTGCTTTCCAGTCTCTCTCACACGCACACACACACACACACACACACACACACACACACACACACACACACACACACACCTGTTAACTGTGGGGCGGAAGAGGAGGTGTAATGGGACTGGTGGGTGGGACGGGCAGTGCCATTGCCGGTGCCCATCCTTACACGCTGGAAGCGCTCCATCTCAGACAGACGGTCAGAAAATGGCATCTTCTGAGAGTCCTCCATCTTCACCCTGTGACCTGTAGACAGGACAGCTACATGGTAATCCAGCCCAAAAGTTCGCAGCAGGGGTATATCACCAGTTATGATTCATAAGATCAGTGCTAGCTTCTGAAAAAAAAAAAAGTATAATAAATAAATAAATAAATAAATAAATAAATAAATAAATAAATAAATAAATACACAGTTTTTTTTTCGGCCACAATTTTTAACGAAAGTATCTTTTGATTATTAAAAACAATATGGAGAACTTGGCTGCTGTAAAATATTTTCTTGTAAAGAGCAACATTATCAGTGAGAAAAGCAGGATACAGCTAAAAGAGTGTCTCTGATGCCAAAATGTTTGAATTATACTAAAAATGTACTCAAACACATAACTGAATTCACCCCTTTGAAATAAGCTTGTATGCTCTTTCTCTGTCCAGTGATGTATAAAGAACCCAGGTGTACAAGTGGAGTAAGCAATTCAAAGCATGCACATAGACCGGATAGTATGTGAACAAAGAATGACACTGTGATAAAGGTCTCACCAAAAAAGAATAAATAAAGCAGAATGTCTTTGTGAGGGAGGGAGAGCAAAGAGGTCACTGACAATGGATTCCAGCATCAGCTGCACGGCTGTAACATGATTACAACGAAATCCTAACAGCCAAAGGTCTTACCACAGACACACATACACACCCAGCCCACCCCCATATGTACACATACTCCATCATACATGCAGTACTCTAATGGGGGGCATTTAATGTGACTATCAGGGCAATGTGTGAGGAACATGTGAACATTCTGTGGTTTTTAATGCAGAGTAATGGGCAGATATTTGAATATTTTATACTGATACCAAGGGCACAATGGACGCTCTGATATGGATTTTGCGCATCCTCTCTCTCTCTTTCACCCTTGGGCAATATATCATCCCTCGTTCCTTTACCCCGGGGTGATGTATCTGTACTTTTTACCGCTCTCTCCATTTCAGTGCCACTCTCACTCATTTCAAGATCAAGGTGAAGTCAGCAACGTATGCCCATGACCTTTGGATGTATTACAGTGAGAGAGAGAGAGAGAGAGAGAGAGAGAGAGAGAGAGAGAGAAAGAAGAGGGGACAGGGAGACAAGGAGTAGAAATGAGAGAGAGGAGAAAGAAAGAGAAAATGAGAGAGAAAGAGAGACTGAAAGAAAGAGAGAGGACCAGAAAAAAGGGAGAGAAAATTATCTGCAGAAAGAGAGGTGTAGGCGCAGAGAAACAAGAAAAAGCACAAAACTGAAGGAAAGATAATACAAGTTAATTCAAACAAAAGGGAGTGAGAGAGAGAAACAAAGAGATGAAAATGAAGAGTAAGGAGAGAAAGAGAGAGATATATACTAGGAGAGAGGATGGAAAAGAGACAGGGCTGGGAAGAGGAAAGAGGAAAAAATGAGAGGAGAGAAAAAAAGAGAAAGGAAGAGATAGAAAAATAAGAGAAGGAGAGAAAAAAATAAAAATAAAAATAAGTGAAAAAATAAGAAAATAGGAGAGATGGTAGATGTGCACTGTTCAAAATGGATGAAAGTAAGCTATTATGTGTGTACGTATGTGTGTGTGTGTGTGCGTGTGTGTGTGTGTGTCTGTGTGTGCGTGCTTCTCCTGGTGATAACCCCTTACATTTCAGCCTTAAATATCAGTTATTAATCTTCAGGCTGTGTCTTAAGGCTATATGAGAGTAAGGGACTGAAACTGGGTTAAAACACTCCTGTGACAAGGTTCAGGTGGGGTGTCCTAGGGAGACCCCCATGCAGTGAGAAGGTGTGATGGTCAGGCAGTTGTTTTAACTTGGTCAGTCCACACCGGCCGAGGCCTCTGCCCCTCTGGCCCCTCCCGGTTTGGGCCGTATGAATATTTGATGTGTGCGGGGGGCACTTAGAGAAGAACGCAGCGTTTTTCTCATCATGATATCATAACCACAGGACAGACAGACGGCAAATGGAGGGGTTCACGAGGGAGAGCGCTCAATACATGCCTGGAGTCATCAGAGACACACACACACACACACACACACACACACACACACACACACACACACACACATATACACACACAAACATACACACTCAAACAAGCAGTAATTCCTAACTCCTCAACAGAGAATTCTAGTGATTTTTCAAATTTTGCAAACATGCAACTAAAGAAGTTTTTTTTCCCCAAAAAATATTCCACTGGTTTTGCTTCCTTTCAACTCCGATCCTGGTGGACCACAGGGTCCAGCACAGTTTGGTGATTTCCCTGCTCAAACACACCTGATTCAACTCATCTATTAACTGCCAGGTGTGGTGGGTGGGTGTGAGTAGTGGAACTACCATTGGAACAACCTGCATCCAGCACACCGTTGATCACCCTGCTGTAGTGTGTTTTATGAGAAATGACTCCTTTGCTGTTTTTAGCAAAGGAGTAGCAGTAACAGTGGGCAGTATCCAGCCCACTACTGCAGTGGGCTGGATGTCAAACTGTTCTGTGTTAATACATCTATGACTGGCTGTTATACATTGAAAAAGTGTTTTTAACAAAATAAGAGTTGTTTCCAAGCTTTTTGTTGGAGCCTTTTCAGCCCCTCACCTCTTGAACACTCAACATTCCCCATCACAGATGAGTATCATGTAACACTGATTCCAGCCAAACAGAAACGCTTAGTTTAACAGACTGCTCTGCAGACTTTACACCCTCACTCACAAAACTGATTAACCTGCTGATATGTCCTGTTTCCTTCCTTTTCTCATACTCTTCTCTCTTTCTGTCTCACTCGCTCACTGTCTCTCTCTCTATCGGAACAAAACCTTGATATTTATCATTTCTTCACATCTTTATATAATCTAAACACACCAGCGGCCTTTTACAAAATACAACTGAAATAAAGTCTTTATGCATCAGTATATCTGTATTAAATGCTTTGATTTAAAAAAAAAAAATCCAAAACATTTACTAGGTTAAAACCTGACAGATTCGGGTTTAGGGCGTGGTGATCGTCCTTTGAACTCAACATCGGTGATCTCACCTTATTAACATTGGGAAGTTTGTAGTAGTTCTTCCAGAGGCACATAATTCATAATATTATTTCAGAAGCAGAATGACTGCAAACACCACTTGCTCCCAAACTGGGTACATGCACCATAATGCAAATATGCTAGACAGTGACATTGAATATATGAATTAATTTACAAAACAAAGAAGTTGTGATGTAAATAATATAAACAAGTAGTTTTCAACAGCAAACAAGGTCTCAGCAACATCTTATTCACGGATGCATTTGGTCTTAGCAAGATAATCCCGAGTAGCTCCCCATAAAAGTTTCGATTTGTTGAAGACTTTCTGGTCACTGTATAAATCCAGGTTTGGAAAATATTCAAACTGCCTCTAAGTAGGTGTGTCCAGACTTTTGACTGGCATTATATAGTATATGTGTGTGTATGTGTTTGTGTGTACAGGGCAGGGCTGGAACTTGATACCTGCTGTCCAAGGGTAGACTCCATTCTCTCCCAGCCTCTCAGTAAATATTTGTATTAATGTCTATAAATGGGGCTGATAGGTGTTCAAACAGCCTGGAATCAGGCTGTGAGGAGTTTAACTTGGTTCACTGGCAGTTTGAATAAGTCAGAGATAAGCGATTGTTTGAGCCCGACTGATTTGACTGCTGCATGTTCCAGCAGCTGAGATTCATATTTGTTCATTCGGGTCATGACATGCTGATATGGGTGGCCCTTTCATAAATATGAGGAATGAAGGCGGTTGGTGTTGGGACTCGACGGCCAAAGAAATGACACATTACTGGTCTTGCACAGAGGTGTGGTCTAGAACAGTGGTTCCCAACTTCGGCCCTGGATGCCCCTCTACCCTTCACATATTTGTGTTTTCTCTGCTCTTACACACCCACTTCAACTCAATATAGATTTGTTTAAGTAGTTTTTAGTTGGATCAGGTGGGCTGGGAGTATAGAAACCTCTAAAATAAACCTCTAAAAGGGGGCTCCAGACGTGATGCACTGAACTGTTTCCTAAAAAACATAAACAACCAACACTACCACTATGCGTGATCATCATTTTCTCACACAATATGGCGTGTAATGTTTCTACTCCACCTCTCTGTGTCTAAAGGTGTGCGTGTGTCTGTGGGGAGGTGGGCTGTTTAAAAGAAAATGTTCTGTTCTCATGGAGGGTGAAGACATTTCCGTCTTTGGTATGAGCGCTGCACCTGCTTTCCTTTTCCTGTCAGTAATAAGAACGAAAGCAGCCCGTCTTATGCAAACCAGCAGTTTGACTCAACTATATTCAAACTTTATATCTAATGAAAGTGGGCCAGAGCTCACTCTTAAACCTCAATATCCTTCCTTTTTCTGGATACATCCTGTATATATCAAATGCGCATACACACAAATATGCATGGGGTGGGGTGAATACGCATACATGGAGGCCTGTGCATCATTTCCACATGACTAAAATCCACCCAAAATTGTAAATGGAAAGTTAAAGATCTAATTGTGTTGATGTTGAAGATTTTATTGTGTCAAAGTGTTACTGTTTTATTGTGTTAAAATGATGGATTCATTTGACAGTAAATTCCAATGCATCGCTTTTTCGTGTTGTAGAGAACACATTCACTTTGATGGTTGCTCTACCATTGTACAACGGTCTTTGAGATACTTTTAGGAAACCAAAAGAGACCATGGTGGTCAGCATGTGATTGCTGCTCCTGTACTGTTGAGCTGGATTACTGTTTTCTCTAAAACTATTAGACATTAGACATTAGAACCACTTTTAGAGCATTTTGACTTTAGAACCTTTCAAAAGACAGTTCTTTTCAAAGAGCAATGAGATGTGAGAATGTGAAAAACCTTTAGAAATTTAAAGTATCTCCACATAATGTAAAGGTGATTTCTAGAACCATACATCAGGAGCCATTTATGAATTGTTATAGTGTATTTATAGTATGCAAGTCATTGCTTGTGGGTTTGGGAAAAAAAAGTAGCCAGTAGTTCCATAGAAAAGAACTGTCAATAGAATTGGATACATACTCTATAGCAGCTGCATCAGGTCACCGAGCCTAATTCTAACCATAATCCAGAGGTGTATAAAGCCCCTCTGCATTTGGCCGTGGAGCAGTGGAACTGCGTTCTCTGGGGTGATGTAACTCAATCCAATACTTACGGGATGAGTTGGAGTGGTGTTTGTGATCCAGATCTAATCGTCTAACATCAGGACCAGATCTAACCAATATTCTCATGGCTGAATATCACAACAATATTCCAACATATAGTGTAAAGCCTTCCTAGAAGTGTTACAGGCTGTGACAGCAAATGAGGATCTGTGATTTCAGAAAAAAATACAGGATGAGCAGGAGTCTACAAACTTTTGGACATGTAGCATACTTTCTCTTCCTACGTTAGGTGATTATAGCTTTCACATGAAGGCCCACAACAATGCAATTCCAGGCTGGCAGTGTTTTGTATAGATCCATGGGTGCCTTATGCAACTTGCCACTTCCCTAAACCCTTACACGGCATTTCAAAGTTCTGTTGATATTGTTTCCTGCAATGATTAATGTGATGTTAGCCTCTTTCATGTTCCTCTGCTCTTTTTTTGCTGGACAAGTTTAAACAGGTAAAGCAATGTGACCAGATAGCCTTAACAATATGGAGAGACGTGAGCAATCAGCACTGCTTTGTGATGAAGAGCACAGGGTAGTGGAAACATGAAGAGTGGAAACTAGAGTATGTAGAGTTTGTATATATGTATGCGAGCTTGTTTTTGGCTGCTTGCCTGAACTCCAGGCCGGCTGTAGCTCAAAGTGGGCCAGTAGAGCACAAGCTTGGCGTTATGAATGTATCAGATGTAGAGAGTAGATATTTAGCAATCAGCCTCTTAGTTGCACATTTGACTTTCTTTTTTTTTTATCACAGTTGTTCGATGGTGGTGGTTTGTCAGCCTGTCAGGGGAGAATGATGAAAATTGTTCGTCCATTTATAGTTTCCAGAAGCTAAGCTAGCACAGCAAATAGGTGCTAAAGTGTTTAGATCGAAACTCGACCCAGCTGGAGTGGTAAAAATCCCCCTTTTTCTTAATCTATTTCCGTCTGGCAGGAGAACAATAACTCAGCTTTGCATCTTGCGTTTTGCTAATTATTACGGCTCTTAACTTGGATGAGCCAGATCTGCAGTTGGGGAGTGAGGTTTGAAGACAAATGTGCATAGGTTTGCAATAGTGTGTGTGTGTGTATTATGAGCCACCAGTCCCCTTTTAGTTTAAAGATCGTGGGAACGGAGAGCATGAGTAAGTGTTTATGCACCATACTGACTGTGGCGTATGACTTTGATAGGTTTCGTTTTTACTCACTCACACACGTACACTCACACACAATGTGTCAAAAAGTGCCTCACGTAAATGACTAAAAATACTGTTGTGGGATCAGTTTAATCTTTTTTAATCATAGTAGTCATTATCGATAACACACACAAGCAAATCCCAAATCAGTTCCCTTATGCTGGTAAGTGTGGTGTGGTGTAGATAGACAATCTTGTGGAGAAAACACTTCAAAACATGAATCAAGCATGTTTCTGCCATATCTGTATGTGACTATGTCTCTCTTCATTCAGGACAAAAATATATATATAATACATATGGGGGCATACGGTATATATGTTACATATTTGTAATCATATATATAACATTAACACATAAATATAGTTACCTCAATATAATATGTAATAAGGAACTGTATATATGGAACATATTATTATTATTACAACAAATATGCACTTGCATAAATACAGTACATACTAGACACATACTTATTTGTATTTATTATTTATATTACACTTTATGTATGTGCATATGTGTATATTTGGGTAAAAACAAACATCTGTGTATGTGTGTGTGTGTGTGAGTGTGTGTGTGCGTGTGTGTCTGTTTGCCCTTTGGAGTCCCAGTTTAGCTCCTTTACTGGAAGCCTATACACACACACACACACACACACACACACACACACACACACACACACACACACACACACTGGTATATCCATTATTTGCAAAATTTTCCTCTCTTAAAAATAAAAAAATAAACAGCTGAATCATTTTAGGCCATTCCCGTAACATACCCCTCTCTCTCTCTCTCTCTCATTCTCTCTCTATCTCTATCTCTCTCTTACTCTTTCTGTCACAATTAATTCTATCTTACCAACCCCCATCTAAGGTGGTTTGTTGTGCTACAGCAGTCCTGGTAAAATCAGCAGGCTTAAATCCTGGCTGCTGCGCTAAACTGAGTGATGCTTTACTGAATTAGAGCGAAATGCTTCTAATGGTGCTCTTGCTCAGCTTAAACAATAAAGTGCTCACACACAAAGTGGGCCCTGTCTTCCCCATGGAAACAGGTCTAGGGAATGAAGGAGGAGGAAAGGGAGAGAAAGAGTAAGAGCAAGGGGGGGTGTGTGTGTGTGTGTGCATCTGTCGTTTTGTTTTTCCCTGTGATGTCTTCATGAGTCGGAAAGCTTTTGTAACAGGGCATGAGGAGGATTTCAGAGGATGAGTTGGGAGCTGTTATGCAGCTTTAATGACGATGACATCACAAAGCACAGTGGCGCAACTAAAAGTTTGAAATTTTCCCCACCCTTCAGGGATGTGCTGAGGGGGCTGCACTCCAGCTTTCAAGGCTGTTTAACTGCAACTGCTGACAAAGAACTTTGTTTATTTATTAACTTTCTGACTAACTTATATTATTCATATACATTTATACAATGTTTATATTATTTTCACACTAATGAAACCATTAGATTTTCTACTCGATGTGCATTGAAGTGCTGAATCTCAGCGTGTGACTGTGAATATCTGTGTGTGACTGTTATGCACCACATATTGGCAGTCTGATTGGTCACCTCTCAGCTTATTTGCATAAAGTTCATCTAGAAGGGCAGAGTAGAGTGAGAAGAGTATGCGTCAGTTATATGTGCATGTCGACGTGTCCCACCACATTATAGACAGCATGTATCTTAATTATCAACAAAAAAGAATCAAATAAAATAAAAAAATATGCATGATGTCCCTGTACACTGCCTCTATGCTGCTTAACATTTCAGCACATTTGCAGACTTATTGCAAGCGTATCACTGGCTTATTTTTCAGTTTTTAACAGAAACAAGCTGAATAGGTGGTGCATTGGATTCATTTTTTGTTTTAATATGTATATCATTTTCACAGGAGCAGATTATGATAAACATAGCATAAATATATAATCACAAGTAAGTAAATAAAAGACTTGAGTTGACATGTTATATTTTATTCATATGAAAATTATGTATAGGTATAAACTGAGCCAGTTCAGTGCATTACTTTTTGCAGTCTAACTGTAGTTATGAGAGTGAGGAGCTGCTGTGTGGACCCTTGCAGTCTAAACGGTTAGCATAAAAGCTTCCCACATAAAAGGCAAACAAAGCTAAAGCATGGCAGGCAAAAGAAGACAAATGTAGAGACCAAAGGTGTGTTTCTTTCTCTTCTCGGCCAGACATATTTAAGCCTAATATGCTGAGCTTTCACTCAGGATTACAGGGCATTATCCTCTAGAAAAGACTTCAGCAAATCACTACCTCCCCCCAACACCAACCCCCCTCACCCCACTCAGTAAACATACATTTGGCCCTGTGCGCCTATGTGTCTGCGTTCAGGAATTACTGTGTACTAATAGAGTACCAGTCAAAAATCAGGACTAAGACTGTAATGATACACAATTTTCATATTACAAGATGTATGTGACTTTTGCCTTTTTCGATTAGTTTTCCAAAAATTGCCAGAACAAGACCACAATGACAGTATGGTGACAGTAGGGACCTGGTGACAGTTTGGTGAATACAAAGGGAATGAAGGAGGAGGAAATTATCCAACAAATGCATTTGTATGCACACAGAGTGAAAACTGACTAGCTAATGTAAAGCTATACATTATAATTCCATAACAAACACACCAAAAGAAATGGTCCAAAATTGTTTACATAAAACATCTGAAACCTTACTTTAAAAGTTATGAATGTTTTTGCCTTCACCTGTAATATGGCATTTTGGACAGCGGTCAGATGGTGCAGCACAGGTTAGTCTCTTCTTTTATTCTTTTCTTTTACGGTTATCTCATTCACAGACATCATTCCAGTTTGTTAGTGTGTCTGATATCACAAATAACCTCTAGTTTGGAGACACTTACTCATAGAAGGTTTTTATCTTGTTATACTAACTTCCATTCAAAGTTAAGAATACTTTTCCTCCTCCTGTAGAGTTAAGGCTTTGAAGATACATATATGATTTTTTTCCACATTTGTACTATTTACATTTGAGACATTGTTTCAAGAATTTGAGCAGAAAGGCTTTAGATCAAAGTGTCATAACGATGGATGGAAAGCGTACGTTTAATCATGCACGTTCAAACTATTGCTTGGAAATGTAGGTGTGTTTTGTAGGCGTGAATTTTCTGCATTCACTGACTGAAGCTGCACTGACACCGCGTAAGCTGGGGGACAGAGACAGAGGAGCAAGTGGACGGATATGCAGACAGACAGACAGACGACAGCCACAGCACTGCCCTCTGGCAACGCTGGCCCTCTGTGGTGCCCACTGAGCCGCTAAGTGGCCACAGGACTGTGTGTGTGTGTGTGTGTAAGTGTGTAAGAGAGAGAGAGAGAGAGAGAGAGAGAGACAGACAGACAGACAGAGAGAAGAGAGAGGTATTGTGTGGGCTAACCCTAATGAATCATCTGTTCATCTAGGTTTTCTGTCCACCCCTCAATGTTGCCTCATACTGAGACTCGAGTTGCTCAAGTAAATATTTAGCCAAGAAAAGGACATAAAGGTAATCAGTATATACTGTCGGTGAAACAGTTTTTTTTAATGATTTTTGCAAATGCTATTCATCCAGAAAGAGTGAGAGCAATGCTCTCCCACCCAGCCAGAAAACACAAGGCCAAGTGAATTATCTTAGGACAAATAGCCACGCATTGCTAGGGTGAGAACCTGCAATCTCCTGACGATAGGGGCAACACTTACACAGTAGCCCCATTTTGGAGTCCTGAGTTATGAGCTTTTGACATGACAACATGACATGTACATTGTTGCAAAACCTTGTATTTCCAAAATGGTAACTTTACAGAATGATGAAACTTTCGGTAATATATATATATATATCTGGTATATATTACTATTAACTCTAACAGTGATGCTAAAAGTGATAATGCTAATATTCAACTCTAGGTCCAAGGATTCTAATAGGCTAATAGGCAAAATAAAAGACTGCCTACACACAAACACACTAAAATTGTATCACACAGAAAGCACAGTGAAACAGACAAAGCAGAACCATCTGGCTATTGTTAGCAATGGAGATTAGCATCATATTAAAATATAAAATGTGTTCTGAAAGTAAACAGTGACATCAGATTGCTATTAAAATACAACAGCATCTACAGCACCACACACACACACACACACACACACTGTGAGCAGCTCTAGACTCTTTTCTCTCTCATTGATACGGCTCTATGCCTTTGAAGGCCCTTTGCTCTTTTTGGACATCAAAGAGGAAGGTCCATTGGAGTGATTTAAGAGACATGGGCGTGGCAGACTTTATGTACAGGTGGACACACCTGGCAGGTGTCTTACACACACACACACACGCACGCACGCACACACGCGCGCGCACGCACACACAAAACATTGCGATATCACAGAACAAATAAGTGCGCATAGTGCCGTCAATGCATTTGCAAGCCTTGCACCAACTCTGTGTCAAAATGCAAATGAGGCAGATCCCTCAATCCTCCCGCCCTTCTCCTTTTGTCCTAATCTCAGATTGAGCTCTATCTCATTGACACACCTAATGAACTTGATCCTACAAACACAGGACTACAGGCCAAAAACGTTCAGTAAAAATAAACATGAAAATTGTATTTTCTCAAGAGTTAATGGGTGGTAATAAGTTTATTAACACAGAATGAAATAAACTGACTAAAAATCTGCAGCAATAGTGCCCAACCAACCGATTGATTCCTCATTAGTTTAACTCCTGCTGTTTCTCCTACAGAGTTTTTACAACAACTCTAATCAGATCCACCTGATTCCCCCGTTCAGATTCTCTAGAAGGCTTCACCTCAGCTTCAACTCAGTCAGGTGTGTAAAGCATTAAAACTGCTGGATGTAAAAGTGCAGCTACAGCTACAGTGCAGCTACTTGCTGTTTCAAGCTGACTTAATTAAAAAACCTGTGCGAAACTTTAACTTAACTTTCCTATTTATAGAGTTGGGTCAAAACACAACCAGTGATGTCATGCATCAGGAACTGAATTCTATGTTTGTGTGTATGTGAGAGTGTGTGTTTTTATGGGTGAGGCCTGAGAAGCGGTCTGTTCAGCAGGGAGGGTCTCAGCACTTTCATCACTGCTACACTCTAATTCTCTGTTATTGCAGCACCTTCTTCTCTTGGTTTTTACACCTCCTTTTGCAAAGATACTGGCTCCCTTCATCTCCTTTTTTTGCCTGCAAAAGGTGCATGCATGCGTTGTGGACATGGACATGACTTCATACAGTGTGAAGCTACATGTTTCATTTCAAAACTGGTAACTGTGGTTAAGGTTTGAGGTTAGTCTTAGAAAAGTACTGCTACATACAGATGCATATAAATAAAACGGGCATATTGTCATTATTATACCCAGTTTTATGTATATATATATACTGTATGTACTATAAATAGGCCATAATATAAATATACTCATATATATATATATATATATATATATATATACATATTAATATATCTCACATCCAAACTTTTGACATACACACATATCTGTGTGTAAGAGCTTTTGGTTTGAGCTTGTGGGTAGCTGAGTTTCCCGCACCTCTCTCTTTCAGTTTTTTATGATTAAATGTGTGTTTATGTGCGCTTGATTGTGGGTTGGTTCTACACATGAAGGCAAATGGGTGTGCACTGGATACGTAGGTGTCGCAGTAAGCTTACTGTGGTTTTTGCTTGCGGGAGTGTTGATGTGTGTATATGTGCTTATGTGTGTGTGTTTTTTTTGTGTGTGTGGTCTGCATTTAGCTGCAGGGGAGCACTGGTCCTGTCTGTCAGGTTTCTCAACTCAATCTGTAAACATTAATATGGCACCATTCTCCTGGCAGAACTATCAAAGTACCGCACACACAAACACACACACACACACACTCACACACACACACACGGCCTTATACAACCCTTGCCTGAAAGGAAATAGGGTGTGGCTTCTTCTGAAAAATACCATGAAGGAGACTCATCTAACTAAAGAATTAATATTTTCTAACATAGTCATATGAACCCACACAAAGAGAACATAACAAAAAAATATTTTTAACCTAATGACAAAATTTTTTGCACGAATCACACCAACACACATTCACAAGCATTGATCAGTTTTGTATGTGACAGCAACTATCCACACACATGCCTGCATTATATTAGAAGTGTCTGCTCATTATTATCTAAGTGAGCTGTTAGCACTGAGTGACTAGTAGTGCCTCACTGTGCACTTGTACTAGTAAGATAAAGGACCAGCTAAAGCGGCGAAAGCATTGCCTCTATTCTCGTACCTGTTGTGATGTAGCAGTAAAGTGTAGCTATTAGAAAAAAGATCAGCTAGCAACACCTCACTGTGTACACAGATGATCAAGGGAATGTAGGCAGTGTGTGGATACAAAGCACCAAATGCTATTGCAGTGCTGTAAGAAAGCTTGTGTTTCCCTAAAAAAACAGAGTATCTGTTCATGAAGATTTGTGGACCTGCTCATGTGCTCCCTCTCGCCCTACTTATAGACTTTAGTCTCCAAATCTTGACTTGAATGCACAGGAGGATCCTTTTTACTCCATAACATGATTAGCAGGCTAATAACTCTAATAACTCTTGGTCTTGGTCTAAATGCTAAATGCAGTTTAGAAGTTTTGTTGCTATAGTAAAATGTGTTTCAGGGAATGTGTTCCTTATAAATGGACTAGAGTTTTGATCTGCTGTTCAATGTGCAGTTTCAAGGAGCTAAATAAGTGATGTACACACATATACTCGCAAACACACACACAATGACCACTGTGCACAGCATGTGCCAGTCGGATGCACTGAGAGCAGAAGTGACATTTGGAGAAGACAGAGACAGAGAATGACCACACACACACACACACATTCACACTCATTTGCATATTTAGCAGCTCGGGTATGTGTTGCACACATGCTTAAACAAAGATGCAAGGTCATATTCATGCATGCGTCCTGCATGTTCAACTTTGTGCAAACTTACACACATTCTGTATTCAGTTGCTATGCCGACTATATACATTTGCTATATGGACCAGCAGTCTCCAAGTGTCTGTCTCTGTCTATCTCTGTCCTGGTGGTAATGGCTCTGTGGTCAAGCCCTGCATTAGCCCTATAGCCTTAGCTCCATCACCACGAACCACTGAAGAGTGTTAAGTCAGCAGGCTCTTGTGTGGTCAAGCATGGTTTGACCTCAGTGGAGAAAGGCACAGCCGAGAGGCAGAGACCTCACTGACTTTGTGGCTCAACATCTCTAAATTAGTCTGACTAATAAGGAAAAGGCTTGGCTTATTAAGACGTCTGAGGTTGGCAACCCTGTGAACCACAAAGGGTCAGCATGTGTCATCTATTAACACACGTGGGGGCGTAGGCCAACAACACTCATCCGGATGCGAGCAAGCACCTGCTTTTCTGGCGGTGATCTTACTGTGCGCAGAATGCATATTGACACTGAAACTGACACTGAAACACAGCAACAGTTTTTATAACCCACACATGCTGCGGCTCCATTCCCGGGTATCATCAGAGGATGACTCACGCATCTCTTTTAGCTGGGGGCATTCTGAGAATAACTCCAACTTTCTCCTCACTACCCCAGCCTTGCACATCACCACCTCAATATAACCCCTGCAATACTACGTTTCAACCCGCCCGTTTTAGCTTAGGGGCTAATATTACTGAGATAGCCAGTACTGCTCAGTCCCTCTAAAATCCCTGCAGTTTCTCTGTGGGCTTAAGTGAGAATGGGATCTGATTTGTTCCACTAAGAACAACGGACCAATCGCACCCAAGAATGCTTGTTTGACTAATGCTCCACCTCCTGCTTGTTACTGCCACACACATTCATCCCTCAAACATTTTTCTACAACTGCCAATGCCGAAAGCCTAAATCTCTGGCTCAACTAGATAAAAATTGTAAAATGTCTCTGGCAAAACTCACTGTGAAGATGAGTCATTTCAAATGGATGTCATTTGCATTTTGGCATTTGATCAATGTGCTTCACCTGGTAAATTATCTACTCTGTTGGAAAAGCCAGTATTAATAGGAACTCATTGGTAGATTCGGGAAATATTTCCTCATCCATAAATCAAGGCCACCAAAGTACCTAACTCAAAATGCAGCCTCTCTTTCTTAGACTAGCACACTGACTCATCCTGACCAAAATAGCTACAGAACCAAGCATTACATCGACTCCATTTATTTTAGCATAGGTCAAAGACCTAGTGACTGACGGACATACTGCAAGAGACTGCTGGGTTGTATTTAGCACACATCATATGTCTATTTAGCACACTAGAAGATACTAGCTTCTATCTTAACGCTCTTCAACAGGTAACTCTTTATGGCCCTAATACAGTCTATATCTTGTGGCTAACCAAATTCTCAATCAAGACAGCAGCGTAACTCCAAATTAACACCTTAACACTTTCACTGCAACTATGTGTGATTATAAAAATAAACCAAGCACTCAAGAATATACAGAAAAGATTTTATATATATATATGTATATAGATATATATATATAGATATAGATATATAGAGAGAGAGAGAGAGAGAGAGAGAGAGAGAAATATAGATATAGATATATACAGTCACTCCAGCTTCTCCAGCAGGTTAGATAAGAGAAGAAAAAGGAAAGGAGCATTGGGGACTCACGTCTTGGTTCTCGTGGACCATCCACAGTAACTTTGATGGCACGGTGATACGTAGCCACCTGGGGTGGTCCGGTAAACACAGTGATGGTCAGGGTGAAACTTTTCCCTGGTAGGAAACACAAACAAACAAAATTTACACAACTTACAATGCATCTACTGTATACTGTGGCGGAAGTGGACATGTCCCCTTTACTGAGCCTCTTCCTTAGTGGTCAGGAGTGTTTACTTGCACTTTTGTCATCATCACACAAAGACAGCACACTTTTTGTGGTTTGAAAGGTCACATACTTTTGGTCAGCTATGACACCGACAATATAGACTTGATTCTCCTCAGACAGTAAGAAACTTTCAGTAATGAGGGTTTAGCAGTAATGTTCAGAAAAAAAGCATGACAGCTGTTTCATAGATTGTTGAACTGTCTGTTGACTTAATGTTCAAGACAGTTTTACCATTAAATATGTGGACATATAACACCACTAGTAAGTTTTTTGTGACTTAAGCCATAAGAATGATCCTAGTCAGGCTCTCAAGTGTTTTTATTTTTTCACAGTTTTTTCTGCACATGTGCCAAGTTCTCAAATGAATTTGGTTTGTTAAAGCAGGACAAGCGATAAACTGTTAAGTGGAAATGTTCAGAGCTGACAAAAACTAGTTCAGAAAACATAAAAGGTCTTCACGATAATGATCACAATCAGGCTATCTGGTGTCATTTTGTAGAAAAATATTATGCCAAATGTGTGTAGGAGTGAGTGGGAAAAAAACCAACACACAATTTGAATGTTCAAGCTTTACACTGTCTCAAGAATTCTGAATTTCTCTGATCCAAAATTGTTGGTTAAGGCTTTCTATTGAGAGAGACCACTCTAAGCTCTGTGTAGATGTTAACCAAAATTGTTGGTTAAGGCTTTCTATTGAGAGAGACCACTCTAAGCTCTGTGTAGATCTTAAACATTAACCTAATGTCCAGTTAACTGCAACTAAATTTTAAATTGATTGTAATATTAAATCCAACCCTAAATCCCTAAACCTAAAATCAGCTCAGAATCTAAACCAATGGTTTCACAGTCAACTGTGTTTTACCAAATAGTTTATTAAGATTAAAGAATCTTAATAGTCGTGATGGAACTGTATTAGTAAAGTGTGACCATGTGCACAAAAAAATCTTTTAAAAATCAGATTCGGATTCTTTCTGATCTGATTTAAACTGAATAGCAATTTATTAGACACAATTGTGTTTTTTTTTTTGTGCAGAATATGAGCTTGAAAATGAAATGTGAAAAAAATAGATGTGGATTTTTCCTCGGTTTAGATTTCTGTACTAATTCGATTCCAGTCCTATATGCTAATAAAAAAACATCTGGAGCGCGTGTGTGAACGCAGACTAAACTTCAAGACTAATGACTTGAGATCAAATCCAGAAGTGTGTGAGGTTTCTTTTCTGAGAGGAATCTAACCCGAATCAAAACTCTAAAAAACGCCTTTGATGATCTTTGAAAACGCCCTTATTATGTTAATCGGCCAGATTAATCTTTTCCAGATTATTTCCTCTCGTGCACACGCACTGCTTTCCCCATCCGCCCCCCACTCCTCACACCCCCCGACCCCACCTTCTCTTCGCGAGACTTCCACAAGCGCGCTGGTACAGTGCCTGTGTGTGTGTGCCTGTGTGTGTGTGTGTGTGTGTGTGCGTGTGTGTGTGTGTGTGGCGCGGGGTGTGTGATCGACTGTAGAAATGAAAGGCCCTTTTTTTTTCGTTTTAAAAATTCAAAGACTTTCCACTCACGCCCGCCTGCAACTCGTTTAAAGCGCAGAGAGAGGAAAGACTGCAGGAGGAAAGAGGGGAAGAGGGGAAGGAGGTGGAGGAATCTCAGCTATGTACGATGGAGAGAGGTTTTTTTAAGGTGAGTAAACAAACTAAAGCGTTTAAAGCCCCCCAAACATTTCAGTGAAAAGCAAAACCCCGCAAATGACTTCTTCAGTCCAAACAAATTAGCCATGTTTCCACTGGATTTTTTTTCTGTCCCAATCCCTCCCCCTTCCCCTAAATAAATTACAAAATCAGTCCAACCCAAAACATTTTAGGGCTTGTCAAGTCACTACAACGTTTGCTTTTCAGTTTGACCCTGTATTAGGGACATAAAATGACTTAAAACAAGAGATCTGATTAAAACATACATTAGTCACGTGCGCTCATGTTTATTTGTTTATTATTAAAATAATATTTTTATTATTAACTATTATATGAGTGTAACACACCCTAATTGTTTAAGATACAGCCGGCCCGTGTGTAAAATATACTCTGTTGTAATATGAGTAAAATACTCATTATTTATTATAAGGCTGTTATGGAAGTAACGTACTCTCAGTTTAAAATCCAACTGTATGAGGAGAAAAATAAATACTAGTTGTTTAGCAAAATGCTCCGAGTGAAATACAGACGGGTTCATTACTTTGAGTAAAATGAAGGCCAGTTACTAAGAATGTCAGTGGTAAATGAGTAAAATGCGGGTACAGCGATGTAATCTGAGTAAATCACGCGCTGCTGGTGTATTAGATGTTTAACAGAATGTTGTTAAATACAGTAAAATGCGTCCTCGCTTTTTTAGCTTAATGCCTAAGTCATTACATAGTAATACTGTATGAGCAAAACACAAACTGCTGATTTACTGTTTACTCCACTCGAGCTGTCAGTGTGACTGACAGGTGACCACACACACACACACACACAGAAGCAGAAGCGATATCTACCTCTCCCGCTCCTGCCCACGAAGCGCAGGTCGTTGAAGCGCGCGACCTGGTTCTTCATCACCGCGGAGGCGTTCCTCAGCTCGGCCGAGTAATTCTCATCATTACCGGCCATCACAGTCACCAGGGTCCCGTCAGGAACATCTCCCAGAGCCACCACCTGAGGACAGGTCACACACACACACACACACACACACACACAGACATGCACACAGACACAGAGAGAGACACACACAGACACACACAGAGAGAGAGACACACACATGCACACAGACACAGAGAGAGACATACAGAAACAGAGAGAGACACACACACACACACATGCACACAGACGCAGAGGGAGACAAACACATGCACACACACACACACACAAACACACACACACACACACACACATGCACACACACACAGACACAGAGAGACACACACACACAGATACACACACACAGACAGAGAAAGACACACACACACACACACACACACACAGACAGAGAAAGACACACACACACATGCACACGAACACAGACACAGAGAGAGAGACACACACACAGACAGAGAGAGACAGACACACACACACAGACACAGAGAGAAACACACACATACACACACAAAATAGAGACACATACACACACAAATACACACATAGAGACACACACACACACACAAACACACACACACACACAAACACACACACACACACACAAGAGCAAATTATAGGTTTTCAATTTTGTACTTTGATTTTAAATATTAGCCTGTGCACCGAATTAATCACATGTTTATTATGTAATGTAAATAATAATTAAGACATTTGACAGGATTGTCATGCACCACTAACAACAACAATATTAATAAAAAAAAATAATAAAAAATAACAACAACAACAACAAAAATAATAATAATAATAATAATAATAATGATGATGGTATTAATAATAATAATAATAATAATGATATTAATAATAATAATGATATTAATAATAATAATGATATTAATAATAATAATGATGTTAATGATATAATGATAATAATAATGATAATAACAATAATAATAATAATTTGTGTGCGATAACAATAACGTATTATCATTAATATTATTGTTACTGTTATTATTATTGTTATTAATAACAACAACAACAACAACAATAATAATAACACAACAATAATAATAACAATAATAATAATGATAAAAGGAAAAAGAAGAAGAGGAGAAAAATCTGTTATTGGTTTTAAGTGACAGCTCAAAGAAATCGGTCATCCTCGTCAAAATAAACAAAACAACGATATTTATCTCTGTCAGCGTTCTTTAAATAAAAGCTCTATCGGGTGGTCGTGAGGGGCTGCGGCTCTCTGTAAAACCAAAATCTTCACACAAAGAGGAATATTAAAGGGTCAGTTTTTTTTACATGAAAAATCCTCTGAGACAGAGAGACGCAGCGGGAGTAAAGCCATCAGCATCAGGCGGGACAGGAGGGGGAGACGGGACAGCAGAGGACCAAAACAGGGGCAAACAAGGGGTAAACAGAGGCAAAAGAGGTAAAAAATGGGTAAGAATATGTTCAAACGAGATAAATGAGAATAGACAATCCAATGTTGTATGTATTTATAATCTATCGTACTTTCTATAATCAGAAAGCCCCAGTGGGTGAAAGGGGAGCAGAGACATCAAAGAGGTCCGATAGTGGGTGAAAGAGGATGAAGTGCGGTGGAGCAGAAGACGAGGTTAAAGGGGGTGTTATCGCAGTGAAGTGGGTGAAGGGGAGCCGAGGGTGGTGAAGAGGGTGATGGAGGGCAGGAAGTGGGTATGAGAAGGTGAAGATGGTGCAGAGAGGGAAGAATGACCGGGAGAGGATGAAAAGAGAGGGGAAAGTGGGATAAAAGTTTTTTTTTTTTTTTTAAAGTGGATCAGTGGATCGGACCGTTACCTTGAAGGCCACCGGCAGGGTCTTGTTGCAGCGCCAGTGTGAGGGCAGCACGGAGCAGAGGAAGTTCGGGCTGTCGGTGCGCACGAGTTCTCCGGCGTGGTCAGCCAGCACGTCGACCACCGAGCGCGCCTCGGCCCGCGCGCGCACCGCCACCGGGAGCGCGCCGCTCATCCCCGCGCTCGCGCCGCCGCCGCCGTCCAACTTAACACCCCCGCACGAGAACGACGTGGAGGGGGGCGTGAAGCGTCTGCTGGTGCCCGGGTCTACGGGGATGTGCATCACCACACAAACACACACACACACACACACGGAGAGAGAGAGAGAGAGAAAATAACTGACTCACTGGGGAAAAAAACTCAGCAGCCTGGAGTCCGTGAATAAACAGAGAACAACTCAAATTTGGTTTTTTTTTTTGGTTCTGAAACTGTCTGGTCTGCTCGCGTGTGAGAAGCTCAGGATGCAGCAGTTCAGCACCCACTGACTTCAGCAAAAACACCAAGAAACCACAACGGAGGCTTCTCTCTCTCTGTGTGTTTCTCTCTATGTCTCTCTCTCCTCAGTCCAATACAAATCTTTACAAAGTCTTCACTGAAGAAACAAAACCAATCATCAATGCAAGAAAAAAAATAATAAATTAGACTGCGTTTCTTTTTGGCTACAAGTCCCCGAGTCACACAAAAGTAGTTATAATGCTAGGTTTCCAGTCCGATTGTGCAGAAATGTGTTTTTTCTTTGCTCTTTAAACTTTTCCAAATAGTCCATCAGTCGTAACGCGGCTGCTTTCGGTTCATGCCGAGGCTCCGACAGAGTGGGAACGCGTTAAAAAATGACTCGAATATAATCTTAAATAAGCGTCTCTGAGGAAAAGTTATTCCAGAAGAAAAAGCAGAACAAAAACAAAGTTTTAAAGTCCCTCGCTGTGACACAAACGCGACGCTCCTCCAGAAGTCTAGGCTCTTCCAGTCGTGCGCGTATTTTAACTCCACGCAGTTTCAGAAGTTCCCTACCCTGCGTATGTCTGGGGTGGGCGGGTGCCAATCACTACCGCCAATCAGAAAACAGGGGGCGGGGTTTCACTTAAACCAATCAAAACGACTTGAGCAAAAGTGAAAGCGTTTGTGTTAACCTGTCTGTCTTTTTTTTTAAACATACCCGTATTTAGGATTACCGAACGGGCACATTCACCGCTTTTTGTGTTTTACGTCCTTTAAAATACATCATACAATATAAAAATCCTCACTGTGTGTATCTGTGCCTAGAATTACACACACTGTTCTCTAGATCCTGTGAAAAGTCGTTATATCATTTTAAAAATAAGTTAATTTTCAAACATTGAGAATAAAAAGCACATTTTTAAATCATGTATTAAACATTATTTGTATCTATAATTCAAAATGTATAAATAAGTGCAGTTTAAAAACTATAATCTTTGGTCGTGGTGCTATGCAACGAAATTGTTTTTTTCTCCACCCGTACTCCGCTATCCTAGAACGCCCGTCGTAGACCCGCCCCCACCTGCGTAGTGATTGGCTAACAGCTGTTCTAGAATTGCAGACAGTTTACAAACATGATCTGTTAGCCAATCGAAGGGCAGGTAAGGGGCGTGGTTTGTCGGAGAACGAGCGGGAATAAAAAATAATCACAGGAGCCGCTGTCCTCACAGGTGATGCGCGTTTAACACCGTGAGAGCCTTTACAATGAATTACAGATACAAACATGACAAGTCCTCTACCTGCACATATATTTCCTTTATTGTTATTTTCTATATTTATTATTTTTTTTATTATTTTAAAGGTATATATTTCTATATATGTTAAAAGTGTATCAGTGGCAGGACCAATAAAGCTCTAGATCTCCAGTAAAAATGCCCAGCAGTTAATTAGAGGGGCTTTACATTTTACAGTGTTAAGGACTGTAACAGCTCCTTTTTGCAGTGCTGTATTTTTTGTAAATAAGTGATGGTTGTTTGAATGCAAATTATGAGCAAATTTGATTTTTTATTGGTTTTCGCCTAAACAATATTTGTAATAACGTAATACTAATATCAAGAAAACACAACAACAACAACAACAATAATAATAACAATAATAATAATAATAATAATAACAACAATAATAATAATAACAATAATAATAATAATAATAATAATGCATTTTATGTAAATGTAATTTTGTGCCGTCGAAATGATTACGAATGAATCAGTTCCGAATTTTTTATTATTAATAATTTGGTTATGAACCAGGACGGAATATATTTTAATAAATGGGTTGAAAGAAATTACTAATGCAAACTTAAACAAGCTCAAAAGGCCTAATGAATTAATATCAGAACTGAATATGCCTTTACTGAGCACATTTATGTCTGTGTGTATCTGTAGAGTATACAGTGTGAATGGGAGGATGCTGCTGTTATTAAAGGGCGATAAATCAGTGAGAGTCTATTGCTCGTATCTGCTGCAGCTGTTAATGTGAATGTAATGACTTTAATGGGGTTTTATAAGAAGGGACACACCCAAGCAGCGAAAGACACAGCACAGCACCACTAGTAGGCGCTTTAAGCATTTAGAGAATGAGAGAGAGAGAGAGAGAGAGTCTGTTCAGTGTGTCTTTTTTTTTTGAGCAATTTCCTTAATTCAGAGCACAGGCTACCGTAAACCCAGTTTCTGTCGGGGGTCTGAGTGTGATGCAGTGGTGTCCCCCCCCCCCCCCCTCAATAACGGGAGGGCTTCAGGGGTCTCTGAACGCAGGAATGATTTGCAAGACCCCTCACAATAATTTCAATAGCCCGGTCCTAATTTATTTATTCTCATTTTATTATTTTTTAAAATTATGTTAGAATTATTTTATTTGAATGTGTTTTAACTGCCGACTATAAAGAAATCGTTTGCAGCGACCCCACTGCCAAGCCGCATTTTCCACTGAAACAGAGGAAAGAATTGATTTCCTTTAAAGCAGTTTAAACCCTTAAAAACATCTGTTCATTAGATGAGCTGAGCTCGTGAGATTTCAGCTCTACTCAGAGAATTAGACTGGTTTAAATATCTGGTTTTTAAACTAGGCTCCGCTTTGATGAACAAAATGGCAATTTTCAGGAAATGAGAGGCAGCGGAATTGTTTATTTATTTGTTTATTATTTTATAACCATCCCGAGGCACTGGAGAAACCAGCATAGTATCTGAAAATAAATACAGTTAAAATTAAACATCGGCAACATGTTTGAATAAAAAATATAAAGCATTTAGAACATCAGGCATTAATTTATGTATGATTTAATGATTAATTTATTTATGATTCATGATTTAAATTTGACCTATTCATTCAGCTTTAAGCTTGTTTTTGGTAAACTTACTAAAGAAACATGCATGGGCTAAACCCATCCTGTCCATCCATCCATCCATTTATCCATCCATCCATCCATCCATTCATTCCTTAATTCCTTCATTCACACTTTCATTCAGTCCAGTTTGGCAGTTTGAAACAGTAGTGTGTAAAATGTATAAACTAATACTGAGTTCAGTTCAGATTCATTCCTTTCATTATTACCTAGCAATTGTTTTTTCAGTTTGTTTACTGTCAAAGCACAAACAAGCTACAACCCAGTGAATAACAGTTTATTTAAAATGAACATTCCCTTTTCTCTGTCAAATGTAAGTAAACAACAATACTTTCAAGTCTCTGAATTCTAGCTACATACAAATATATCTAATTTTTTAAAAATGTTCTTTTTTTTAACAAATAAAAGCATCTCATCATAAAAGCACGCCCTGATATGAGACAAATAAGTCACAATTGTTCAGGGTCTTGTAGCTCCATCAGTTGAAAAGCATTGGGGCCTGGGGGCCATATTTCAGTCGCATCTGTTCATTATTAATATAGAAGCTGTGCACGGGGCCTCCTGTCACATTACACTCCTGTCCACTTTTCCACATGCACTTTCTATGGTTACACGCGCACAGAGAGGCAAGAGCGTGAGCCGCCAGCCCCAAGGGGCCCCTCACATATTCGGTCCACCATAGGTGAGGGCTGAATTTGAGATTTTTGCAAGCCCTCATCACCCCCCACTCCCCACCCAGGATGTACAATTTTTAAAGAGGACAATGTGGGCACCGGCATAATAACGTGTTGAAAAATGATGTGAGTCTGTACAAATGAGCCACCAGCTTTCATGAAGCGTGCCGCAGTTCAAAGGGCCAACTTCTGAACTGAAAGGAGCCCAAAGGCCCTCCTATCAGGGTGAACTAGCTGTAACTCATCCGGCTTTAATCAGCACAGATGGCCAGTGCAGATTCAGACTCATCATGATTATTTTGTGCTTTTACTTCTTCTACGTCATGTCTGAGGACTTTACGAGGGGTGTTTTTAACCCCTTAAAGTTTAAAGATCCATTATGAGGTCCTTACTTTATTTCCCCAACTTCATACCTTTGGTACTAGTTTCATACAAGTTTTTTTTTTTTTAACAAACAATAAGCCTTAAAGATTAGTTTGACCAAACATTTCTGACACAATTTCCTCTTAGCTCAACTGCATTCTAAAAATTTGGTGTGAGAAGGTCGCTTCTTTTGCGTTGGAGCTATGAGGCAAATTTAACTAACAAGTAAGTCAATTCAGTTAAGTATTCTCAATAGACTTGCTTACATACACTTGCGTTCTTACATTTTTGACACCTAAGGACATGCCGCTGTCTATAAAACAGACAAAAGTAAAGTCTGCACACTTTTGTTAATTTTTTAGATAACTACACTCTTATTAATAAGGGGGCCAGAAAGAGTTCTTTGTGCAATGTTTTAAAAGAGCTACTTTTGTTCAGTACATTGCAGTAGATGGGTCTCTAGAAAGTTGCGTATCACGGGTCTGTAGAAAAACTTTATTTTGAAACACAACAAACATTTGAACTGTTTTTTTATTCACACAATTGTCCATATGTGTCATATGTATACTACTAGGTTGTAAAATACTGAATAAATGTAAATGTTATTGAGAAGACATAGTCAACATGTGAAGCTGCATCCAAGTGCCGTGGTTAGTCACATCTGGTATGGTAGCATCCCATGCCCAAACGTCAACATTACAAACTCACACTGGCATGTGTGTACCTCATAATACACCTGCGCTGGACCTCATAGGGTCACCCCAGTGGACCAGGGTGCCAAGGGCGGAACTCTGCCACCAGAATGTTGGTTTCACATCTCGGCCACTGCACGGTTCTTTACGTTTCCCAGATTACAGAGAGAGCTAGTCTCAAAGCCACAGAGTGCATTCCTTCTGTTAAGGGTTTCATGTAGCCAGCAGGCAAATAAACCCAGAGATCTGACCCACAGTCATTTCTCCGCTTTCATCCAAAGCATTTTGGTCAGTTTCACTAACCATTTGTATATATGTCGTGAGGGTGTAAATGATCATAAATTAACATATTATTCTATAATAATGTAACACATTAAATTATATTTTAAAATATTTATCATTTCTCTGAAATGAGATGAGACAGAGGAGGGGAAGGAAGCTCACAGGTCACAAAGCTTTGTATTGGGCTACTTAATTAGGTAAAACACAGCTTGTACTTGAAACTGTCCAGTTCGTCGCTACAACTCACAGGTACTGTGTAACTCCTATGTGTTATTTCTATCCTTGCACAAGCACATTAGCATTGAAAGAGGCCAATGTATGGTGTTTTTCCACCCATGCAAAAGAGCTGGCGTGGGTTTTAGGCTGGTATGCTCTGTTTACCCGTCTCCTGGAATACAGATAGCTGGGTAATGGGCCTGTGGTGAGAGATTTGGCATAAACAGTTATATATTATATATCTGGAGTATAACATGTCCGATGAAAGCATGCTGTGTTAGTGGATGGAGTGGAATTGGATTTTTTTTTGCACAGAAATGTTCCACATTGGTGTCACAAATAAAGAATGCATTTTTTTCCATACACACACTTTTCAAATACCATGAATTTAGTTTGCTTCTGCTGATGCAGAGTATATTTCTTAGGGGACATTTATGCCTACTTAAAATGCATATTAATGTCCAAAGTCAGCTCCTGATCCTGTTCATCTTTGCTGATAGTCACAGGAGGTTGTCAGATGAAAGGTACTGTACAGATACATTGTACAGTCAACCAAGGTACAAAGAAAATGTGAATGTAGCCTCTAAGGTACAGAATGGTTCAACTACATGCCTAATATGTGATTTCATGTATTTACACTGCCATTTCCAGAGCACAAACTTGACCTAACATTTTAAATAAAAATGAAAAGGAGTAAAACAAGGTGAAAGTAGCTTTGAAATGGAATATGGTGCAATTATCTTTCATAACTAAATGTACTGTAGATGTACCCTTCAGTGTACCACCCCAGTGACGTTAGGTGTACCACCCTGGTGTCTGTTTAGTACCTTATTTTTGTAGCTTTTCAAGGAGACCTGCTCTGGTAGGTGATCTTATGGAATCAAATCACAAAAAGAAGTCTTCACTGCTCTTTGACAGGACACCATCAGAATTTACTCTCTGCTTTTCCATCATTAGAAAAACAGCAGAGTAATATCTTGCCAAGAACACCCAGTTTCCCATCCTCCAAGTACTTTATGAGGTTGGTGGCATTTCCTTATAATTATGGTTTTAGAGTGGCATGACTGAGTGAAGTACCAAACAGCGTCGCAATACACCATATGGAGATTTATCTTTGGATTCAACTTCTAAGTGGGAGCTGAGGACTTGAGGCTTGTGTTATTTTGCCAAGAAATCTCTCAGGAAGTCTCTCACATTAAATAAAATACAGTTATTTGTATAGTGCTTATATTTAAATAGGGCATTTTTACAGCAGACTGTTCCAAATGAGCTTTACAGAGTGACAATAGCAGAAAATAACATCGGTCATAGAAGACAATGCCTACTGTCAGTGTAATGTGATTGTTACCCACACTATGTACTATAACAGTGATTCATATCATACACCATTATTATTACTATAATTATTATCTGGAATAATTTCCATACTGACCCACCCTATCCTACCTATACATTGTTCTTTAAAGAATCTTGATAATAGTTTTACATGTATCACCAAAAAGGCTGCAGCTATTGTCTCATAGCACCTGGCCTCTAGAGGGGGCTACTTAGTGTAGCCCTGCACTCTTTAAAGATTCTTGTTGTTTCATCCACTGTTTAACATGCTTGCTAGAGTGCACACATTCACATCATATTCCACACTGTATCTGTTTTTGAGAAAGATTTACTGTAACACTTCCAAAAGACAATTAAACAACTATTAAATCCCAATAGATGTGTCATTTACATGCAATAACTGCCTCAGGTATCATTTAGGACATTTAGTTACTATACGGTGATGCTTTATGATGCAGAAGTGGAAGCCTGCACAAAATATCGACATACATGCACACTTGTATACACATGCATGCACTTACACTCACAAATGTGCATAGTACACACTGTCTCTTTCATTCTGGCCAGCAGTTCTGATGCTATGAAGGCTGATCTGTAATCTATAGTAATTGCATGTTGCAGAAAAACATTTTTCCGCTGTGGTAATGGCTGCAATATGTGTGTCAGTGTTGCCAAAGTGACAGTAACATCCCTCCTAACCCCTCCTCTCTCTCCTTACCACAACATCAAACCAGTATCTCTCTCTCTCTCCCTCCCTCTCTTTTTTCTCTTTCCCACCCATTCTGACTAACATAAATGTTCCTCTCAAAGTCATAACCCAGTGAAAAGTCCCAATGCTGTTGAACATACAAAACTAAAACTGACTCAAGTACTGAGTCAGTCAGAGTGCAGAAGCACATTAACCATTAAAAGTCTTGATTTAAATTGCCTATTTATAAACGTAATTATATGTTATCAATTACATTCAATTATATTCTATTATGTAATTATGTAATTAATGAATGAAATGTACTACATGTAATGAAGGTAATGAATTAAATTCATTAAAGGTAATGAATTATATTTAAACACCTTTATAACCCTTTCATTTATCCTTGGCACCCTTAAATAAACACAAAGTTTTTAAACTGTTACTCAGGAAAAAAGGAAAAAGGTTATACAACATTAACTAGCCCTGTGTGAAAAAGTTACCCTATTTACTCAATCAAAAACCTAGCTGACAATTGGGATCAGTTCGACCAGACACACCCATGCTTGATTACTGCCAGCTCTGTTGAATCTAAACAACACTTAAATAGAACCATCCCAGCAATATGAAGGGTTACAAAGGTATTTCTAAGGCTCTGAAACTCCAGAGAACTACAGTGAGACCAATTATCTCTAATTGGAGAAAACCTGAAATAGTAGTGAATCTTCCCAGAAGTGGCTGGCCTACCAAAATTGCTCCTGTGACAACTCTTTGGACCTCATGGGACAAAACTACTGCAATCCAGTGCAATGCAGTCTGTCTGAAATAAGAACAATTAGAGGAGAGTTGGAGGAGAAAGCCTTGCTTCACTAGCTTCTCCTGGCCATTTTGGGGGGTTAACTGAGATTTATGTGAACACCTGCAATGAAAAATTCGTGGTGGATAAAAAAAAAACTGATTTGAAACCATAGTTTGGCTAGTTTGGTTCTTCTCTCTCCACACTTGTGGTTCTCTTGAGGCACTCGTTTATGAAGCTGTAGCCCATGGTACAGTGAGGCTGCTCTACAGGCACACTGTGGAGCAGGGTTATGATGCAAGTGGCAACCACACAGGCCCTCTGTTTTTTCTGTGTGTGTGTGTGTGTGTGTATGTGTGTGTGTGTGTGTGTGTGTGTGTGTGTGTGTGCACGTGTGTGAGTGTGACTGCTCATGTGTGACGATCATATCACCGCCACTCATCCCACTGGTACCAAGCTGGTATCCCACTCGTTCGTATGAGGTGTGTGAGTGTGACTGAGGTTTGCTTTATAGCCGCACGGTTTACCAGCAGTATACTTAGAGACACAAACAGGCCATGCTTCCCACATCATATACACTACAGGCCAGAAGTATGGAAGCAAGCAGTGATCTTTAAAGTTTGAATCCCCCATGATATGAACAATTTAAATGTACCCTCGAAGGTATACTATATTCACTTTGCCAAAAGAAAGGGGCATATTTATGAATTTTTTGTACCTTTTTATAACCCCAGCAAGTCATTGCTACCTGTAATATATTGTTGCAACAGAATTATTTACAATTATTTACCCTAACAAGACATAACCTTGATGGTACCACCCCAGTGACAGAATTTATACAGTTACAGGTACAGTTTCTTTTACAGAGCATTCTGTGTTCTATGGGAAACCCTTTCACAGTGGCTTTGGCCTGTAGTGTACACACACATACCCTTCCATCTAACCGGGGTGGATGTGAATTTGACTCTCTTTTGATCTAACTGACCCTGGAATGCACAAAATCTTCACAAAAGAGAGTTTAGAGTTGAGAGAGAGAGAGAGAGCGAGAGAGAGAGAGAGAAAGTAAAAGAGAGAGAGATAAAGGGAGAGTGATCCAGACGATGGTGGGCTCGCGTTCAGCCCGCACCCGCACCCCACCCAACCAGCTCCCAAAAATAAGCCGCGAGGCGTCCCGCGTGAATAAAAGCCCCGTCACCGCAGCTGCCATAACTCAGGGCTTTCCCAAAATGAGCGCTGGTGTGAAGGCTGCGCTAGGAAGTATTTCTGCCTGCCAGCGACCACTGGGGCCGTCTACCAGCGTCTGCTAACCACATTTTCCCCCCACAGTACAATGCTTCTTTGTGTTCGCGTGTGGCGGTCCCCCTCACGGCCGGAACAGAGAGACGGAGACGGACAAATGGAGACAAACAGTCAGACGCGGGGCGAGACATCTTTGGAAATGTGCAAGGAAAGAGAGACTAAAAACGGCATGTGTTCTGCCCATAAAAAGTTTAGGAACACCTATAGATTTTTGGATTTCCTCATTGTTACTTCATTTACGGAAAGGGGCCATACATTTCACATGGGTTCTTTTTGTCCACTTTTGTGTGGTCTCAGAAAGAGTCAAAATTGATTTTACTTTTCCACAAGACCATTTTCCACCACCCTGCCTTTATCCCTTATGAGTGAACAAACTGTTCTTGTTCCTATGCTTTCACAAACTGATCTTTTGATCGGCTGCCATTCAGAACAGTCTATAATATACAGAACAAACTGTTAGATTTGGCCGGATGTCTTTGGGGATGTAGGAAACAATAAACTTCAGTCACTCCTTTTGGATGTGTGGATGCTTTGGAGAGCTGCCTTGATCCAGTTGCTTCCCGCTAGCCAATCCTTCTATCCTCTACAGCAACAAGTCAGACTGCAGACGATCTGAATAACAACAAAAGCCACACTTCAACATGTATGGGCAGGTCTAAACTGCTGCAGGCTGAACGGGCGGTCACATTTGAATATTCTCTTGGTTATGATGTCACATCCATGATAAATTGCAGCTGAATGGTTTGAGGAGAGAATATCATCACCCTGTTGGTTATGGCCTTTTTGAGCTGTGTGACTGCGATGAGTGATTTATGTTCATATTCCTTCATTTACTCAAGCAAATGCAGCAATGATTAAATGAGATGAAAAGATTAATGTTGAAATGTTTATTTCACTGGTAAGACTCTCCAGAGAAAGGATACCATGGAACAAATTATTGAAATATAATTGTCTTATTGTTTAATAATAAAAATACTTTGCATGCAGTTTGTTTTTGTAAAACATTTTTTCTATTCATCAGGGAATCCTTATTCAGAACTCTTCAGATTATGGTTAGGAATGCACACCTAAACTTTATAGATGCATATATTCTAGAAACTGAGAATTTTTGTTCTGAATGTAGAGAAAAGTTGATTTTTGGGGAAAAATTTAAGAATGCTCCTCAGAGCTGCGCTGTCTAGTGAGATCCCAGAAAACATGCTCCATTTATGAGAATTTTGGGATTAGTACGAAAGAAATGGTCATATATATAGATATTCTAGTTCTACAGTAAGCATGATTATCAGTTTTTATATGATGAGAAATTAGCATGCCAAGTGTGTGCAGAGCTAAGACTTCATGAAATTTGCAAATATTGGAAAATACAGTTCTACATGAGTAAATTAAGCACAGTGAAATAAATGTATTTGTGTTGAGTTTTGACATTTTGTGATGACAGTGTCAAAGCTGTAAACAAAAGAATATCAGCTTGGATATATTCATGGTCTAACATTACCCACAACTTTCAATAAAAATTCTCACCTCCCCCAATAAAGTAGTTATTTTGAAGGGTCTGAATGTACATCTAAAAATAGGTTTTGAACACAGAATATAAAAAGCCAGTTGCCACCTCTGAATGACAATGTTTTCTGCCAGTTCCAGTCTAGATTTTAATGCATCATTCATTCAACTGTGCCTTAGTTGTGGTTGCGTAGCAAAACATCCATAACTCACTGTCTTTTCTTTCTCTGTAACTGAAAATGCCTGGAAAAGGCTGCTATGCGATTGCAAAATGTTTCAGAAAGCATTGTACCTACTTTGCTCCAGTACCACAGCAGCCTGATTTAAATATGTAAACATTGTCCAGGGAAAATAAGACCCAATATCTGCAATATTTTTCAGTTTTAGAGTTTTATAGTTATAGTTTTGCAGTTTAATACAGCAGCTACTCACAGTACAGGCATATCACACTGTATGAAGCATTTTATTGTATGGCTACTATGATATTATTACAAAAATATTGTAGTAATATGTCAAAACGCACTGTATCATCAGTTTTACTAAAACAAAATATTGCCCCAAAGGCTCGGTTTTGAAGCAGCAAAGGACCATCATCATAACAGCAACTTAATTTTGTTTCTCTTAACCTTTACTCATTTAAATGTTCGCCAACAGGGGAGGAGTACAAGAAGATAAAAAATATTTGTCAGTGGAGGGTGGGGCGACAAAAGAAAGAAAGAAAACTGTTGTAGGTGGCGGTGAAACAGACAGAACAAAACAAAGTATTTGTCTGGAGCCTGTTAGCCTGTTAGCTTTAGAAAGAATAGCTCTTTGTAACTTTTAACTCTTTTATTACTGTTAAATACTGCTGTCAATTTATAGTTGAATTTACAAAAGTAGAGAACAGTTTGTCATTATGGTGAACAAAAGTTACATGTGCACTGTAAACATTAACTACAGTAACTACCTGACAACTCTGCTCCTAGTATGTTACCATTGACTGACATGGTATTTTTTTTACATAGTGGATGTAGAAGCTATATTTAAAAAGGGCAACTGTGAACCTCATGTATCTGTACTGAGCATATGCTAACCACAATCAGATGTTAATGGCAAGTATAAACAAAGCCTGATATTTTTCCTGAAAATAAATCTGCTAAGCCTTTATTTTATTATGTTTTTTGTAAACCTACGAAAACATGCTCATTTGTATTAAAAAGCAATTTAAAAAACTTTACAGTTCAACTACAAATGAAGATGAGTAAAGAGGGGAAGAAAAGAAGATGCAAAGAGAGATGGATGGGGGGGGGGGAATAGAGTACGACATGGTGGTTGGATGTGACGAGGGGGAAGAATGTGTCTTAGCCCTGCAGCAACAAGGAGCTTTAATGTGGCTTTGGTGAGGGAAAACTGCCAACGAAGGAAGCCACATGTTTTTTATTTTATTTTTATTTTTATTTCTGACCCGGCACTCCCGCCTGCAAGTGGCAGAAGAGGAAGGGAGGAGGCATTCAGTGAACGAGAGGAATAACAACATGCACTCCAGTTGTACATTTTCGTATGTGTTGGTGTGCATGTCTCGGCCCGTACGAGTGCTTGCACGTCATGTAGTTGCATGGTGTGCACACTAATGGTTGCTGTTCCTGCTGACGTACAGTTTGAGGCTGGTAATGACACAACACGCATTCTGTGGAAGTGCTGTTTAACACGTAGCTTTATGTTACATACACGAAAGCTTGCAGGAGACGTGCAACCTAATAAATATTTATATTCATATTAATAGGCAGACTCATTTATACATTTTAAATGTTTATTTTATATTATTTAAATAGAAATAGAAATAGTTCAGCAAAAAATAACATTTTCACAACTCTCCCCTATACCACAGATGCATCGAGGCTAATGCTGCTAACAAGCACTAGAAGACAATAATGGAAAATGGTGTAAATTTGACTTTTCTCCTCTTGCACTCTACTCCCCCCCTTATTTCTCTCTCTCTCTCTTTCTCTCTCTCTCTCTCTCTCTCTCACACACACACACTCTCTCACTCTCTCTCTTCCTTTCTCTCTCTTTTGCCCATTAATTTTCCTCTAACCCACTGATTTCTCTATTCGGGCCTTCTGGGCTCCTCTCTGCAGTTGGAGTGCATAAACTCATTCACAGTGCTGAAAAGAATTGGAAACTGCTGTGATTTCTGATAATCAACACAAACGCAGAAGTGGGAATGCGTCATCAAACTGAGTAGACCCAAGAACCTTAAGTGATCACACTCAGGAGCATGCTGGATGTTTAATGAAGAACATTACATCACTACAAATGAGCTGCCAGCCTCCGTTGACCTCCTTATGGCTGTAGGATGCTAGCTGCGGCTCAGTTTGAGAACTTCCTCAACATGCTAGCCACTTTTAGCACAAGTAATGCATTCACATGAGGAAATGCAGCAGAATTTCTAATTCTCTGATATTATAGCCACATGCTATAATTTTAATCATTAAAATCAATAAATGAGACTGCCCTTATGCTGTTCAGCTGTGAATTAGATGTCTTTGTCCTTTACAAGCTATATCGCTATGTGATATTATTTACACAGTAGGGTATTCATCTGTCAAAATGTTGTGCTGGTTATCAAGCTTTAAAAGTGACAGGTAAGATTAACTAGCTGATAGCAGTTAATTGCTAATCTGACTTTTACATGGCTTACCTCTTCACTGCTAACACTACTGATTTAAAAGTTGATGGTTGTTTTTACTGAGTCATTCAAGACAGATTTAATGATGTGAGCTATCTTGCAGTAACTTGTCATTTCAGATTAGTGCGTAAGTTATTGTTCAGTTTCAGAATATACTACCCTACAAAAATTCAAGCACTAGGTGGTGAAGTGTAGCGTGAATATGGGCAGGGCCAAACTTCTTGCCCCATCAGTGGATGTAAATGAATTGCTTCTCATGGTGTCACAAAAAACATTAAATTCAAAACGAGCTCATTTACAGCACAGTTGCCATGGACGTGTATGGACTGTTTGGACTTGGAGCAAAGTGGTAATTTTGAGAATGTAAATGTGTTTACATACTAGATCACACTTTAATTTCAAAAAGGTGAGGAAAGTGGGTTTTCCATGATGTGGGTTGTTTTAGAGACAACAATATTTTTCAAAGTACTGGGTACATGCTTTAGCTCATGTGCATGGGTGTACTTCAAACACGAGCAGAAGTGTCTTTTTTATGTGGTAATTGACTGTGTGTTCCTAATGCAACAGATTAACCTGAGAAATACTGTGAGGTTTCCTTTAAGGTCACTAAAGGTCATTGGAGTGTTATGTAGCAGCATATCCCAAAAGTTTTGTTTGGTTTCATTTTCTAATAGCTAGGTGAGCGTCTGGCTGAGACTTTCTGTTTCTGTAACGTGTGCAGCGGAATGTCCAGGAGGATGTGACGCTGCGGTCAGCTGCTGCCGCTTAGGAATGTCCATACAGCTCCAGTGTGCTGAATCAGCACTATAACATCATCAGGAGGCTCCAGTCAGCACAACATGGTCATCTGTCTGACTTTGCATGCGCAAGCGTGTGTGTGTGTGTGTTTGTGTGTGTGTGTGTGTTAGAATGGTGTGAGAACAGACCAGACGGGCTGACCTCAGTCGAGACTGTTGAGGGCAAAAAAATGGGAAGAGAGAGGAGACGCAGCTTGTGCATGTGTGAGTGTAAGGGGGAATCCCTGTCCCTCCCTGAGTCTAGGGCTTTTTCACATAAAGGGAACTGCTTTGGGCAACTGGGAGTGCACCTAAACACACACACACACACACACACACACACACACACAGGGTTATTTAATGTCAAGTTCAGCAACCGAATAAACTGAATCCGGTCTTCCCTTACTTTAGTTTCCACAGAAGTAATATCACTGATCATCAAAGAGAAAACAACAGAATTAGCCATGCAATTTGCACAGTAATCTCTCACTGTGTCCATTGACCGAAACCCATTTAGATCAGCCCAAAATCAAAAAGTTACCCTAAATGGAGTTTTTAGATCAGCTAAAATTTGTCAGGAGTTGGAAATACTTCAGTAAAAGGGAACATTATAATACCATTATGTTGTGTTTATTAAACCTTAACAATTCATTCGCTGATAGTGAATTAGCTCTTTATTTGTACACTATTACGCAGTAAGTGCACAGTTAAACTATAACAGGTCGATAGGCCAGTATTATCTATTAATTTATTAATATGGTACCTGTCATGTATAATTCATGTAACCTGAAGTACAAATAATTTAGAGCATTACAAGTGCTGTGGAAAATCAAGTTTTCAAGCTTTGAGGCTAATGTAGTTAAAAAGCACTAGCTTGTGGATTATTGTTTGCTACATTATCCTCATAGCTCCAGTGAAAAATATTAAAAGCAAATGTCAGACACCAAATGTGTTTTGAACTATTTGAGGCAAGGAGAAAACTGAATAAATTAGTTTTGGGCCAAACTTTTTCTTTAAAGTTTTTTTTTATTTTTGGACCTCTTTGATTTCATATCATTAAACCCTTCTTTAAAGTAAAGGTAAAGATAACTTTCCAAGTGATATCATGGCTTGTATATTCAGGGAATTTGAATGTGTTTAAAAAAACAGTGCAGTCATTTCCCTCCAGTGAATCAGATAAACAAAGAGACATGCTGGGTTAAGAGTTATTGCCTTCTTTGAGATATTACTTAGGAACTTCTGATAAATAAGATTTGTGGAGATAAGACAGAAATCAAAAGAAGTCCTTGCTTTAATAAAATGTTGGATGAATGGTGCATTCATAGCTGTGTACGGTAGTATTTACACTCCCTGGCCACTTTATCAGTCTCTCTACTTACTGTACATTTGATCAAGTCCAATTACCATATGCCTGACCTTTGTAATTTACAACTGACTGTAATCCTTTTGTCTCTTTGCACATTTTTACCTTGTTCATCAATAGTCAGGATCACCACTGGGCAAGTACTATTTGGGGAGGGGGTTATTCTTAGCACTACAAGGTAGGTGTACTTCATAGAGTGGTCAGAGAGTTTTAGGCACACTGCTGACACCTGATTACTCAGGTTCAAAATAGAGTAGGGCTGTTATTTGCAGTCACCAATCTTCTTGATTTAGATCTACTTTCCCGTAGATCTTTTTAGATCTAACATGCTGCTCCCTGTCTTTACTGAACGCTACAGCCCATCAGCGACTTCTGAAGAAGTTCATTAGCCAGAGTAGGTGTTGTGTCTGGAACTAGACTTCTCAGGAAGGTAGCTCTCCAGGACCAGGGTTGGTAATCACTGTCCTATGTGATTAAACTATTGATTATTAATAGTCGTAGGACCAGGATTGGGGTATATGCTGGGTTTGGGCTTTGGGCTGAGATTAAAGTAAGTGTCCGGACCTTGAATCCAGTTTCCCCACCCTGGATTTTGTAATCACTGAGCTGTCGATGTAATTGATTGGCCTCCTAGTGTAATATAACCAGATATAACCAGTGACTACAAAGTCCAGGACCAGAAACTGGGTTCAAAGTCAGGAGTTGAAGACCTCTGGGTTAGACTGGGTGTTAGGTTAAGGTTTAATGCACAGATCAGTTGGATTTTATAGAAAATTCCTATTTGTTTTTGGCAAAAATATAAAGGATGTTTGTCCTTTCCTCATACAAGATTCTATGGACAACAGAAACAGTTGTAGTTTGAATGATAATAAAATAATCTCCTTTTCACAATGTGGTACGGAGGGAATGTTTTGAATCCACTAATTAGACTGAGTGGGAAAAAAATAAATATTTATTATTAAAATCATATTATTCTTTTGCTACTGCTGGCCATAAACCAGACTTTTAAACATCTAAAAAAGGGTTAAAGAAATAGGAGGAACCTACAAAGTATTTGCCGTGAAAAATTATCAAGCATTTTCATATTTGCATACAGCTAAATGATGCACTGCTATGCGCTTAATTGCTTTTAGCGACACTGTATACATATCTGTGAGTGAATCAAAATACATCTCATAGCCTCCAGTCTCCCACACTCCTCACATATCCTATCATTATCTTCATAGCTGCTGCACCATAATTAACCCGTTTTATTGAGTTCTGGTGAGCGGGAGGGCCTAGGGTGATTAAAGCCCCAACCAAAAGCCTCTCATCGGAGAGATGGCTTGGATCTCTCCCATGGACTGGCCGTCTAAAATCCCGTCTCCAAGAGACAGATAATTGGAGTGGTTTAGACAGAGTGAGTTTTTTAATATGAATTAAAATAAAACTGCTCTGCGAAAGCACGGCCTAAAGGGCCTTCAGCTTGTGAGAGCCAGTTTCTATTGGTTCTCACAAGTGAGTCCACCAATGTACATTTCCTGTATGTTTAAGGACACCAAGCTTTTCAAATTGTTTTGATGTTTAATGTAAGTGAATAGAAGTTTGTTCAGATGTTATCGCTGCTAAAAAGACACAAGAACAAAGAAACCCCAAGAACGAAGGAACAACTGACAGATACCCTTGTTGTGATGTCAGAACTCATCAGCACTTAAACCTTTCAGGTATTCAAATCACTTTCAGGGTCTAAAGTAATTAAAAACATATGTGCTTAATATATGTACTTAAATGTGTGCTTTTAACAAAAGTAAAAAAAAATACTACAGTCAAATAATTTTTAGGCACACCTCCTCTTCAAATGAAGGGTGATACTTTGAAGGACACAAAGCTAAAACTAGTAGTAACAGTGGAAATTAAATATGTAAGAATTTTGCAAAGCCAAGGCATCCGCAAACTTCTCAGAAAGGAGGTGCATTAGGAAAAGCAGGCATTGGAGTTTCTGAAAGAATGATATATTTCTTAAGTGAAATACTGTGAAATGTGAAGGCTCTAGATACTGAAACTTCATTTATTCTCAAATACCCTTATATAAACTGACATGGTTCTTCACTTGGATATTTTTCTAAGGACAGCCTTTAATAGTGCAGAACATTTACGTCATGTGGAGGTTCATTAACCTTGCTTCACGAGTGGGGCAAGAATCTCAGCATTGTCCCTATTATTGGAAGACCCAAGTTGAATCTCTAGCACAGCCATCTGTGGCTGGGAGTCCAATAAAATGTAATTGGCCATGCTCTCTGAATGGGCAGAATTGGTGCAATGCTTGCCACCACAGGCGTCTAGTAACTGACATAACAGAATTAGAGCTCAAGTGATTGTACAGCGAGTTTGGTTTATCTGTAACTTAAAAAGATGCAGTGGCCCATCGTGTCTCTCAGAGGAAAAACATGTACATCAGCCTTCCAGTTTGGTAGCGTCATGTGACAAAAGGAGACCTAGCTCTAGGGTTCTTCGCATTTGCACATCTTATTTACAAAACGAGTTAATTAAAGGACCATGCCTCAAAAGGTTCTTTAGAGAACCCAAAATGGTTCCTCGAAGGCATCACTTTAAAAACACATTTCTGGGACCTTTATTTTTAAGAGTGTATACATCAGTTCCTTGGAATGGTTTCAGGGTTCTCATGCATGCTTATTTTTAAAAGATGCTTGAAAAGAAGTTTGAGAGGCAAAAATAAACTGGTTGCTGAGCTGCTCTGCATGAGGAGGGAGGGTCATGAGTTTGGTCAAGTTTGGTTTGTGGTTGTGCAGGTTTATGCTAATGTTAAAGACAGTTTCTCCCATCTCTCTCTTTCTCTCTCTCTCTCTCTCTCTCTCTCTCTTTCTGAAGCTGTTGAGACAGCTCATATACTTTCTAGTGCTATTGACTAATGAAAAGCAAACATGTTGTGATGACTTGTTTGCGATAAGCAGTTTGTGCATTTGCAGGTGCTGAAGGTGTGGTTAGAAGACTCTAACGGATTTCTCAGTTTCTCACAAATGCACACCCTCTTTCATCAAAAAACACATATAATCAAAACAGTTGGGCAAGTTCCTGCTTAAATATTCCTTTTCGGCCACATCACTGACCTTTGCACCTATGTGAACCCAATATGAGACAAATACACTTCAACAGAGCTCTTGCCCCACTGCAAAGTGAAGACTAGCATTGAAAAGGGGAAAGCTCAGAGCTGTTTGCATGGGTCCTATTAACAAAATACTTGTGAAATGCAGTTTTGCCAATCCTAATGTATTTCAAATTCCCCGTATTTATTTTGGAAGCAGTTTTGAACAAAAATAGAACTTCCCCATGCAGTCACTCTTCATTCTGGTGGTTGCCATGTAGTCTATTTAGAAAGACTGAAACTATTGATAAAGTGCTAAAGTGGTTCTTCTATGTCATAACTGTAAAAAAAATGCTAAACTAAAGTCAAGGTGAGCTTCTAATAAAAGAGACGACTATTAATAGAAGTGTTACCTGTTTCATTATTCATTTTAGATCATTTAGTAAGCAAATTAAGCTTTCTTTTACAAATCTGAAAAGCCATGACAGTTCTACTTATTCTCAGTTATTTATCACTGTAATGTGAGATGCTTATGCAAGCACTGAGATGTGGAATCATATCACATTCTGGTTTTGTTGTGGCTACAACGTTGCGCTTGCACTAGTCTAGCTAGCGCAATGATAAATCCCAAACAACGGCACTAATTGAAACCATGGCACACCACACACCAGGTCTGATCATAATGTGTTTATTCCAATATGAAACAAAAGTAGATGAGGTCATGGAGACCATGACATTAGGGCTGTATGGGTTTATTTAATTCCGCTAAGAGCAGTTAGGAAGGAATATTATCAGCTACTAGAAGATTTCAACCACCCATTCAAAGCTGTGATGAAATCAGTCTAAACTAAAGCGATTTTGGATCTGCTTACCGTTATTTACTCAAAACTTGAGCAAGAATTATACTTGTGATCATTTCCAATCATTTCCACTGACTATGCCAATGATGTTAAGTATCTCTTTGTGCATACTTTCCAGCCTTCCTCTTTTCCATGGTGGAGAGGGTCCCTTTAAAAAAGCTTGTCTAGACAACATAAATCCCGTTGACATTTGTGCTCAATGTGTCGGGACATTTTTGTCCATGACCCTACCAGCAGTCTCATTCGTAATAATGACGCAAGAGCCTTTTTTGTGCTATAATGTGTTTGTCCATTTATCTGTCTGTTTGTTGCATACACATTTGTATGTGTGTGTGTGGGAGAGAGAAAGAGAGAGAGTCTTGTGGTAATGTGCTTAGCATACACTCTCAGAATTCGGTTTCTTTCACAGCTGTCACACACAATCACACTCTAGTTTCTAACATGCAGGCTAACTCTGGATGAACTCTGAGCACTAACATCAAGCTCCCTCACTTACATTCAACTGAGCACACTTTTTAAAAGACACTTATAAAGCACTATTCAAAAGACACCTCTCAAACATTCTTTATCTCTGTGATTTAGAGCCAAAAGATGTTTATCCCACAATATTTCAATACAAAGGCAACTCATAAAGACAGGTACAAAGTACAAAGACAAGTTTCAGAAGGTACAATATAATTTTTTCGAGAACGGTACTTCAAATAAGTAGTATTTCCAGTAAAATGAACATACAAAGAAATTGCCTTTGCTTTGTGTCTTCTTCACATTTTCTTCAAGAAAACGCAGTGTTTAAGACTTGACTTCCCCTCAAACTACACCTTAGCCACTAGCTGATACTACAGAAGGCATCACTTAGCAGCGTCCTAATTCTGATCCATTAAGAAACTTCTACAGAAAAAATTAAATAATCAGAATCTCAACTTGAACTAATAATCATTTACTATTTATTAAAAATGGGCTAATTTTATATTGATATACATTTTTGAAGCATCTCCAGACTCCATTATGAGTGCAAAGATGTTGAAGAGCACTCACCAATTTGTTCAAGTATTGCGTCAAATTCCAGAGGACTGCTCAAATTTACACTGTATATGACCAAATAAGTGCATTAAATTAAAATGTTTTTTTTTACTAGACATCATAGAATAGTTGGTGTATAGTATGTCACATTAATTAGGCTACAATATTAGAACATTTGCTACTAAAGTTGTTATCTTGCTTTCATATTCCGAAAAACCCAATACAAATATGCTGAAATAAAATGAAATATATTTTAAAATTTCAAAAACCGGACTCAGGCTCATTAGATTACAAAACATAACAAATTAATATTAGCAAGACTGTTGTAATAAAATGAATTCTAATAAAAGCTAAATGACTAGAATTACAGCTGACTAAAGTCCAGCACAGTTTGGTTCTCCTAAACCAACTCTACTATACCTGATAGCCAAAAATCACTGCTGAAGAAATCAGGTATGTTTAAGCATGTGAATAACTAAACTCTAGAGTGCGGTTTAAGCCCCGCTATGATAAATACTAAAGGGCTCAATGGCTTGAAGTTCTCTCCCAACTCCATGACCAGCTGGCCACCTTCAAAGCATCTTCGCTCCACAGACAGCTTTAGACAGACAGCTAAAAAAGAGCAAACGAGCAGACAGAACAAACCTAGTAAACACACTTCCCCCCTCCAAAAGTTTACGTCGGTAATCAGTTCCAGGCTCGCCAGTGCAGTGCTTTTCAAATTGAAATGATATTGGACTAAATGAGACACAGCAGTGGGACCCTCCGCTGTCGCTCCATGCGCTTCTTATTAGCCTCCCTTCTGTCCAATATCGAGAAACTCTTAATATCTGGTTACAGATTTCGGCGCTCATAGTTGATCCTGATGTTTTTGGGGCAGGAGGCAGGGGAGAAAACAGCAGAAAACCTTTGAATCCGCTCCAGGGAAGTGATGCGTCAATTTAGGGGAGCACGAACCATGTGTTTATGAGATTAATAAACTGAAGCCAGTGTAGTTTTACAGTGGGTAAAGTACTTCCAGTGCTGGCAAATCAGTGCTCTGAAGCCTCGTCAAGTTTAGTTCGTTTTCAGTTCGCTTTTGTGAGAAAGGGTTTTCAGTTACCCAAAAGAGCACTGGAAGTGATAAACGGTTTGGGTATAACTATTGATTCTGAAAGTTTAATCAACACATCCTGAAACCTTTATTGCTTTTAGAGGTGGAACGTCAAGAAAGGCAATGAAAGTTAAACAACTAAAACTACTTGTACATTTTCCCCTGTAACTGCACTTTTTTTTAATAACTAAATCATCATAATTCTAAGAAAGTCACTATTTTAACTCTTAATACCATTACAGAAAAAACACACTTTTCACAGCTCCACTGTGGTCTTTTATTATATTCTTTTTAGCTTGTTATTCTGTAATAAAAAGCACAACAGATCTTTAGTAAATCTAAAGGTGTTGCTTATTCTATCGTGAGTGATTGTTCTATCTAGTTTGGCTAATACAAGTTAACAGTCGAGTGGTGCCGTGCATAGCACTGTCATCTCTTGGCAAGAAGGTCCTAGGTTCAGTGGAATTTGCATGTTCTCCCAGTGTCTATGTGAATTTCTCCCTGCTGGGATCTCCCTTTTTTCTCCCACAGTCCAAAGGCATGCATGCCAGGTGAGTTAGAGGTACTAAATTGCCGCTAGGTGTGTGTTTGGGTCTATCTGCCCTGTGATGACACCTGTCCAAGGTGTTTCTCCACATTTTGCCCTGTGACTCCAGGGATAGGCTCCAGCACCCCCGCCACGCTGGTCGTGGATAAGCAGCTTGGATAATGAATAAAAATGCTAACATTCAGGGTATGCGCATAGATAACCAAGCCAAGGGAAGCCTTTTTGTAAGACCTTCCTTCTGTGAGAAGCATATTACATAGCTCAAAATAATACACTATTAGTTTCACAATACATACTCTTACTTGACCAATTATCTAATATTTTGAGTGAATTACAGTATCAGTACTCTCTCTTTAGTAGCAAATGTTAGGATTTTTTCCACCCCTATTAAGGCTTATTTCATTGTCCCTACGTACACATGAATATATAGAATAAAGTTATTTGACCAGAAAGGGTGCTATATAGGCATCCCGTAATAGTCTTCACCCAGTTTTTTCACTATTAACAAATAAGTCTCCACAGCCCAACTCCTAAAACCATTCCAATACTAATAAAGTCATTCACTTGCTCTGACTCCAGTTAACCAGCTCTAGTGAGGCACAACTATGAGTTAAGACATCTGTGCTTCAGGCTACCTATTCATTTTGCATAGAGCACCAAAATGGAAATGGAAATTGATACGCTAGCAGTGAAGATGATGCCATAATGATAACCCATCAATAACTGAGCCATAATTCATTGAGTCGTTGAGCTCCATGCAACTGAATGAACTTAATTTTATCCCTTTGAGTCATAAGCAACGTAAATCAAACCATCATACAAAAGATTCAAAGCAAACTAAATGTTCAAACACTGGTGACTCAATTGTTTCTGCTGACTGCTGTTGTATTTCCTGCATTCTTTTTAATGTTTTAGAAATCAAAACACAGAAGGTCTATGTGTTACTATAGGCTACTCCAGGAAAAAAACAAAGAGAATGACAAGAGAAAACAGTAAGAGTTTCTGACCTCTTTAAAGAACAAGACGTTGACAACAGTTGTTTCTTTGAAGCTTGAACATTGGTTCGAAAGTTTCTGAAGAAGAGAATGCAGTGCTTATAAAGCTAATGTGCTTTCTGAAAATCGAACAAGTCTTCAAACAACACCCACTGCTTCTTCTGAATGGATCTCTCTGCCTCTATACCACATAACCACTAGAGGCTCCCAGACTTGGTTACACACTGTGGCTGTTTGAAACCTATAAGCCGCTTCACATCTCACCTCATCTCCTAGTTTGCATGTGTGTTTTTGTAAATAGAGTAGTCCTTACAAATAAAGGTGCAAGAAAGTGTCCCTTGGTATGAATCCCATTTGGTTTCACAAAGGTGTTCTGCAAGCGTGAAGAACTTTCTGAAACGATTAAAGAACCTCAACGTTTACTGCAAAAGTTATTTATCAGTTAAAGGCTTTTCTTAGAGTCATACATTCAAGTCAAGAACATTTATTTTTTTAACTGTGTATATGCAGGCATATGCATCAATGATTGTCTTTAAATCAGTGTGTATGCATTAATATTGTTTTTTTTTTTTGTTAAATTTGAGAAAGTGTGTGTGAGAGAGAGCCTAGTGGAGCATTAATAAGCTGTTGTTCCAGAGCAGCAGGTGTGACCTCATTGTGGTTACTGGTGAGCAGCAGAAGCAAACAGGGTCTGCATCAGATTAGCACGCTAAAGCACACACAAACACACACATGCACACGCACATACAGACATATCTAGACTATCTATCTATCTGTCTATCTATCTGAGTGTGTGCGTGTATGCGTGTATTTCGTTTTTTACATAGCTTGAAAGCACAATTTATTTTTTTAAATTTCAAAATTTAGAGCTCCTTTCAAAGGTGTGACTGTTTCGTCCTTTTTATATAGGGTATATATAAGTGACTATTTCAGTGATGGAAACAGTTGGATAAATGTGTCTCTATCTCTCTCTAGTTGTCTGCAACTGCAACTGTCATGTTTTTATGAAGCTCATTCTTACCAGCTTTTCCACTGGTTACTAACATGCTAAAGTTTGAAGCCTTTTCCTGATTATCTCACAAATAATTACACATGTCAGAGACAAAATTGTACTGAATGAGAAAAAAGGGGGTGGGGGGACAGGGGGTTGAACAAATATGAAGTCACAGCACTAAGATATTCTGAATGTCCAACAGAGTCCTAAAATTTCTTTACAATACAAACATTTATCATTTGTCAGATTTTGTCCAGTTTCAAATATCATCACATGACTCATTAATCCATACCTCTTTGTAGCCCCTATCTAAATGTATTATATAGTCCACATTCACACTAATTCATCGAAACATGGTAAATGTGATTGCTTTAACTTTGACAAATTGTTATTTTTGAAGGGAGTAAACAAGACGCTGTTATCACGCATTACATTGCTAATAACATTTGTAGACTCTGGGGTAAAAATAACATTATCCATTTATTTTTACACAAGTTAGTTTTAACAATTTATTTCATGCAAGTATGTTATTTTATCATTTAACACGAATTATTTCATACTTCTTCTTACTTACGTAATGTAGATCACACTGCTACTGGACTATACAATTTTCAGAGGCATAAGCTTTCACCTTTTCTATCAAGCCTTTTAGTGTAAAAAGAAGATTACACTCAGGATGCATGAACCTTGGTATCATTGACTAAACAGCTTAACACAAACAGAAATACTAACATGTTTAATGGATTATTGAAACTGAAGACTCTCGCTACATTTCCTAGAGAAAACATACCCAGATTTTCATTGGGTAGCCCGCAACTATGCTAATTTATCTTTGTGCAGGGACTAGCATTTCTGCAGCACAACACCTTATCAGTAAAAAATACTTAACCCAATTGTTTGTTAAAACATTTTACTTCTATAAATTTAATGCATTTAAATGAATTTAAATATCCATCTCTTTTTCCTTTCAGTCAAGTATATTATTGGCTCCATACTTCCACCTTTAATTGAGTAATATTTCAAAAGTACACTTAAGGATACTTTTTCCACCTCTGTCTATCAGTGCTGTAGTGTAAACTGTCTCCAATAAAATTCTAGCTCCCAGAGATTTGGAAGAAACATTTTTTAAATGTGTAATAGCTACTCAAAAACACAGTCTTAGCTAATTAATGGACCACCTTTTTAATCTTTCTGTAAAGCTGTTTCCTCTCCAACCACAAGCAATGTATGTTCCAAACTGGAGAACCAAAAGGTTTACATCAGTAGATGAATGGTACCAAAATCCAGATTGTCCCAAATTGAACTAGAGCTGTTCTACCATATTCCCTTTTTCTTAGCTGTAAAACAAACTTTCCTTCTAAGCAATGAATAACTATATAATCATAATCGCCATGAATTTACGAAGTCATGACAAATACAGAAGGATACAATAGAGCAAAGGTGTGTCAGGGATGGATCTGCCATGCCTTACAAATTTTCCTATGCCATTTGGACAAAGAAAACATGCACATCAGAATAGACAAATCATGTTGTCTAGACATAGACAAATCATAAATAGAGTAGCGATAGGTGAATGAGCCTGCGTGCTGAAATATGCTGATTCTATACTGAGTAGATATATAACAGGTTAAATAAAACAAATTTTAAGAATAACATGCTAACTACAATGCATAAACAATATTGCACATATTTGCGCAGCTATGTTTTCAATATATCTGTGCAGTATAACTGCCTATATTTTTATGTGCATGAATTTAAACTGTTGTTTGAATAGCCTAAAATACATTATAATCATTTTAGGATTAACTGTAAAGTGATGCTGTGAATTTTCCTCATGCTAACAACAACAAGCCAGTGCGACAAGCCTAGAAAATGAATGAACATAGCAATTTCAATGTCATTTCTATATTGTGATTATAATCCATGGAAGTCTATTTTATTTTCAAAGATCTCAAACAGAGTTTGACTTTAGTGAATGAAACCACATATCTTGTTCTACTTGAAAAACAATCATAATGGCAGTGTTACACTAACCACTAGGGCATTTGACTTCCTTGAGGTGGTTTCTATGTGAAAATCTTGCAAATGGAAGAACTTATTGGCTTTTGGCTTCTCTAGCAATCCCTTCGGTTTGATTTTCTCAGCTGAATGAAAAAAAAAAGGATATTGCATAGCATACTCACTAATGATTTCCAATGGTGATTACAGCAGTCATTTAAGTTTTGCCTCAGATGTCAGCACACCACAGAAATATTACCACCAGAAAGACACAGTGAAAAATATTATCCTTGACTTTTTTTCGAGCAAACTGATCAAGGCCTGTGACGTCCTGCTGACAGTGAGGAGTTTAAAGGAATATTTAAATGGTGGGTGGTCAAAAGTGCAATTTAGTATATTTTTGAACAAATAGCTGTCAATCCAATTAAAAAAGCATACAAATAATTTCAACTAATGTTACTTGTTTTGAGAAATTTCCTCCTTTCTTCAAGAAGCTAAGCCACTGAACGCACATATGGCAGTCATTGTCAAATTTTGATTACAAACCCTGGTGGTCTCTTTCATTTGCAAAGATTAATAAAAGAGAAGAAAGAATGAGAGGAAAATGTTCAGGAAACCTCTGAACATGCTAGCACGGGCACAAATTGCTGTCATTTTTTTCACCAAGAGATATTCTGATGAACATGACTATATGTGAGTTAGCGATTGTGCATGTGTGTGAATCAGAGTGGGTGAGCACTCGTGACTTTCCCTCGGCACGGGCCACTTGGAAGTGCCGCGAAAGAAAAAAGACTACTCTGCAAACAATTTGGGGTTGGTACTACTTCTCCCAAATCTGTCTCTTATTAACTCACCCAAGCCGCAATCGAGCGGGGGATTTTTCAACCTTTCTCTGTTTTCTTCTGTCATTCTTATTCCTCCCACTTTTCTTTTCTCTTCTTTTCTTTTCTGTACTTTTTCTTTTTTTTCGGGATGTCACTGTAACCCAGAAAGGAAGTGAGCAACAGCGCTCTTGTCCCATATGAGATTAATGGCCCTGCGAGCGATACTCTGATTCGCTCCCATTAAAACGCCATGTCAGGAGTTTAGCAGCAGATTACAAATGTAAACCCCTTTTTTATTGTTCTCTCGCTACTGCCACATGGGAATGTGACATCTGGCTTTTGCTTCAAAACACTATCAAATCTGTACTATTCAGCTGAACATGCTGAGTTTGGTGCAATTAGGCAAAAAAAAAGTCCCAGTTATGTGGGTAAACAGAAGGTATATGAAGGAAAGGACCTATTTTGGAACAAGCAAAACTTTGCTCTAAATTATTTTACCAGCACCTAACCACTTACTTAATTTCAGCGAATTCAGGAATTTGCATGACTTTATTTACCCGCTATCACTGAAGCTCTCTACAATGCAAAACAAACAGAACATGATTGGTCATAACCAGACAGCTAATTTTTCTACAGCAAAAAAACAGTTACATTTTACCCATTAGATATCTTACCACTATGTCTTACCAAGCCTTACCACTTCTCTATAGCCCAGGATGCAACTTCCCTGAAAACCAAGGCTCATATGTACCCATCTGTCCGCAAAGGCTGATCTAGGGCCAGTTTTCTAGCCCTCCATACAGGCTCTCATAACTACATTCAGCAAGGCACAGTTGACCCAGAAACAGCAGTGCTGAAACAATATTCTTTGCGGACACGTCCTGCTGTTAGTATCTTGCAATCTTGTAGCCTATGGTCATTGACTTTCAACATGAAAGCTTCTACATTCCTGACCACCTCTTACAAGGCACTTTTGCAGTTCTTGTGCAAGACTGCCTTTTGGGTCAGTCAAGCTCATTTTGTAACGATTTAATTGTCAGAGGTCCTAGTTATAACGTAACTAAATAGTGTAATTTTATGTTACTTATTTCTTGTTGAAACAATGTCACATTCGATTAAATGTTGTATGTATCTTGTCGTTCAGAAAGAAAGAAATGTTTTTTACATTTCTGTCATGATTCGACTCTGAAGCAAACTGAAAAAAGTACTATAGCAAAACGACCATAATAATTCAACTTCTTAGGGTTAAGTGTGGTGAAAAACAACATAACCTGCTTAATTTATTTCAGAAGCCTGTCTGTCACAGTTGCTGCAGTAATAAATGGCCCTTTCTAAGGAACCATTCTAATACAAAGCCTAGTGCAAACACACACACACACAAACACACACATATACACACACATGCACATACACACCCTGAAGGCCCACTGACCACAAAAAGGCAAAGAGAGTACGCTCATCATGGGGAGTAAGTGGTAGAGAAGTGGACTGGTTTTGTTTTATGGTTTCTGAGTTCCAGTAAAGGTTGGTCTAGGTGGTGCCACCCATGTGCTCAGCTGTGAGAAAGAGCTTGCGCCGATAATGCACGGGGCGTCGGGGGAGGCCATTATTTGACTGCGCCATCAACATTACAACCAAACGTGCACCAATACAAATAAATACAAATGGTTAGAGTTGTTGCCGAAGGACATAACTGAAGCAACTTCATTCCTTAAACTGCAAGGGCCCATGCACTCTGACAAATAAGGGTTCCCCAATGGTTGCCTTGGACATAACGGTTCTAGGACAAAACTTCAATTAATGTAGAATTTTTTCATCATGTGGAGGTTAGATTTTAAAAAGGTTCTACTGGTTTTAAAAAAGTATTTTTTTATGATAAATATTCATTTAAAGCTCATTGGCTAGTCTTCTTTGACATTGCTCCAAAGAACCCTTATGGCCCCCTTTATTTTCCAGACAGCACAAATGGCTACCAATTGCAATCAATTCAACACAAAGTTGAAACTATGAAACTTAGTGTATGTTTTGCATACTACTTTCATAGTAGTTAGTTACATAGTAATAAGTCTATAATAACTGAATAATAAGTCTTTGAATGATTGCCATGGTTTAGTCAGACTTTACTGTAACTTTTCAGATCACACTTGCAGAGGCACTACCATAAGTGCTCTTTCAGTAGCATCCGCTTAGTTGCTTTGACAAACAAACACTTACGGGAGTTCCTCCCTCTAACACTTGTAACGGCCACAGCCACACTTCGTTCGCAGGCAACATTTGCCTTACCAACTACTGTCACCGTTCCTGTTCTCCATCAAAAACTTACAAGCAGCAGCAGAGCAAGGGATGACCTACCTCTGAGTAAAGTGGAGGAGTAGTTGGTGAAGGAGTCAAAGATGCTGTTAGAAGCCATGTGTCGCATCCAGGAAGGCTAGACCCTGCGCCGCTGCTGCCCTCTCCAAACAGCTCGAGGAGCCACAGCCTGTTGAGAGGAGCAGACGATGAGAAAGAAAGGGAGACAGAGAGAGATACTGAGGGAAAAGTGGCTGTAAGAGCTCCTTGGAACACGTAGGCTGCTTCCAACCAAGAATTTGGGGTTTTTGTGAGTGCCACAGGAATCTTTAGCCACAAGCTCACTAACAGAAGAGCGTATGTGCAGTGGTGGATAGAAAGAGAGAAAGAGAGAGAGGGAGAGAGGGAGAGGGAGAGAGAGAGAGAGAGAGAGAGAGAGAGAGAGAGAGAGAGAGAGAGAGAGAGAGAGAGAG